>JAHTLZ010000015.1:22691185-22714676 GCA_023846285.1 Phrynocephalus versicolor
TGATAGGAGAAGCAATTTATATTTTCATCAGTGTAAGCACACAAGACAATTAAAAATGTTCTCAGTTCATAGAAAGCTGTTACAGAAATAACACATAGAAAAATGGCCCATATTAGGAAGCTATACGTAGTTCAATAAACCATAAAGTTTCCTAAAACCAATTTCACAACCTCTCAATTCATATTAGTGGCTCAAATAAAATACAGTGAAAGTCCACCATCAGTTCAAGATCCAATTTTAAATTGCACATAATATCATCTCAAAATAATTAATTTCTTTCTCCATTTGGCAAGAGAAGGAAAAATCACCTGTAATTTTGGGCTGGTATTTATATCAAAGAAAGTAGGTTCATAAACAGATTTAGGCAGAAAGTTTGCATTCACCCCGCCAGCAGATTTAGGAAATTAATGATCCCCCCAGTATAAACTTTTTATCCATGACTATATTTTCGTTATTTATCCAGTTTGTTCTTGTTCTGCTACTCAGGACAGATATAATGTTTCAACGTGACACTCTTTCTTCCTACCATATCTGACTAAATATGCAAGGCAGTTCTGCTTCTAGATCCCTGCAGCATAAGAGTAAAGCCTGGCTTACTGTACTTACTGAGAGACCCTTTATTTTGTTTTCTGTATCTTTTTTTTAATGATGGGGAATCTCTGAATTATGGTAGATTTGGGATTCCAAAAGAGACCACAATGAAATGCTTTTATTTCTTTCATATTTCCTTTCTTAGAAATATGTACCCTTGTGTGAAAAATAGCCTCACTGATATTCAGCTGCTGTGAAGATGATGAGGATGGTCAGCAACCACAGAGGATTAACAGACCATCCTGGAGGGTGAAAGGGGAGTATGAATCTTTAAAAGGGCATAGAAAGCCAAGGTCTGAGGAAGCAGACTTGAAAGTCACATTTAAAAAATCCCAGAACAACAAAAAAGCATTTTACTGGTATACCACCCCATAGAGCTTAAAACACTCTCTAGGCCAGTGATGGCGAACCTATGGCACGGGTGGCAAAGGTGGCACTCGGAGCCCTTTCTGTGGGCACCCAACATCGCCCCTTCATAGCCACCTGTATACAGGTTAAATTACTATATTGGCACTTTGCAAGAAAATTAGTGGGTTTTGAATTGCAGTTTGGGCACTCGGTCTCTAAAAGGTTCGCTATCACTGCTCTAGGTGGTTTACAATTTAGTTACAACATTTTTTTCTGTGTATAAGACTATATTTTTGCCCAAAATTGTTGTTAGACTGAAATTTGTGGGTCATCTTATACATGGAAGTTAGCCAAGGTTGTGAAAATGTAATTTTGGGTTGGAAAAGTGGAGGTCATCTTATACATGAGGATGTCTTATACATGGAAAAACTTATGGGTGTGCAGAACACATATTGTCCCCCTCCATGAGCTGGGTCCTCATTTTATGAGCCTTGGAAGGATCCCCAAGTTGTAAACACAGTCTTGGCTGCAGTACAGTAGTTTAACAACTGCGCCAGGAGGCTAATCTCACAGCACAGTGGTTAAACTGCTGTACTGCAGCCAAAATAGTTAAAATATAGCAGCTAGTCTTGAATGTACTACAGTGTTTTCAGCTTCTTCTTTTTTTTCATTTTGATTTTGTTTTGTTGCTGTTCTTCTATGTTTAGATTGCTCGGATTCCCTGCTTTTGTGGCCTTTTCAGCTCTTGATTACAGTCTTGATGATAAATAATTATTTGTTCACATCTGTACTGTTTTCCAATGATGAACTGATGAGGATGGTGAGGATGGTGAAAATGGTGAGGATGATAAGGATGGTGATGTGCTGATGAATCTTCTTTTTCTTAGTGTTTGTCCCACTTGGTGGTGGGGTCTCCTATTCTTGTTTTGGCTTTCTACTTGGCTCGGTCATGGGCTAGGTCCGAGTGAACTCAGGACAACTACATGTCGTTCTCAAGGGTGTTCATCCAGTGCTGTTTGGGATGACAACTCAGACCACCATAGGTTTCATAGGTTTGTGTATGGTTGAGCTTTTCATTATTGTTTTTCATATACCACTGTTGTCTGCTTTTGGAGTAGATAATTGTTGCCTTATCACTCTTCCCCCCCCCCTCTCTTTTGGACTAGTTTTCATGGTTCTTTTGGTATTAATTTGCTATTGTGCCAGAGACCCAAATGGGAGAACAAATATTTTAAGCTCACTGAAAGTGACAACAGTTGGACAACTTGGAAACAAAAGAATTTCATAGAATCATAGAATCATAGAGTTGGAAGAGACCTCAAGGGCCATCCAGTCCAACCCCCTGCTATGCAGGAACACCCATCAAAGTACTCCTGACAGATGGCTATCCAGCCTCTGCTTAAAGACCTCCAAAGAAAGAGACTCCACCACCCTCCGTGCCAGTATATTCCACTGCTGAACAGCTCTCACCATCATGAAGTCCTTCCCTTCCTAATGTTCAAATGGAAACTCCCCCCCCCTCCAGAAGAAATAAAGAGATGAGACAAAGTTTCTGGAATTAATAAGGGCTGCAATTTATTAATAACATTAATTAACTGTAAAGGAATAACTGCAAGTTAAAGAGGCCTGTGCTGTAGGTCAAGTGGTAGTTCAGTTCTATGTTATAACTTATCAGCACCTCCAATTGATAAGAGATTAATCCAGCATGCCCTTGGTAAGATGCCAAACAGGGACTTAAACCATCTTACCTTCTAGAAGCTCCTAACCATTGGCAGCCCTCATTTCCTAACCGGGGCTCCTATTTCACAATAACTATTGACATTCTAGTTTATCAAATTTATCCATGAGGGCTGCCCAGCACCTGACAGATGCTGCATACCAGAGGTGTCTACTGAAATTACCAGACCACTTGCCCTAACCGATAATTACGACCAGAAGGAGGACTTTACGTTAACATTACCCAGCCGCGCCATGCGGATGATGGGATGGGTGAAAACACGCCACCACTCTAGGCCAATTTGAGTGACAGCCAAAAATTCCCTTCCGGCCCCAAAGCGACCAGCAAGCTTCATCCTCCACAATAAAGGGCGGGAGGGAGGGGAGCTGCTGAGTTGGTTGGCAATGGGTGGGGAGTGTATAGACCCTTAAATAGACCGCTCCCCACCCACGCAGCCAGCGTACGGGTACCATACTTTGCACTCGCATTCTTCGTGGGGGCAAAGTAGCCCCGCCGGACATTTTAATTTGAGTGGAGCTGCCATTCCTGTAGTTTGAAACCACTGCTCTGAGTTCTAGTCTCTGAAGCCATGGAAAACAAACCACTTCCCTCTTCGATACGATGACCTTTTAAATATTTAAACATGGCTGTCATGTCCCCTCTCAACCTTCTTTTTGTAAGGCTAAACATTCCCTAAGCCATTCCTCATAAGACAATTATTCCAGTCCTTTAATCATCCTGGTTGCCCTTCTCTGGACTCATAGACAATCATAGAATCATAGAGTTTGAAGGAGAAGGGGCACAGCCCCATTTTTCACTTTTATTTCATGGATTTTGGACAATACTATGGCATTAGTTTCTTCCATTTTAAATCCTTGGTGCTGTTCATAAATAAAAAATGTTCACAACTAGGCTTTCACATAGCTTATTTATTTGCTGAAAATGTCTTATGCATGAAACATGCCTTCTTATGGTTTAATGGCAGGATTTTTTTAAGGCATATGAAACAGTCATTTTGGTAGCTTATGCTCACTTCTAACAGAATGCTGCAAATAATTTAGAAAGGGCTTGTGATGTTGCAGCCTGAAGGGGGAAAATATATATCCATGTCTAAGACCTTTCAAAAACAAAAGGACATTTGCATGCTTGCTTTACTTGCTGGGTATGGATTAAATTTAGGCATCCAATTTAGATCTAAAGGAGCTGCAGCCTTGTTCATTCTGGCAAGGAAACCGAGATATTTTTGATACAGTCTACATTTTCTGTTCACATGACTATTTTTGTGTGAAATGTGCAAATGTAAACTGCCCAGAGTAGACATGTAGCTAGATGGAGTGGTATATACGATAAATTTGCAGAAAGCCACCTTACTGGGATCTGCTCACATAATTTGCCGATACCTCACTTTGTCCTAAATGCTTGGGAGACATTCGACTAGTGATTGGTAATACAAAATCCAGCGTAGTTATCTTGTCTGCTGTGTGACAACAACAACAACAACAACAACAACAACAACAACAACAACAACAACAACAACAACAGGCTGTATTAACCTAGAAAATTAGGTAGTAGAGGTCTTTTGCAAGTGAAGCAGTTGGTTGAAGAAGAGAAGCATGCATTGGCAGATTATGTAAAAAAATAAATAGTACAGAGCCAGCATTATTGGAGGTTAAGAACAAGGAGGTGTTTAAAGTAAATCAAACAAAGGGTCAATACAGGAAAACAACAATGCAAATATGAGCAGAGAGCTGGCATAATAAAGCACTGCATGGGCAGTTCCTCGGAAAAAAATCAAAGGAAAAGTAGATGAGGAAAAGACCTGGTTATGGCTCACCAATGGAACACTGAAAAAAGAGATACAAGCTCTGATTTTTGTAGCTCAAGAACAAGCTATCAAAACAAATACAGTTAAGGCTCGAATAGAAAATTCAGCTGAGTCCTCCACATGTAGACTCTGTAAAGAGGCAGATGAAACTATCAACCATATATTGAACTGTTGCATGAAAATTGCTCAGACTGATTACAAACAGTGTCATAATGCAGTTGCTCACATGGTCCACTGGAATTTGTGTCAGAACTATCATCTGCCTGTAGCAAAGAACTGGTGGGATAATAAGCCTGAAAAAGTGATTGAAAATGAGCATGCAAAATTACTTTGGGACTTTTTAATACAGACAGACAGGGTTTTGGAGCATAATACCCTGGATGTTGTGATTATGGAGAAGAAAAAAGTGTGGATCATTGATGTTGCTATACCAGGTGATAGTAGAGTCACCGAGAAACAACTTGACAGAATTACCTGATATCAGGATCTGAAAATTGAACTTCAGAGACTCTGGCATAAACTGGTGGAGGTGGTCCCAGTGGTAATCAGCACGCTGGGTGTAGTGCCAAAAGAGCTAAGCAAATATTTAGAAGAAACTGGAGTTGACAAAGTCACCGTCAGTCAGTCAGTCAGTCAGTCAGTCAGTCAGTCAGTCAGTCAGTTTATTATTATTATTATTATTATTATTATTATTATTATTATTATTATTATTATTATTATTATTATTATTATTATTATTATTATTATTATTAAATTTTGCTCTACAGTGAATTAAAGCCTGCAGCGCAAAAGTATTATTGCATTTCAAATGAGAGTAGTTCAGACTTATTCAAATCAGGCCGAAAGTTGTATTACATTTGTGAGCCCACAGTCCTTTCTTTCTCACCTTGTAATTTTTTGTTGGTGAAAAGAGTGTTCACAAGTATCATAATGTCTCTTCACAATCCGGAAGACTTGCAGACTCTGTAAATATATACCGTAGTTCCTTTAATTATTGGATGTGGGCAGCCAAATGATAGGCTATTCTGGTAAAATGTTGATTGTGTGACAGAAGGGACATGTTGTTCAGGAAGAATTTCATAGAATCATAGAATCATAGAGTTGGAAGAGACCTCAAGGGCCATCCAGTCCGAGCCCCTGCCATGCAGAAACCCCATCACAATATTTCCGACAGATGGCCATCCATCCTCTGCTTAAAAACCTCCAAAGAAGGAGACTCCACCACCCTTTGTAGCAGCATATTCCACTGCCGAACAGCTCTAACTGTCATGAAATTCTTCCTAAAGTTCAAATAGAATCTCTTTTCCTGTAGTTTGAAACCATTGCCCTGAGTCCTAGTTTCTAAGGCCATGGAAAACAAACTTGTTCCCTCTTCAATATGACATCCTTTCAAAGATTTAAACATAGCTATCATATCCCTCCTCAGACTTCTTTTTGAAAGGCTAAACATTCCCAGTTCCCTAAGACATTCCTCACAAGACATTTCCTCCAGACCTTCAACCATCTGGGTTGCCCTCCTCTGTACCCACTCGAGGTTGTCAACATCCTTTTTAAATTGAGGCACACGAAACTGGACACAGTACTCCAGGTGGGGTCTGACAAGAGCAGAATAGAGTGGTACTATCACTTCCCTTGATCTAGACACTATGGTTCTGTTGATGCAACCAAGAATCTCATTGGCTTTCCTGGCCACCGCATCATACTGCTGTCTCATGTTCAATTTGTGGTTCACCAAGACTCCCAGATCCCTTTCACAGGTACTATTTTCCCGCCAGGTATCTCCCATTCTATATCTGTGCTATTCATTATTTTTACCTAGTTGTAGCACCCTACATTTCCCTCTGTTGAAATCCATTCCGTTAGCTTTGGCCCGGCATTCTAATCTGTCAAGGACCTTTTGGATTTTCATCCTATCCTCTCGGGAATTAGCAACCCCTCCCAATTTGGTATCATCTGCAAATTTAATTAGCATACTCTCTATTCCTTCCTCCAAGTCATTAATAAAGATACTGAACAGCACTGTTCCCAGAACAGTACCCTGTATCAGCCACTGTGATTGCGTATGTTTCATTTAGAACAAGAGCAATTTCCCTCTTAAAATTGTGATGCCATATTTGTACGAACGCAACCTGAACACCATTTCAATAATTTTTTAGGCATGGGTTGCTGTACCTCTAGTCTTTTTTCAAGTGTAAATTGTGTGTCTTAAGTAGGGACATATATTGGGGAAACAAAGGTTGTTTTTTTTTTTAGGATCACTATTACACGTTCCAAGGCCTAATACAAAATAGAGGCACTAAGGACTGTTTCGCTTATTAGCAAACAGGAGTTGGCTGATGTGTGTGTTTGTAAACATAACATGTTCCATGCTCTTTAAAATGTTACATGTTATAAAATCATCTTCAAACATGACCTGGGATAGCCTGTTCTGTTTTGTTTTGTGTTCTGGTGAGGAACAACAGCTAGTAGTAATAATTTTTCAAAACAAATGTTTTTTGTTGTTGTTTGCTTTTAAAAATTGGGAGTCAGAGAGGAAGTAGCTTTGTGGCAGTGTATAATTACCTGAATGCGCTAATTAGAGAGGTTTAGGAGGTTTCCAATGCAGCTACATTTTCAAGAAAGGAGAATTGATGGTGGGCTTGAGGCATCGCCTCAAAGAACAAGTGGTTTGATCCTCTAAGACATTTGTGTGCATCCAAATGCCCCATTGCTTTCAAGCCCACCTATCTCTATATTGGAATAGGCAGAAATATTTACTCAAGCAGAGTATCATTGTTCATGGATATAAATTGGAAATGAGTGTTTCTTGATACGAATCAGAAAAAAATAATGTGGAACCATTTACTGTAAACTGAATTAAAAACTGACACAAATTATTACTGAGCATCAGTAGCAGAGCTGACAGTGTAGCTCCCTCATTTAGCCGAGTATTCTTCCTTTCTATTGCAAGGAAAAAGCATCCCATAGATGGTGGTTGTCCTTGAGGCACAGAAGGTGTGTTTAACATCCACCTATAAGGACTGCTGTTGTCTGTCTTTTCGAAAGGCAGAAAGAAGGACCTTGAGGTCTGGTTTACATGTTTGAATATTTGTGTCCATTTTTTTTTGTTTCCTTTTTGTTTTTCTTGAAGAAAAATGACCAAGAGCTAAAATATGCTCTTTTTTTATTACACAGATAATCTTGCTTCACAAATTTACAATGCCTTGTACAACTAGGTCAAGATATTTCGTTGGCTGTGGTTTTTATTGTTTCCTGGCAGTGACTTTCAGAGTTTCAGAAGAGGTGCTGATAATCTGCAAGCTTTTGCGTTTGGCTGGGAAATATCAGGGTTCAAACTAGGGATTTTAGTTAATCAGGACATGTGGTCTTGTTCATCCCTGTTCTGATCTTTTGCGGGTTTAGCTTTACCCCTGCTAATTTAACATTTGTGGTGACTGGCACATATCTCCTTGACACTTCAGCAAAGGAAATGTCCATTTTTCAGGCAGCAAAATAACCTACAGAATTCAATGTTGAGCCGCATCTGTCTTTCCAAACACCGTTTTTCAAGGCTTCAATTTCATGAGACTAGTCTAGGGCAGAGGGAAATTATTACAATGGAAAGTGTCTCCCAATACTACAGCTGTGTAGACCAGTGTCAACGGCAGGATAAAACTGCTTTTGAGGAAGGCTCTCTTGTTTCAACCAAGAAGCTATCATCCTGTCTGGATGGCTCTGGGGGTTGTCATATTTAAGCAAAGCAAAAAGCAAAGTGTTCTAATATACCGCCCCATATCACTTCAAGTAGTCTCTGGGCAGTTTACAGGGTTTTTTTATTACAGTAATGCAGGCTACACATTGCCCCCACCCCAGCAAGCTGGGTACTCATTTTACTGACCTCCGAAGGCTGGAAGGCTGAGTCAACCATGAGCCTGCTCCCTGGGATTGAACCACAGGTTGTGAGCACAGTTTTACCTACAGTACTGGCATTTAACCACTGCGCCACCGGGCTCTTGTAAAAAGGGATTTTTTTCCAAGGCCCCACATATGTACAATAATAGTGGTGCAGGTTTACTGGTGCATTGGCAGTTGAATTACAGATAGTTCTCAGGTCAACTGCTGCAGTGAGTTTCCACTGGAGTCAGCATGTGGTATCTGAACTGAGAGCCATAATTCATATTTCTCATTCTGCTATTGAGCTGTGTCCCCTGCCTTGATAAAATATGAAAGGGGCTGGGGAAGGAAGAGCTCCCTGTCACTTCTAGTTTCCTTAGTGAAAAGGAGTGGTTTATTACCCTCGCCTTTATGGCTGCATTCAAAGGCCACAACCAGCAAACTGACCAAAAGGGAATAGATCATGGAAGTTGACTTTGCAGTCAAATGAATGGATATGGGAGAGAAGCTGAGGGATTCACGGCAGTATACTAGTGTGTGAAGGGCATTTTGGAAACAGAACAAAGAGCCACAACTTTACACAATCCTTCCCTAAACCAGGACACACTAGTTGAAGGTCTTGGGAACTAACTGGGCCTTCTGACATCCCAAGTCTCTGCTTAAATCAAAGGGTAGTGCTCAGTTTCACAAGCATAGACCAGAAAGGGTACCAGTAACAACCTACCAGGGACTGACTACTGACACTTGATCCCAGGACAAGCATCAACCTCTCTGCCCTTGCCCATTTAAGTACATGGTGGAGCTGCAAAGGAACATGGAAGAGCCACTGATATTGGTTTGTTTGTTCAAACGTATACCCCACTCCAGTGTAGTAGCTGCCCAGCACCACAACTCTGGCCAGCTTCCAGAAAAATAACAAAAATGTACAGCAGTTGAGAACATGTAAAATCAAAAACAAAAAACCTTTTGCAAACCGTAGGCTGGCAGAAAATTACCAAAGAATTAATATTGCAAAGAGGTGAGGTTTGTAAAGGCCTGGGTTGGAAGCTAGGTTGGAAGCTGAGGAGGGTGGGGGCCAATCAGACTTCAACAGGGATGGAGCTCCAGCCACAAGAGGTGGTGATGGCCACAAGAGTGAACTCCCTGCCACAAGAGGTGGTGATGGCATCTAGCCTGGATGCCTTCAAAAGAGGATTGGACAGATTCCTGGAGGAGAAGTCCATCACGGGTTACAAACCATGATGGAGATGTATAATCTCCAGGCTTACAACTAGGGTACTTCAAGGGCCAGATTCTGGGGAGTGGTTGCAGGAGACAGATATCTAGTCTCATTTTCTCCCATAGGCATTTGGTGGGGCTACTGTGAGATACAGGAAGCTGGACTAGATGGGCCTTTGGCCTGATCCAGCAGGGCACTTCTTATGTTATGTTCTTATGTTCGGAGGGGGAAGGGGAGGTCCAGCTTCTGGTTGACGATTTTCAAGCTTCTCTCAGAGTCGTTACCCAAAGAATCAAGGACTGGACATCCAAGTGGGACAGGAGGATGACCAGAGGGAAAGGTGTTCTGACAGGTAGTGAGGTCCTGCCTATGGAATGAAAGCATGGTCTGGGGGAAGGGGACTCTAATAAAGCTTTGGAAACCTAGATGCTTGGCAAGGTGGGTGAAAAAATACCTGTTCTGGCAAATTCTGAAGCTAAACAATAAAGGAAGATGTCTAAGGTGATAGAGGCATGGGATTGGCACACGTACTGGTGGATCCATGAGGAAGATATGGGAACCTGACAATCTTTTCAAGGTACCAGGAAAAGCAGAATGAGGAAGACTGGCAGCCTTGGATGGACAGTTAAAATGCATTTTAGAAGAAAGCCTTTGCCACTGCTGATGAAAACCAGGGAGTCTGGATGAGAATCCTGCTTATGGCTTTAAAGAAAGCAGCACAACAACAGGTGTGGAACAAAATTAGCAAATTGGCTTGTGAATTAACTTGTCTGGTACTTGTGGTTTTGGGAGGGAAGAACTGCATTTTTGCACTCCATGCCAGAGAGGGCCGAACAACTCACCCCTTCTTAGATCCTATTCCAACCATGTAGAAGGGACCCTAAGGAAAAATTGCTTTTCTGTGAATCCATCCACAGCTTGACAAATTTTATTCATAAGTTGCACAAGCCAGATAATTCATTTGCACTGTTAAAAATCTATATTCTTCTAAGTATCTTCATGAATGATCTTCCCATTTTTGGATGGGGGAATGAAGTAGCACAAAATATGTTCATTTATTTTTAGGTCCCTTTTATTGAGAGAGTTAAGACTAGAAAAGTACACATTCCAGAAAGAAACATGTAAAAAGTATAACATTCTAGCAACTTGAATATATCAACAAGCTTCTAGGATGAAATATTCCCTTAAGAAATCACTACCTATTAACACACACCATTAGCCTTGCCATCATATAGCATTCATGGGCCCCTCCGTGACGAAGCAATCTGGAGGCAGGGCTCACACAGCACCAGCAGGGGCTAGACACCCTATAGATGGGTTGTGCAAGCCTGCACTGCCTTCCCTTGCAATCTGGGCAGCATCTCTCCCTCCCACCCTTAGGTAGTGAGAATGAGAGTAGCTGGTTGTGTAAGGACTAGATGGGAATTTTGGACCAGTACTTGAACTGGCTGTTGGGTATGAGTCAGTTTTTGCTTATCCCATTCTCACTCGCAAGGGCTTTGGTAGTAAATTAATGGTGAGCATTGTGGGTAGTGCAAGAGGCTAGGAATGTAATTTATTTTATTTTATTGTTAATGATGGTTATATTGATGATAAATATTAGCTGTTATTTGTTTAACTATTTTTGTTGTAAACCACCCAGAGTGGCTTTCAGGCTAGATAGTGCACTATAGAAATTAATTAATTAATTAATTAATTAAAAGTAAATGCAGGTGAGTTCCAAGGTATGGCATCCTAGGAATGTAAGGCATCCCTCCTATCAGAATTAAGGAAATGGAAGGAGAGGAAGGAATAAATTAAAAGAAAACCCATAATATGAGAAAATTATAGATAATGAGGCTGCCTTGGGATACTCAGGCCTTAAGAGTTTGGAAGTGTGTTGAACAGGTAAACATCACACTTCTGAAGTAGGAAGTCCATGGGATGAAGGCTAAACTAGAAGCCAAGCCCAAACCTGCTTACATTACATTCAGCCCCTCTTTTAATAAAGGGAAGCACACGTTTAAACATGTTAATAAAATTGTGACCTAGTTTTAATCCAATAATCCTATCTCACCTCTTTATTCTGGACTAGGTGGGCAAAAGGTTTATGTTGGTATCACACTACCTAAAACAGACAATGATTATGGGAATAATACACATGATCTGTAATCCAGTTCAAATGAACACCTCAATTCATGGTGATGGCAAACCCATAATATAAACGGCATTTAATTCATGAGCACTGTTTCTTCTGCTTCTGGAGTTGGGATTTTATTTCTATCAAGTGACAGCAATGGAGTGCTTCCTGTACTTGCCTCCAATTAATTTTAATTATATTAATGCTTGCTCTTGGTAAGTGCAGGCATAAAGGAGCATACCTATTTTACTTGTGATGAAAACAGCATTTGTTGTTTTTTTTTCTAATAGGCACATACTGTACTTCCCTTATGTTCTTCCAGTACCACTTACTACTTTGCTCAGATATTCAAGGTCAAAGACATTCCATGCTTTTGCTTTTAATTTCAGTGGCAAATTCTATCTGTTTTTAATTTAGCAGGAAAATAAATGGAATGAAACAAGCCATTCAGATTTCCACTAATAAAACATAATACTTTGATAGACATAGTACAGTAAAGGCATATGAAACATGAAGGTTATGTCAGCTTGTATGAGAGAGATTTTTTTTGTGTGTAATTACTTTGAATAAGTCTCCCCTTATACTCCAGCTCTGGTTCTCTGAGTGATGAACTTTAGATGCTTAAGAAGGAGGGTAGAAACTCTGCCAGGTAAATAGAGACTTGAGTTTGCTAATTGTGGCAGCCATCCTGTTTGCTAACTAGTGAACCAGCCTCCTTGAAATGGGTGGGTCTGACCCACTATGAGTATGTACAAGAGTGTGCTGCAAGTTTTCAAATGTACTCTTGTAAGACCTCTGTGATTCTGAGGAGTCCTTCAAATTTTCAGATTTCATATCCTGAATGTTCCACTAGTGGAATCTAAAATCTGTTTCCTTTTCCCTAACCTTTAAACAAAATAAAAATAAAATATTTATCTTTAATGGATTACAGTACTCCTCCATACATTGCGGGAGTTAGGTTCTTGATGCATGCATGATAAAGGAAAATCTGCGATATGTGGATGCCTTTATCTGTGCGTTGGGTCAGGACTGGCAGGACTGTGTGGGGCCTCCTGTACTCACCCTAGGCCTGGCACTGCCCAGAATGGGCCTCTGGTGATCTTCCCAGGCCTGTACTTAGCCCAGAAGTGGCTTCTGGCAGACACAAAGTGGCTTCTGGAAAACTGGAAGTGACTTCTGGCAGACCGGAAGTGACTTCCAGGCCTGTGCTGGGCCTCTGGAGCCTGTATAGAGTCCAGAAGTGGCTTCCAACAAACCAAAAGTGATTTCTGGAACACTGGAAGTGGCTTCCGGTGGACTAGAAGTGACGTCCAGGCCATGCAATGGGCAAGTGATGGGCCTCTAGAACTTGCCCAGGCCAAGCACTGCCCTCCCACTGCCCTGCCACCCACCCATACCTGTGGTCCCGGTAAATCTGTGATATACCAGGACTGTAATATATGAAGCAGAATGTGGCAGGGGACTACTGTATTGCTTTTTCCATATATAGGGGCTTAGTTAAGACAGCTCACAGTTTGCTAGAGGAAATAGAGTGGGTGGTGAACTGAAACTCATGGCTGACATAACTGGTTGATGTGCCATCTGTCAGGGAAAACTGACAGATTATGTCATTTACTGATAGACTTCAACCCTACACCTGTTTACTGCAAGGGAAATCCCACTGTGTGCCAAGAAGCATTACTCTAAAGCAAGTGGATTTATGACTGTAGCCTTATCTCTGATTACCTGTCTGCAAAGATGAAAGTAGCAATAGTACAGGGATAGTCTAAAATTAGATTCTTGAGCAAACTAATCAACCAGCCAACACATACATGTACACACACTTAGATGCTGTCATCTAAGAAGACAGGTGAAATTATAATCACAAAATAATGTGGTGCTGCAATAATGAACTCATAGAACTGGAGAGCTGGAAGACAGTTGCAATGTCAAGGCCATTCTGCTTTCTGAAGCCCTAATCTTCTCAGGAATTTGCAGAAGCTACACTCTTTGTTTCTCTCACTGTGAGCATTACCTGACCATGGCAGAGTTTTGGGCACCTCCATTTCTATTTTTTCCTCCTTTTTATTCTGCTTCTTATGTGGCTTCCCAGAGAGCCTCCCTGCTCTGTTCTGCCTGCAAGGAGGGCAGCCTCAACACCCACGAGATGTCCACCTTAAGTTCCTCACTTAACAACCTATTCACTTAATGGCCTAGTCATAGGAACTAAGTGAACATAAGAACATAAGAACAGCCTTGCTGGAACAGGCCACTGCCCATCCAGTCCAGCATTCTGTCTCACAGAGTGGCTCACCATTTGCTTCAGGATATTCCCAAGCAGATGTCTTCACCTGCTTATTATTTCCTGCAAATGGTGCTGAGAGATATCCTGCCCATCTTTCCAACCTGGAGGTTGCCCTTAGGCATCCATAATGATAGCCGTCGATACCCTTGTTCTCCATGACTTTGTCCAATCCTTTTCTTAAAGCTGTCAAGGCTGACAGCTATCACCACTTCTGGCAGGGAGTTCCATGCACCAGTGATCCTCTGGGTGAAAAAGTGCTTTCTCTTATTTGTTTGAGATCTAGCACCCAAAAGTTTCATGGAGTGCCCCCTAGTTCTACTGTTGTGTGATAGGGAAAACAGTTTTTCCTTATCTACTTTGTCCCTACCATGTATGATTTTATAAACTTCAATCAGGTCACCTCTTAGGCGCTGTCGTTCAAGAGTGAAGAGGCCCAGCCGTTGCATCCTCAGATGGTGAAGAAGGTGTTCCAATTCCCTAATCATTCTGATTGCCCTCCTCTGCACTTTTTCCATTTCCATAATATCCTTCTGGAGGTATGGTGACCAGAACTATACACAATACTCCAGATGGGGCCTCATCATAGATTTATAAAGAGGCAAAACAACACACTGACTTATTTTCTACACCCTTCGTAATGATCCCTAGCATTGTTTGCTTTTTTTCACTGCTGCGGCACACTGGGTTGACACCTTCATTGAGCTATCCACCAGGACACCAAGGCCCCTATCATGGTTTCTCGTAGTGATTTCAGACCTCATCAGT
Organism: Phrynocephalus versicolor; assembly: GCA_023846285.1. Classification (NCBI taxonomy): domain Eukaryota; kingdom Metazoa; phylum Chordata; class Lepidosauria; order Squamata; family Agamidae; genus Phrynocephalus; species Phrynocephalus versicolor. The sequence continues at coordinate 22,705,927 of JAHTLZ010000015.1, forward strand.
TTATAAATGTAATTTGTTTTTTTGTTTTTTGCCCCAACATGCATCACTCTGCACTTGCTAATGTTGAAGCTCATTTGCCACTGGTTTGCCCACTCCCCCAGTGTCAAGAAATCCCTCTGGAGCTCCTCACAATCTCTCAGTTTTTACTACCCTGAGTACCCTGAGTGAGAAGTGCTTCCTAGCTGTCTTACAGTCCAAGGGCCTGACCTTGCAAAAAAGTACCAATGTGGGAATTCTCTAGGGAATGAACATCTAGTAGGGAGAGGAAGCCCACGCTTGCATATTTTACCTAAGAAATTTGGTCAGTCCTCCTCTTCAACTTGAGATGTGCTGGTTAAATCAATGGCTCCGGGATGTCCTTTTTGGTGAAGAGAATCAGGATGGAGCCATATTTCTCTGTTTCTGTTTTATAGGCTAAAAAGAGAGCTTTTCCTGTTAAGTCGCAGCCATGGTGAAGAGAGCAGAGAACATGATTGCAGATGTTGACAACTAGGAATTAGAATGACTACGGACCTCACTTGCAAAATTAGAGGCCTCATCTAGATAGAACATCAAGGGCTAAGTGAAGATTTCATATACCCATTTCCTCTACACCTGGAAAAGGCTTTATTTGTTTTACAGTAACTACCCATATTGATTCTTCTATAATGTTGTCACCATGAGATCTCAAAGTAATTCATGCAGTCTCATGTAAAATGTCAGTTCATTTGTATACACACTACATGTAGCATAACTGGATCACCTGGGGCAGTAAAATGTTTTTTAAATATTCATGTGCTAGAGACCTAAACATAATGAAGCAAAGCAAAGTGTGCTGCTTATACCCCACCACAGTGTTTACAGCACTCTCTATGTGGTTTAAAAATAATTGTACAGGCTATACATTGACCACTACCACCATCCCAGCAACCTGGGTACTCTTTTTACTGATCTGGGAATAATGGAAGGCTGAGGGAACCTTGAGCATGCTACCTGGAAGTGAACCTCAGGTTATGAGCAGTTATGGCTGCAATGACAGCAGTTTCACCACTGCACCACAAGGCTCTATAAGGGTTTGCCCAAGTGACACTTGGGGGATGTTGTGGGGATAATTGTTGGTTGTTGTGGTTTATGTGTTCCTCAACAGACAATAATGAAAATACTGGCACCAGAGACATTTTTCATACTGTTGCTCTTTATGAAGTTCCTCTTCAATAAAGAACAGAGAGTGTATTTGTACACGACCCCTAAACTCCGCCGCAAATGGCTGCCAGCTCTGGAGCTTACAATTGTTTCCCCACCTGCTCCGGAGTTTGCAGAAAATTAAGTGCGACCACGCCCACCTAAGCGCATCCCAGCACACTTTTCATATATCTGCTCTCGAAGGGTGAAAATCCCCAGATCCGGATGTAACCTAGAGTGCCGGGCTCTCCTTGCTTCTGTTTGTTTGGTTTTTTTTTTGCCTCCCGCCCTTTTAAGAGAAGGAATCAGGATGATGACGGGGCTCCGGGCGGCTTCGGAGGTGAGCCTGCATTTTTTCCTCTCTTTTTTTCTCCCTCCCCTGACGCAGACAGGAGCAAGGAAGTGCGGAGGGGTGGGGACGCAGGAAGAGCAACGAACCCCCAAGATCTCTGGTCCAAATTTAAGTGGCCAGCAGATCTTAGGGGTCGTGTGAAAAGGCCCAGAGTGTTTAACTGCAAATGCCGAAGGCTATGAATAAAAATTACTTGGTCACCTCCTGACCTTGCCTACAAAGTTGTTCTACATTACTTGCATTAAAGATTTGAATAATCAGATCATGCACTTTGTGAAAGTAATTTACTTGGCTTACAGTCGTCACATCTTCTGCTGCAGAAAGCATTTACAATTCTTACCACTTGGCAGCTCAGCTTTTTATTCTTCTTGCCTGTTTCCGTTTTGTGCACTTGTCCCTTACAAAATCCATCTACATTTCTTGCCCTTGTAATCAGGCTGGCCTCCTAATTCATCATTACAAATTCAGTGCAGAGGTAACATAGGAGAAAGGCTGTGATTGAGCAAACAAGATCATGTTGGAACACAAATAGCCTTAGTAATTGTCAAACATTGGCCAGGCAAAGTGATTGGGGGGGGGGAATGTGTGAACTGTAAACAGCCTAATGCTTTGGGGAGCAAAAAAAGAAATCTATTATATAAGAGGGTAGCTTGAAACAAGCTTGTTTCATTTGCCCATTGCAATTATCTTGCCAGGCGTATGGTGAGACAGAATAATGATAAATGGTTAAATAAGAATGCCACCATTATACTATGCTAGTAGACATGGGCACGACTCGGCGAAATTGTTGTTTCCGTTTTCGGTTTTCGTTTCTGTTACATAACGGAAACGGTAACGATAATTACACCGCTCCAGCTCGAACCTGACCTGAAAAAAGAAAAATTGGGTCGGGTTTTTCATTGTCGTTAATGGCATCACGGTGATCGTGCGATGCCATTGCCAAGCAGCACAGAAAAAAGTTTTTAAAAGTAAAAAAAAAAAACAGACTCCCGGCCAAAAAAGCAGGCAAAAATATGCCTGCCTGAGGACACCTACCTGAGGGGTGGTTTCTGGGGGGGGGGTCCTGGGCCTTCCCCCACTCTCCTGTCCTGGGCTGCTTGCAACAGGCTGGGGGGGGGGATTCATCCTCTTAGTCTCCATGCCATGCGGTGTGGGGGGGATCCAAAATGGCAACCACAATATTTATTTTTAAATCGTGGTCCAAAAACCCACCAAAGCACAACAGAAATATGTGAAAATTAGGTATTTTAAATGCCTGAATTTTTATAGAAGCAGCAGTGGGTTTTTTTTTATAGCAATAAAAGGTCGCACTGATTTTATTTTATTTTATTTTATTTTTTATTTTTTTACACCTGCCCATGTGGGCTGGGCATGGGATGGGACCATGCAAATTTTTTGAACCATTCCACCAATGGCATGGCCAGGTTTTGACTGACACTTCTGGATGTGCCAGAGGGCATAAAAATCCAAGGCACCTTCCAGAAGTTGCAGTCTGCTCTTGGATGTGCTTGAGGGTGGAGGAGGGCTGTGTGGCTGGCTGCTGCTGCTATTTGAATTTGGAGGGAGGCTGGAGGCTTTAGATTTAAGTTAGGCAGGCAGGGAGGGAATTGAATTTAAAAAATAATTCCTTTGATTCCCCTGCAGGGAATAGCAGTAGACAGCAGTTTATCCCCCCCCCCGGCAGTTTGGGAGGATTTTTTTTCTTATTGGGTAAAGGGGAAGGTTCGACTGGGAGGGGAAGGTGTGGATTTATTTTAAAAATATATTATATACTACCATTTATTTTTTATTTTCCCAACTTCAGTTTGCTTGCACACACACACATTTGGGGTGCAAGCCAAGAACAGAACCTCTATCTGAAATGATATCCTAACTGCCCACTTGCCCGCCCGCCCGTGCTGCCACCCGCCCACGGCCCGTGCCGCCACCTGCCGACTTGCCCTCCCGTGCCTTCCCTCCTGTCGCTGTTGCCGCCCTTCCATGCCCCCCCGCCACCGTCGCCTGCCCGCAACTCCCCACCGCCGCCTGCCCCCGCCCCGCCCAGGGCGCAAAAACACCTAGCACCGGCCCTGATTGCGGGACACCCCTATGCTCTTTGCGCTAAATCACGTTGGAAACGACAAACGACAAACGAAATGACAAATTTTTGAAAAATTTCACGGCAAACGGAAACGACCCAAAACGGACCCATTCTGACAAATGAAAACTCAAAACGTCATTTTTTCTGGTCGTGTCCATGTCTATAAGCTAGTGTGTTTCATCATCAAGGTTACATTTGTACATTTTAAAACAGTTCAGTTAGAATTATTTTATGTTGTGTGAGAAGACTTCTGTGTGCACAACTGAACTTTCCCTCCTCATCCTCTTCCCCACAACCCTGAAACAATTTTGCCTAAGAGGGAGTCTCAGACATTATGGGGTGCCAAGAGCTACAGAGCAGAGGGGGGGATTGCACCTCTCTCTGTTGTGGTGATGGCCATTTACCAAATGATGGAAGGCACCAGTTGTATTTTCTCCTTGATATAATTGTACCATTCTCAAATGTTGGACTTTGACACTACTGGAAAGAACTTGAAAAACCAACCATGTCCAGTTCTATCTTAGACACTTAATCAGAATTATAACTTGGAAGCCTACCCTACTTTTGCTGGTTAGAAAATACTGTTCTAGGATTTATCTTAGAAAATAATTTTTGAACTACAGAACTGGAATGGACCCTATGGGTCATCAAGTCCAGCTCCTGTTAACAGATCCTGTTAAGGCTCCACAGCAGTTACTTTGCTACATCTGTTATTTGCAAACATGTCTGCATCAGTACAACTGAAAACTAAAAGAAATTCAAAGCAGCTGATCACCTGCCAATCACATTGAACTGTTTAGTGGCCAATGGCTCATTTTTTTTTTGGCGGGGGGAGGCTGTTATTTTGGATGCAGTATGCATTGTGGCACGAAGAAACTGGCGTTGAACTGAAGTTCTCAGAGAACGATGGCTCAAAAGGTTGCAAATCTGTTTTCTGAAGTATTTCCCTCCTGTTGTCTAGATCCCATATCAATAAAACTTAATAGGAGGTTGGAAGTGAAATTACAGCTAACTGTTCACTTAATAATGCCCCAGTGGGAGCTCATTAATATCTCAACAGGTACATTCCTGCATTATCTTAATCGCACATGATCCTTAAGAAAATTGCTTTTTTATTTAATATATATTTTTTTCAACAAGTGCGTTGTAGAGATAAATTTCAGGCTGCTCTCATATGATTCTATCTTGCCAGGATAACAAAGCAGAGCAATGGCAAAGTTTACTTAGTACTTTTAAAGTAGTGTAACATTAGACTTTGCATTTATATTACCACTAATACCTATGGTTCATTGCAGGGCAGAGAAGGGAGGGAGAAAAGGCAATTATAGCAGATAAAACTAATAGTAGATATGTCACAGTGTGCATTCGTTTACAATGTTTATACTCTGTTGTATATCATGGGGCCTCTGGATATGGTACAACAAGAACAATATACAGTAGTACCTCTACTTAAGAACAATTCGACTTAGCAGGAAACACTTGGCATGTTAACTGCTGCCTTACAAATTTTAGATGCAGTCCTCTCTACTTATAAATGTTTTTTTAAATTTTTTCAATTTATTTATTTATTTATTTTGATTTTTAAGTTAGGGCTCCTCTACTTAAGAGTTGTTTGACTTAAGAGCACGCATTCGGAATGGATTAAACCCATAAGTAGAAGTACCATTGCAAAACATTTTAAGTCGTTTGAAACATTAAACATTTAAAAAAAAAACTAATTAAAACCATCAGAACCATATATATGGCCTAAACTAACTAAACCCTTTAGGTGAGAGCATTCAACAGCTGAGAAGTCCCTCTTCCACCTCTGCACATAGTGCATACTGTTTCCCAGTGGCACAAAGCAGAAGAAGCCTTTCTCAGGAGATCCTAATCATATTCACAGGGAGAAGATGATCCTCAAGAATCCAGATCCCAAGCCATTTAGAGATTTCAAAGCCATCGCCAGCATCTATTGAGAATGGAAGTGTATGCACAGCCAGAATAGATCTTTCATTGCCATGATCAAATATGTTCCTGCCAGCAGTCTAGCTGCCACATATTGCACCTAGTGTAGTATCTGTGTTGTCGGCAAGGACAGGCTCATATAAAGTGCACTGCAGTAGTCTAAATGGGGAGCTGCTGGTAAGTAAACTACAGTGACCAAGTTTTTTCTGGCTAGAAATGGTTGTGCATGTGGTCCAGCTGAAGCTGACCCAATGCTCTCCATGTCACAGTGCCTACCTGGCCTCCTGTGACATATATCAATTAGAGATGGGCACGACTTAGCGGTATTTTCGTTTTCGTTTTCATTTTTCGTTTTCGTTACGGAAACGAAACGAAAACGAAAATCGGCACCAACCTGGACCGAAAACGGAAACGAAACGACTAATTTCGAGCCAATTTTCGTTTTTCGTTACTGGAAAAGCACTCAATTGAGCTAAATGGGGAGAAACGAAAAATTTTTCGTTTTCGTTTTCATTTTTTTGTTTTCGTTACGTAACGAAACGAAAATGAAAAATTTTGAAATTAGCCCACGAAAACGGAAACGAAACGACTCAGACCCTAGCCGAAAACGAAAACGAAAATGAAACTTTTTTTCTGAGTCGTGCCCATCTCTAATATCAATCCATAATGTATCCAAAGAGCTCACTGCTGTTCCAGGGGAATGTGACTCCATCCAGAAGAGATCATCTACAAAACTCCAGAATTTGGGAACCGCCAAACCAAGTGCCTCTACTTTGTTAGGATACAGCTTCAGTTCATTGGCCCTCATTAGGCCTATTATGATATATAGACAGTGGTCCAACACCTGCACAACCTGAGCTGACTCAGATGGCAAGGAAAATTAGAGCTTAGTATCACCAATGTACCAATGGCATCCAGTCCAATAATTCCTAATAATTTCTCCTCCTATCACAAAGGAAAACTCAACAATAGAATGTTGTTCCTGCAGAGCCTTTTTTTTCCCACTACTGGATCAAGCTTTGTTCACCCAACAAATGGTGTTTTCCCTGTATCTGTTATAAAATCTACTGTGGCACTTGGCCATCTTTTGTTCCTGGTTTCAGAGGAAACTCTGCAAAACCATGTATAATTGATCTAAAAGCACTGCAGTGCAAAGGGATAATGTAAAAACTGTCATAAGGAAGAGTAATTTAAAGATAAAATACTGTTATTACCTATGGGTGGAAGCATTCCATTTGATAGCAAGGAGTTAATCTTATTGCATACACCAAAGTATTGCAAGAGAAGGTGCACATGCATATGTTTGTGTATGTGCATGTTTATCTGTTTCTCCATTGCCCCATTCAGAGTCTGCCCTAAAAGTTTGTATGGTGCTTTTTTGTATGATAAAGATATGTAGATGTCAAAGTACCTTCTCCCATACATGTCCATCATCTCTGCCTGTTAAAACTCTTGGGTGTTTTGCTGAACACTCTTGTTTTTGTGATCAGTATCAGAATTCCTGTTCGTGGAAGTTGTATAAGCAGGGCCAAATGAAAGTATTTACATACTCTTCTGCAGATATTCATCTATAAAGATCTAAAAGATCTTCATGTATGGTGAAGATATTCTTTTAAATGCTTTACTGCTTTGGATATGTTTTGACATTACTTTTGCTTACCTTTTTTGGAATGTGCCATTTGATTATTTTAAGTATTTGTATATTTCTTTTAGCCTTCAATATTGTTATTTTAATGATGCAAACTGCCCTGCGTCTCTTTTTTTAAGAGAAAGGTGGGGTAAAATATTTCAAATAAATAAATATTCCAGGGATGAGGCATACATGCACATGCAGATTCAAAGATTTCTAAATAAACACCAGGATGAATGCTGCTTGTGATAGGTGTGGGCTGTTACCTCTCCCAGATTTTAAAGTGAGGCACTTCTTGTCCCATTCCATGCATCCATTTTAGCCGATAATATTTTACTATCTGAGATATACAGTGGTCTCCCACCCTTTTGCAGTCCATATATTGCAGTCCCGCTATATCATGGTACTGCAGTATATGAAAAACGACCCCCTGGGGAAAGGGGGAAAGGCTTGTTTCAGGCTTCCCATACTTACCCCAGGACCGGGGCAGCTCTGAATGGGCCTGCGAGGACCTTCCCAGTTCTTCTTCTTTGGGGGCCTCCAGAAGGCCTGAGAAGGCCCTGGCAGGCCTGTTCAGAGCAGCGCCAGGCTGGGGACAAGTACAAGAGCCTCCAGTTAGGCCCTCCAAGCCCGACCCGAACTGCATCCGCATATCACGGATTTTCATTTATTGCGGGTTGAGTTGGATCCCTAACCCCCGCAATAGGCGGGGGGTCACTGTAGCAGCAAATGAATACTCCCCCCCCCCATTCACCCAGCTCTAGCAGTATACTACCAAAGCCCAAGCATGTAATTCTGGCAATACAGGCTTGCAGTCCTGCAAACATAATGTTAACATTGCAACATTATTAAATCAATAACTAGGAGAGTGCTGCCTTTTTGTGACTCTAAAAATGTAATTTTCATCCTAGCAAAATGAGAGTGCTGTCCTGATAAACTAGTTTCAACACAAAAGGGGGAAAGAGGAAAAATGGTCCTGTCATAATGCAGATGGTACAGAGAGTAATGAACAATATATTCAGCTGCTGATTAGCAGTTAGTGACACCTATCATCTTATCAACAGGCCATGGGAATTGTCTATTATTCTCAATGCATCTGTGTGGAGGGCATAGCTTGAGCCCTATGTTGAATAAAAACCCATCAGAAGAGCAAAAAAAAGGTTAAGTACCTGTGATTATTAGGCCCTAAAGTGTCTTTTGAAAAATATAGACTTTACAGTTATCCGTAGCTAGTGAGAAAGAAGTATCTCAACTAGCATGGAAAGCTCAAAAAACCCTTTGGTTACTCAAGAAATAGAGAAATGGCAACTCTTAAGATCAGTTAGGCCAGGAGAGGCACCAGCCATCAGTACAGGTTTTTTTTTAGTCCTTCCACTTGTCTGAGTAACAGTTGACATTTTGTAGAATTTCTGATCAAGTGAAAGTGTGAATTATTTATGCCCAAATTGACTTGGTAGCCCTAGCTGGAGTACAACCATGACATTGATAGCATTTAGATTATTCAGTAATTGAAATCTCTGTACTCTATCTAAAAGATAGATAGATAGATAGATAGATAGATAGATAGATAGATAGATAGA
>JAHTLZ010000015.1:22723435-22761436 GCA_023846285.1 Phrynocephalus versicolor
ACACACACACACACACACACACACACACACACACACACACACACACAAGTACTACCTACCTATCTACCTACCTATTTCCCATGGTTCTGTTTCCTCCTGTGAAAGACTGATTTTAATGACTTCTGTGTTTTTGTTCCATACTAGTCTCACTTATAACTCATTCAGTAAAAGAAATCTGGTTTACGTGACTTGTTAAAATTTTGTGGGTTAATTAAATTCCTCATTTTTATTTTTCTACTGTAATGTATGACAGGACAAGGGGGTATGATGGTTAAGATAAGTATATTTTTATCAGTAATGGAGACACAGGTAATGTGATACAAATGCAGGAGTAGGTGTTACCTTTATAGAATACTAAAGAAATCACTCAATCTGTTAGCTTTCATGCATCAGGGCCTTTTTCATCAGACTTGTGCCATTGTGTTAGAGCAAAGAAATTTGAGTTCCAAAGCTTCATGGCACATGTGTATTGTCAGGCTTGTTTCTCAGATGTAATTTAAGAAGCAGGAAACCTGCATTGGAGATACGGTTTTGATATTGTAGTTAAGGAATCTGTTAATTGGATAGCACAAACCAGCTCTTTAAACAAAGAAATGTAGGCATCATGCATATACCGTCCTGTGTTTAGTTTAACTGGTTTTTACAGAATCATTGTAAAATTTCAGTTGAAATATTTAGGTACCCTATCTCAACAAACCTGGTTTCACAGCAGTTTGTTGGGTGTTAAACACAAGAAACTAACAGTGTGTTTTGGGAGTAATCCCCTTTCAGCTTATTCTATATCATTTGGCAGGCTTTTGATATGTTAACTTGCTTTAAGTTGCGTATAGCTCAAAACTTTCCAGCACTAAAGAATTTAGCTTTTAGAATGTATAATGTTTTGACTGAAGCCCAGCTAAAATTTTGGAGTTAACATGAGAAAATGTGATAACACAGGGCACTTTTACATGACCCCTAAAATCCGAGGCATAGGGCTCCCAGATGCAGAGTTTAAAATTGTTTTCCCACCAGCTGCACACTTTAAAAAAAAATTAAGTACGACCACACCCACCTAAGCGCACCCCAGCACATTTTAAAAGTATTTGGTCTCCAGAGGTAAAAAAAAAAAATCTGATGTGGATTGTAAAGCAGTGAGTGCCGGGCTGTCCTCGCCTTCTGTTTGGTTTTTTTGCCTCCCATCCCTTTAAGAGACTGGAATGCTTCCGGGCTGCTCCCACGGCAGAGCGGAGGTGAGCCTGCATTCTTTTCTCCCTTTTTTTCTCCCTCCCCTCGCACAGACAGGAACAATGGCGTGTGGAGGGGTGGGAACACAGCAAGAGGAGCAAACCCCCAAGATCTCCCAGTTATGACTACTGGACAGCTCAGAGGTTCACATGCCTGTGAAGCAAGAGGCTGGGAGTTTGATTCTCTACTGTACTCAGTGATCCACAGGGTCTCTTCCCTATATTGGGATCAGTGTTGTTGATCATTGTGCTCAAGGAATGATTAGCCTAACACAACTTGTTCTTATGTAAATCAAATGTAAGTAAGCACTGAAAAATGGGGGCAAGACATGAATTTCAACTAGATTTACCCTTCCATAAAACTTCTAATCCTACTATGAAATTTTAATCCACTGTGGTCAATAGGAACAAATTTGCTGCAGTCACAAGCAGCTGCATGTAGTTTGTATAGCTTATGAAGTTGCCTAGTCACTTCAGTAATATTGATGGTGGTGGTAGCAATGGTGTTTTTTGCAGATTGTCTGCATGACAAAGAGCATCTCTGTAATTACTAATGCCCTAAACTGTCACTGAACAATTCAAAACATCATATACTTCAGCACGATCCATGTAAGAATAACAGTGGTGTTTATGCTGTGCTGTGAAAAAAGAGCTCTTTAGAAGGAAGCCTCAATATGTTGACATTCCAGAAAAGGCTGCCATTTGCATTCATTTTCCTTGTTTCTCTGGATGCATATTTATGTGGCATTAGGAAAAATGTTAAGAATTAAATGCCAGGGAAATGAATGAAACACAGGTGCACATTTTGTCATAATTTCGGAATCAATCTTAAATTATGACTTTAACAATGTTGGACTCATGCTGTTCTGTAGTAGTTGCTTCATGGTTCAGGTTTATGGAACCACAAAGTTTATATAGCCTTCAACCATGCAAAGATTATGTCCCTAGCTGCAAAAACAGCAAACAGAGGTATCTTGGAACTCACCCTGACATCAGTCTGAAGGAAATTGCTAGAAGAGATTATAAAACAGTCACAGTGCAACCACCTCAAAGACATAGCTTGACTTCAGCAAGGCTTTAAAGAAAGTGTCCCATGGCATTATTTTTAGCAGGAAGGCGTGGACTGGATAGAACAACTGTCAGGTGGATATACATTTGATTAAATAATCATTATTCATTTTTGGTCATTGACCGTAAATAATTTTTTTATTCTTATTCTTATAATCATTATTCAGAGTGTGTTTATCAGTGCCTCTTTCTCACATTGGGAAGAGATAACAAGTGGGATATCACATGACTCAGTCCTGGTTCTGGTGCTCTTCAACATTTTTATTAATGACATGGATGAGGGTGCATGTAATGCTTATTATATTTATGGATGACACACAATTTGGTGGAACAGCTAATCTCCTGGAATACAGAAGCAATATTCAAATAGATAAGCTTAGGCACTGGGCTGAAAAGAGGATAATGTCATTTGAGAAGGATAAGTGCAAACTTCTACTCCAGGGAGGGGGGCAATCAAACATTTACAAGATGATGGATGCTTAGCTCAGTAATACTACAAGTGAATGAGGTCTTGGTATACTATTAGATCATATGCTGAATATGACCCAGCAGTGCAATGTGGCCGTTGATCTATATTAACAGAAGTATAGTCTCTAAAACTTCTGAAGTACCATGTTTCCCCGAAAATAAGACACTGTCTTATATTTATTTTTTTTCTCAAGAAGACACACTAGGGCTTATTTTCAGGGGATGTCTTACTTTTATTAAGTATAATATGCTTGAATGTCAGCCCTGCACACAACCATAGCTACGCCCATCACTAGGTCTTATTATCAGGATAGGGCTTATATTTAACAAATGCATAGAAATCCTGCTAGGGCTTATTTTTTTGGGAGGTCTTATTTTCGGGGAAACAGGGTACTAGTTCCTTCCTATTTGACCCTGGTTAAGCCTTATCTTGAATACTGTGTCCAGCTTTGGAATCTGTACTTTAAGAAGAATGATGACAAATTGGAACAAGTTCAGAGGACGACAACAAGGATGATCAGGTGTCTGATCTGAAAGACTGAAAGAACCTGGCATGTTGAACCTTGAGAAAAGAAGACAGAGAGAAAATACAGCAGTTTTCAAACCCTGAACAACTGCCATACACAGAATAGGCAGGGTCTCTTCTCAGTAATCCCAGAGTGCAAGATGCATAATGATAGGGTCAAGTTGCAAGAAGGCAGATTTTGGTTGAATATCAGGGAAAGCTTCCCAACTGTTAAGAGAGTATGGAATGGGACTAATTATCTCTGGAGATGGTGAAGGCTCCAACACTGGAGGCATTCAAGAGAAAGTCAGATAACCATTTGTCACATCTACTTTGATTTGGATTCCTGCACTGTGGATGCATTTGGAATTGATGGGCTTATATACCCTTCCAATTCCATTAGTCTAGGACTCTATGCATAAATAAAAGCTAAATAAAGTGCTAAATGTTCTGTCAGCAAAGCAATACTGATAAATGTGGATTCGTATCATCTCCCCTTTATCCTGAGATTTCTTTGTATTACTTTGAAGCAGTCACATCAATAGTATACTGAGACATTTAAGCAGCCTCCATGAATGATTTTTTTAAATGTCTGGAAAAAGTACTAAAACCTTATCAAGCTTATGAAAAGAAACAGAAGTATAGCTACCTTTAATATAAAAGCAAGGACAGTTGATCCCTTTATTAGACCATTATTTTTAAAAAGCAGCTAGCTTTCTTTACTCAGATGTTGCAAAAGCGGTTGCTGACCCATTCACATCCCGGTGCTTTGTGACTCATTCCTGGCTTCACTCTTCTCCGGCAGGGGAAGGGAGATTTGAGTGCAGCCTATTCTGCCAACATTTCGGTTTCCTGAGTCCTGACCTCAGGGTTGAGGCAGTGCTGAATGTACCAGCCAAGCATGCGGCCACCTTTGAGCCTCTCTTATTTTTTGTTCAAGCTGTGACTCAGTCCTGCTCGCTCGTGCTCTCTCATTTGACGAATGAGGCTCGTGCTCTCTCATTTGTTGAAAGGCCCTATTGAAAATTTGGCCCATGATTTTCCATTCTTGCTGAAAATTGAGAGAATGGAGGTAAATTTCTAGATGAATCCTCCTCCATTTTGGAAACAGCAGCCCAAGCAGCAGCAGATGGTAGAACTATACCATAGTTCCCCATTTATCATGGGGATTAGGTTTGTGCCATCACAATGGCCACCTGCTTTCCCCTCAGCTGGTGTGGCAGTGGCGGTGGCTTCTCCTCTCTTCTCCCTCCTTCCCAACCATGTCACCACCACCCACATTATCCCTTGTCTGCCAGCCCACTTGCCAGCTTTCCAGTGCAGTGGCATGGCTGAGAACAGACCACATTTGCTCAGCCAGTTGAGGAGAAAGGGGGAAGGAGGGAGGGAGGATGGAAGAGAAGCCACCACCACCACTGCCCCAGGTGAGGGGAAAGCAGGCTGTCAGTCTGACGAGTGAGCAAGGGGATCCCTTTCCCTCAGCGGGCTGAGGTGAAAGAAGAAAGGGGGAGGGAATGAGGGAGGATGGAGTTGAAGCCAACACCACTGACCCAGCTATGGGGAAAGCACACAGGCAGGTGCTCCGGTCCGTCTGTCGGGTAACTCCCTCCGCCAGGTTGGCCAGCCAGCCAGCATGCGCCTGGGCAAGGAAAAGGGCTGGAAATAAACTTAAACTGGATGTGGCTGCTTCTCCTCTATCCATCAGTCTGCCCCATTCAGAAGAGTCCTCCTGGGGGCCACCGCTAGCAGAGTAGAGGGGGTTTGCTTTCAAAACAAATAAACACATAAACAAACACCAGGGAAATTAAAGTAGCAGGTTAAATTGAACACTTTCCAAAAGGAGGCATGGAATTTCACAGTCATGAAGCACTTTGTGCCAAATCAGAAGCATGGCACCGCTGATGCTGTACTTATCCTATCCCCTTTCCCTTCCTAGCAGGTCCATTTTCTTTCATCAGTATAGCACTGGGTTCCTCCTGCACTGGTGGCACACCAGTTGGAGAAAGACCTTGGGCAGCCCTTCTCCACCTCCTCAGACAGCCGGCGAATCCAAAGACAGGATGGGGAGAATCCCCACATAGCTGACAATGGGCTGGCTGCCTAAGGAGGCAGAGGAGAGCAGCCCCAGCTCCTTCTCTGAATGGTGTTCCACGAGTATAAGAGACCTGCCAGGCAATGGAAGGGAGGAGGTTAAGCACAGCACCTGTGGTTCTGTGCTTCCAATTCAACATGAAGTGCTGTGTATTGCTTTGTGCCCATCTGTATAAGGGAGCCCAAGAAATTTCCTATCTGCTTCTGACCCAGGGGAACCACAGCCAAAGGATTCACTGCAAGACCTGATCTTAGATCCTTCTTAATGTTTTGTCAAGATTTTAGTTGGTTTAGGTCCTATTCTTAGGCAGGAAAACAAGTGGTGGATTTTTTGTTTTTTAGATTAATACAACTGATCCCTTTCTGATAATCAGCTGGAGTATAAGATGCACCTGGAACCACTGCCCTTCCTTCCAAATAGATCTCTACTTCTGCAGTATTTGTGCTGTACTCCTCTGCAGTTCTTTTCTTCTATCAGAGCTCATTCCAGCATAGTAAAGAGATGAAAGATTACAGGTTGCCAATTTGCCAAACAGTTTACTTAGAGGCCAAGGTGAGGTGTCTTAGTGAACAGTAAAGTCATTTGATGGCTTCCTCAGATGTTCTGGGGCTTTGTGTGAAATCCCAAGGATCTTCTCTGGGTTAGGTCTCCGCAGCATAGTTCACATTAGTTTCTCAGAGTCATTACGAATAGATATGCTCTGTATTCCAAATCAAGGTTACAAATGTTTTTGTGACTTCATTGTTCTTTGCTCATTGTTATGGTGGTAGTCCTGTCACTTTACTCTCATGTTATGTACTGTTTTCTTACTTCTATAGTAAACACTGAAGCAACAATATGCTTGTTTATTGTATGGCTGGGAGAGCACTTTATATATGACCTGAGTTTCTCCTGGCAGTGTGCTTAGAATTAGATTCGTTTGTCTTCGATATCAGTGATAAAGTAGTAGTTGGTTTGTAGAACATTCTGCTCCCCTACAAACTTTTATAGGGCAAAAAGAGAATTGCAGCATTGGAGGAAACCTCAGACAGGCTTGGTGATAGAGATGTGTACAAAGCAAGTCATGCTGAGTCATGCAAAATTGACCAAAGGTGCCATGTATTCACTCCCCTCCACTGGCCAGCTCACTTCCAGTTCACAGAAAAGCATTTCTGAGTCCTCCAGCATGCCTAGAAAGGCCCTCAGAGGCCCCAAAGTACTTTCAAGCCATCTGGAGGTCACTTCCTGTTTTTCGGAAGTCACTCCCGGTTCATGGGGAAGCCCTTTTGCAGCCTCCTACAAGCCCTGGAAGGCCCTCACAGTCCCATTTGCAGCAGTGCCAAGCTAGGGATAAGTACAGGAGGGCAGAAATGGGCTTTTCCAGATTATTCCAGGGGCTTTTTTTATATACTGTAGTCCCGCGATATAGCAGGACCGCGGTATATGAACCGCGAAAGGGCGGGGGTGGGGTGAGGTGCTGTATACTGAATTCCAAAATCTTTTTACTGAGAACTATGCTGTAGTGGTTAGAGTCATACCAAGAACTTTGAATTCAAAGTCCCACCTTGTTGAGATTCACAGTTAATTTTTCTTCTGTATAGCATGAGGCCTAGAGATGACAAATAATAATCACCCTAAGACGTTAGTAAGTCTCATTTGCAAATAAGATGGTAATTTTTCATTCATTGAAAATATTTTCCTACCTTCTTAAAAATATCCAAGGTGCCTTCCTTTTCCTTAAATCTTTTAAGAAGACTGCAATAAATCCCTTCTAAAATCTTATGGCCATTTAATAATAATGAGAAGAAAAATAATAAGAATGGAGAGTGAGTGGGCATTCTTTTGATTTATGAATATTGTTTTGGATGTAATAATCCTGGCACCATTTTGCAGCCCTCAGGGGTGCAAACATCCTGAGGGTACCTAATGCGTCCTAAAGCATAGGCAATTTGTGGACAGTATCTCAGGAGAGGCGAATTATTCTCATCTGAGCATGAGTCACATGTGCACTCTAAGCTTTAAGTGATGTAGGTTTTAATCAAGTTCACTCTACATGAAAGACATTAAGGGGATGGTTCTGTCCAGTTCTGGCCATCATACTTAAAAAAGATGCTAACAAATAGGAAAAAGTTTAGAGGATGACAGCAAGGATAAATGGGGCAGGAAACACTGAAGGAACTGGGCATGTTTAGCCTTCAGAAACGGAGACTGAGGGGCGATATGATAGCATGTTTCAAAGATTTGAAGGGCTGTCATACAGAGGAGGGACAGGATTGGTTCTTGATCTTTCCAGAGTGCAGGACTCACCAACAGTGGGCTGAAATTAAGAGAACCTAGCTTTTGACTGAATATCAGGAAAAACTTCCTAACTGTTAGAGCAGTACGGAAATGTAACTACTAGAGACGGGCACGACTCAAAAAAATGGTGTTTCGTTTGTCGTTTGGTCATTTAGGGGTCCGTTTCGGTTCGTTTCCATTTTCGTGAGTTTTTTTGCAAAAAAAATCGTTTTCATTTTGTTATGTAATGAAACAAAAAACGAAAACGAAAATGAAAAATTGCTGTTTTGTTACCATTTAGCACAATTCAATGTATTTGCCGTAACGAAAACGAAGCAGTTGACAAAATTTTTCGGGTTTCGGGTCGTTTCGTTTCGTTTTGGAGTCAAAATTTGTTTTTCGTTTTGTTACATAACAAAACGAAAAAATGAAAACTAAAATGAAAAATCACTCGTTTCGTGCCCATCTCTAGTAACTACTCCAAAACTGGAGGAATCCAAGAGAAATTTGGACAACCACCTGGCAGATAACTTTTGATTTGCATTTCTTCATGGCATTGGCTTGATAGCCTTGTAGGTCCCTTCCAACTTCACTATTCCATGATTCTGTGGTGAAGCTGAAGACAATCATCTATACCTTTTTCTAATCCACCCCACACCTACCCACACACACATTCCTGGTTCTGAGGCTCCTTTCCAACTGAGGAAGAATTTGGGAGCCTCATGGTGGAGTGAAGCCTTTAATTACGTGGAAAAAAATCACTGCTGGTCACCCAAGTCCCAGTGATACTGCTTTTCGGATATTAAAAACCACCCTCACCCCCAACTGTGCTGAAGTTCCTAAAAAGTTCCCCTGATCAGAAGGGATCTCTAGGAAGTTTTAAAACCTGGGATGGGAGCAGAGTAAAATTTGAATTTAAACATTAAGATCATGACTGAGGACATCACCATTTATGGCTGTACATTTTTGCAACAGTGTTTCAGCCCTTTAGGGCCTGGAGAAGTTTTGCCTTACAAAGAACACCGGCGTTTTTAACTAGAATCATTAGCTTTTATGTAGAACGGCTTTTTCCTTTTCATTGTCATAGATAATGGGCATGCACAATAACTGACTCATGTTGATAAGCCAGCTTCTGACATTAAAATATATGCTTCCTTCTTCATATCCTTTAGTTGACTAAATTAATTTTAAAATATGCTTTGCTTCCCCAAAGGGCTCCGACGTGCAGCCAATGTCCTATTTTTCAAAGATGGGGTGTAACTTAGTTGCAAACACTCAGTTTTTGGATTCTCAGCATGGATATTATCTCAATCACGACTTCTCAGCCCCACCCAACCCCAACTTCCTTCTGGTTCAGAAACATTGACATTGGCTGGCTGGCAATATTCTTAAACTGGACATGTGATTTCCTAGGTCTATTGCCATTGTCTTTCTACTTGCACTTTCGCTGGGCTGATCCACGTTCAGGTTTTTGCATGGAAGAGAAATTATGGAGGTCTGCCCTGTTAACGGACAAATTGTATTTTGCCTCACTGTTAATAGGAGAAGAAAAAGAAGACAGTGAACAATACCTCATGCAAACAAAGCAAAATTGTGGGATAGCTCATTGTTTTAGATATCAGGCTGCGGAGCCAGAGTCTAGGAGTTTGATTCCCCACTGTGCCTCCTTGACAGGGGCTAGGCTCAGTAATCCACAAGGTCCCTCCCAGCTCTTGGGCCATCACTAAGTGTTCCTGTCTTTAATTTGTACTGTAATGCTGTAAAGATGATAGATAGGTAGGGAATAAAAATGATAGTGATGATGGGTTGAGTTTAGGAAGGTTTGTGTCTGTTGTTGTTTGCTTGTGTTTGTTTTAACAAGAGTAACCAGAGTCCCAAAGAAAGCATGGCCATATTAGCTGATGGAGGATAAAACTTGTTGCAACATAAATAAATTTCCTGATTCTGGGATTAATTCATGTGCCATGCCCGCCACAAAGGATGTTGGAGTCACCACAAAGGGTGGTGGAGTCTCCTTCTTTGGAGGTTTTTAAGCAGAGGCTGGATGGCCATCTGTCAGAAATATTGTGATGGGTTTCCTGCATGGCAAGTGGTTGGACTGGATGGCCCTTGAGGTCTCTTCCAACTTAATGATTTTATGATATCAGCAGTTCACTGAACAGAAGAGCTTCTACTTTTTTCATAATTGTCATATATTTTGAGTTGGCTAGGAACATGAGCTATGAACCAAACTTGTCATTTTTCATAATTTCATAAATCCACTAGTGATCTTGGGAAAGGACCTTGCACCCATAGTTCCTAGTTGCATGTATTATATTCATATATTCAATCAATGTGTGTTTTTCTCAGCAGCCAAATATTTCAGGACAGTATATATAAATACAAAAAAGCACAATGAAACAACATTTATACAAGACTGATAATGTGAGCACTTTAAAATATGTGCAAATAAAAAAGTACTTCAGACACTGCAGCCTAAGAAACATTTTATGAGTTAAAGCCAGAACTTAGAATTGAGTCTGGAGATGAACCTGGAGCTAGCAAGGGCCACAGATGACACTCCTTCCCTTTAGTACCCAAGACAGATCAACACATGCTTTTAAACCACAAGAGACAGTGCGTATTGTGCTTATATGGGCTAGAAAGCTGTAGCCCTGGGAAGCGCTCTTTAGTATACAGACCTGAGCTGTACTTTGTGTGGGTGGTAGGAAAATATACAAGTTAATAGGAACCACACTTGTCATTTTGCTTTGCTCCTACTTCATGATCTGAACCCCTTCCTACTGTAGAAAAGCTTTTCCTGAGATGCCTTTCCCAAACTGGAAAATGTCCACCAAGTTCTAAAGATTCCCCACCCTTGCTTTAGCAGGATTATAAACCCTTCCAGAACATGCTCCTCATATCTGTTTAGAGGGATTACAGCCTATCCAGCATTACTACTTTGGAAGAAGATGAGATCTGCCAATGGTAGCCATACGTGGTAGTGTTTGGGCCTTCATCCAATCAAATGCATCACCAGGCACTGACCAACGTCTTCTACTACCTCCTTTGAATTTAGTGAAATAAACAGAGAAAACAAACACACAAAGAAACCAAGGGAAATAGAGAGAAGCACACAAGCAGACAGGTGGTGTACTGTACTTGAAATCTTTCACTGATGATGCTCAGCATTTTCATGTTAAATAGCATGGCTGACAAAATGTAGGCTGGTGAGATCGAAAATGATAAATGTCAAAGGGTAATGCAGAAACTGCATCTTGGATGTACACCTTAAAGGGACTTGAGTATGCCAGTGAAGCTGAGAGCAATGCTGTCAGGAGGCTGGACTCCATTACAAGCTAGGGTGATCCAATGTCAAATGATCATAACTGAGACACCAGACGGAGAAGCATCTACCCACTTCCAGGGTAATGGCTGCCATCAGCAAGGGGAAAAAAAAGGAAAGTTCTGGTAATGATGTGTGTGGCAGCTGTTGAGCACCAGTGGTGCCTGAAGGTGACACTGGTAGAGAAGACAATAGTGGGGACATTAAAGCTACATCAAAACAAGGCATGCTTACAGCCATTTGGTGACTAGAATGCAAAAGTAGGAAACAAGGCAGAACAAAATGTTGCTGGACAATCGGGTCTGGGGAGAGAAATTAAGCAGGAAAAGGGATTGTAGAGAGAGTTCCGTGAAGCCAACAATTTGTTATTGCAAATTTATTTATTTGTTTGTTTGTTTGTTTGCTCATTTGTTTATTTATTTTAACAATTTATATGCTGCCCACTACCCAGAGGTCTCTGGGCGGCTTACAATCAAAGAATTAAAACAGTTAAAACAGTTTTAAATCAAAGAATTAAAACTGTTTAAAAAGTTAAAACAGTTTTATTAAAACAATAATAAAAACCTTACGCTAAAATCATTACACTAAAATTGCCATCAGAGGACCCACAGTCTATGTTGTATCAATTAAAATACTTCTGGGACAGGAAAGTTTTTACCTCGCGCCAGAATGTCATCAATGTTGGTACCAGGCGGATCTCACTTGGGAGGGCATTCCATAGCTTGGGGGCAGCTGCCGATAATGCTTCATCCAACCAAATAGATAATTGTGAAGATGGCCAGTATAAAAATAAAGCAGACGACATAATTGGAAGCAGACCTGGGCGGTGTGAAACCAAAGTGAACCATAAATTGAAACTTTCCTCAGACTGATGAAGCTGCTTGGATGAGTAGAGAAATGTTTCAGTCCCAAAAGAAAAGATGTCCAGTTGCCATGACAACTTCTGGATAACCTCACATGCATGACTGAGAATCTTCACAGACATATAGAACAGATAACTCTGAACCAGAAGAATTGTGAATTGAAACCCAAAATATAATTAAGGAAGAATGCTGTTGTAATAATTGAAAAGGACAAGTGAAAAGCAAATGTAAAAAGGGACAAGAGGGGTTAAAACTCTGATTGCAAGTGTCACGTAGAGACAAAAAGATTCAGAGAAAATGCAGAGAAGCAGAAATGCCATACTCTGGTTGTCAGGATGTTGAGAAGTAGAAATACCATGCTCTGGTTGTCATGATGTTGGCCACATTCAGAGGGACGCTAGAATTCTCAGCAAATACTGGAAATGCAATGTAAAGATGGTATTTTGCCTAAATCTGAAATTGCTTTGTTATCAATATTTGTGGACCATAATTATGATGTTAAAACTAAAGAGTTGATTACAAATTTGTTGACAAGCAGCTAGATTAATAATTGCTAGAAATTGGAAATCTAAATATGAACTATGTTTAGAAGAATGGTATAATGAAGTATGGAATATTGCTTTAAATGATAAATTGACCTGCTCTCTCAAGGTTAAAAAAGGAGAGTTAAAAAGAGATATTTTCTATGATATATGGGGTAGATTCATTGAATATGTACTTGTACGGAATAAGGGTAAGGTTTCCGCGCAACAATCGATTTTGTTCTGGAGGGGAGGATGACGAATGTAAATATGAAAAGTGATCCTGTTGGTGAAGGGGTGCACTGCTGTTGATGTTTGTTTTCCTTTTATGTAATTTGTATATGTTTTTAAACTAATAAAATTATAAAAAAGATGGTATTTTGTTGCCCAGTAGGACCAGCGACATAGAGCACTCTTAGGCCAATATTAAAACGAACCAGCAAATTTATTAAGCAAACAAAAGACAAGACATAAGGCAAGACACACAACTCAGCCAACTGGGGTGTGCATGCTATTGGAGACACAAGGCCATACATTCTCCAACAGCCTGCACCCCCAACCATACTTCTGCATGATCTTTTATTCATTCGAGAATCCTCTTTTGCCCCTGAAGGGGCATGGTTGTAAAATTCCATTTTTATTTCCCTTTTTTATTATTGCTGGCATTAGCATATTGATCTAGTTCTATCCAGTCATGTTTTCAAGATGCTCAGCACAAAACAGGTTCCTTTGTGACCCTACCTCCTCATTTTTCAGGAAACACTCTCATTGAGATGACCCTCCAAATGCAAAAGTGAAACTGGTTTTCACTCTCTGTCATTTTATTCCTGTTCTGTGTCAATGCATTTAAATAGGATACATTTTGATTATACAGAATGATTGCATTTTGAATATACAGAATGATTATACAGAATACAGCCTATTGATATTAAATTATTTATATAAATTGGATAAATTGGATAAATCACATCTTTACAACAAACAGTGCACACTGAACTTTAACCCAAATGTAATCCTACAACTAACTCTCAATATATTGGAATTTTAATGAAAAACCACCCATGTAATGATGTTTTTTGTTCTTTTAGAATTCTGGTCGATAAGTGCCAAACAGCATCTCCTGAGATTGCTTTGGTTCCTGATAGCTCCTTATCAGTCTTTTCATGATGTTCTCAGACCCCCCCCCAAAGTGGTACAATTCACCTCATAAACAGTATAAATGAAAACAGAAGGGGGGTGGAAAAAACCAATGTGGAACCTAACAAGAAGTTATGGGTCGTGGGACTGTATAGATTGTTGGTTTTGTTTTGTTTTGTTCCATGCCAACTTTCTTCTAGAATTGGAACTCCAGACAGCTTAACAGGCCAATTTAAAACAATATCAGATTACAGTACAGTCACATGAAAAACATTTGAGAAGAACTAGCTACAATTATATGATTAAAATGCTAACAAAATTAAAACATGTCAGTCGTCAATTTTTTTAAAAAAATGTGAATCACAACACTGCCCATGGAGTTTTAACCTTTCTGTTCATTCCATAATGTTTCTATTAAAGCAACTGATACATTAACATTGTTGTTAATGAGTGTCTGCTTTTTAAACTTTTCACCTCAGAAAGTTCTAAAAGAGCTGGTTGGCTTGTTGTGCAGATACCTAGGGACTCTGCTTCAGCCTTGGCTTCTCCTCAACCATGGCTAATTATTTTAAACTGACATGAAGTTTTGTGCCAAATTAAGGAGATCTCTTGGGCTAAAAGGGAAGGTGTATGTCTGTCTGGAGAGAGGAAGAGATACAATCTCAAAACACCACTTCTATCCATCGATCAAATACTCAAGGATTAAATGTCATGAAGAAGTGTCTTGGCTGATGCCATTAGAATAATTTCCACAGAGGGAGCCTCTGTGCTAAAAGCTGAAAATGATCGCAAACGAAATGAAATGATAGAACTTTAGTACATGTGCTCAATCTCTCTAATAAGAGTATAAGTCAGTTTTTTTTTACTACATTCAATGATTATATTCTGGGTGAGTACTTTCTAATGAACTATACTTCATTTCTCTCATGGGTTAAATATAGTGCATGAAATGTTAATGATACAGAATCATTGTATGCACAGTTGCATATGCAGTTTGCAAAGTGTATTTTCTCATTATTGTTGCACGAGAGGTCTTGTGCTGGTACTGTAAATTAACATTCAATAGGGCAATTATAAAAATGGTGGCATCCTAAACATATCTATCTATATATCTAAAATTTTAAAAATGATCATCAGATCCCATTCCGAGAGAGATATCAAGCAAAGGAAAATCACCTATTTTCACAGGTAACCGGTAACCGGTAAATGCTTCTCACTCAAACTCAAAGCAATTGTCAAGGCTTGTTTTTAATGTATCAGTGGTATAACTGAAGAGAGTATCCTGAGTATAGACCATCTTGGGTGCTTCCATTGGTGTTGCCAACATTCAGGCTGCCTTTTTCTAGTGTAAAGTTCTGCATCGTTTTGCTGCTGGCAATGCTGGCAGAATATTGTGCAGAAAAGTCTAGCCTTTTCATGCTTCTAATCATGTCTACAGAAGCAAAATATCCCACATTCAAAATGTTTTAAATAGGGATGGGCACAAAATGAAAAATGAAATGCTCTTTCGTCGTGTCATTATGTAATGAAATGACACAACATGACATGAGAAAGCAGCATGAAACAAAATGGTGTAAGCTCTTGGCTTTTTCTAAAAAAAAGCTTTTTTCCCTCCCCAAGCACCACACGCCAGCTGATCAGCACTAGAGTGGGGGGAAAGGGTTTCCCCCCCAAACCCAGCACCCATCAGCTGGCAAGTGGGGCTTGGGGGAGGGAAATAAAGTTTTTTTAAAAAATGCCCTGGGCTTTAAAAAAAAATATTTTCCCCCAATCTAGTGCCGAGCAGCTGGCAAGTGGGGCTTGGGGGAGGGGAAAACAGTGTGTTTTTTTTAAAAAAATGCCTGGGGCTTTTTAAAAAAACCTTTTTTCCCTCCCCAAGCCCCACCTGCCAGCTGCTGAGTGTGGAAAAAAAGTTTTTTAAAAAAGGGCCTTTTAAAAAATACATTTTTCCCTACCCCAGCAACCATCAGTGGCAGGTGGGGCTTGGGGTGGGAATTTTTTTTTTAAAAAGCCCCAGGCTTTAAAAAAAAATTATTCTCACCCCAAGCCCCACCTGCCAGCTGATTGGTGCTAGAGTGGGAAAAAAATTTCCCACCCCAGTGCCGATCAGCTGCCAGGCAGGCCTTGGGGGAGGGAAAGAAGTTTTTTATAAAAGCACAGGACTTTTTTTTTAAAAAAAATCCCTCTACCACTTTCCAGTCCCCCCTATGAACCATTTTGTTAGTGGTTCATTTCATATGAATTTTTTGAAAAAATTGTATGAAACATTTTTTTTAAATGGGGGGATGAAAGGAAAGGAAATGAAACATTATTTTTTTCATTTTGTGCCCATCCCTAATTTTAAAGGATTGATAATCATTGAGTTCTGTAGTCATTCATACATCTATTTTTTATGTATCAACAGACAAACTTTGTGTACAATCCAGCATTCTTATTTAATTATATTTTTAAGCTGAAATGCTGAATCTTTCACTTAGCATCTATGCCAAAATTTTATTTTCACTGCCCAGAAGATGAACAGTATTGCAGATTTTGTTTTCCTGGCTAGAAAGATAAGTCCATTCTGAAATATTTCATGGAAGAATTATTATTTATGTAGTCAGCTCCTAAACATTTACAGGGATGTGACATGTTTGCAAAACCATTGCTTCTTTTGAATTTTAGGAAGCAAATTAGCAGATATTAGCAATTGTTTCAAATTGGTTACAAAGAAGAATGCTGAATTTAATGTGGGAGAATGGTAACTGGTTTCCATAGCTTGTTGCTATTGTTGCTGCTTAGAGGAAAGTATCTAAAAGAAAAGTGGGAAGCATCTTGGTTCTCTCCACTAAAATCTTGCAACTTTCAGGAGAATGGCAGATGAGGCCTCTTGATTTGGTGGTGGCTGGTCATGGAACGCTGCTGAGCTTATTGCTGCAAAGCACTATGGGAAGTTCATTGGGATTCAGTGGGGTGCACAGCAATTTTGGCAAAAGAAGGGATAGATGATATTCACAAATGGTTGTCTCTTTGGGAAAGCCAAATATAGGAATATGTAGCAAGGCCACTTTCATGCCTTCCAATTTCTTGAGAGCATGCTTTTTTTGGACAATTTGCTCTTAAACAGAAAGTGTTATTGGTCTAATAAAATAATTTTCCAAAGTAGGGAATATTTCTTTGGAGGTTTTTAAGCAGCGGCTGGATGGCCAACTGTTGGAAATACTGTGATGGGGGTTCCTGCATGGCAGGGGGTTGGACTGGATGGCACTTGAGGTCTCTTCCAACTCTATGATTCTATGATTCTACACTGTTGATTGGGTGGTGATGCAAAAATAGAATAAAACCACATCCTTCATGGGATCTCCTAACATTTTTGAATAATTGGCAATACAGGAATAAAATGCAGAGTGGGTGGTGGAAAGAACTGTTGCCCAAGCAAGATTCACAAACAACTTTAAAATTCTGTTTTATTAAAATGATCTAATCAGCCCTCCTTGCCTTCTCAACAAGAAGCTTGTGTGAGCACAGAATACATTCTGCCTCCTTTCTCTGATAATTTGCTTCAGGAATCCCCATCTGAGGATGTCTTCAGGGCTCTCCTATCACTCAGTTCTGCTAATCCAAACTAACACTTCCAATTCTACAAACTCTTCTAAAATGCATGAATAGTGTTCGCTGCCCTTTGTACTTTGCTTTATCAAGTCACAGGTTGTCTTGCAGTCGCTCGGTTCAGTTTATCCATTGTAAGGGCTATGTCAGCACTATTCATTCTTACAGATGGAGAGGAATTCTGAGACGTGTGTTTAGGAAGAGAACAGAATTAGCTTTCAAGAACTAAAACATCATGGCTTTCTTTAACAACACATTCCTAAGATTTATTGAAGAAGACAGATTTTTGTGTAGGAATCTTTAATTAACTTGACCTTCAAGAGTTGCAATACATTCAGCCAACCCTTCTCTGAATATTATTTATACTATTTTTATGCCTCCATTTAGGGCGTTTATACACGACCCCTAAGCTCCGCTGCAAATGGCTCCCAGTTCCGGAGCTTAGAAATGTTTCCCCACCAGCTCTGGAGTTTAGAGAAAATTAAGTGCGACCACGGCCCCATAAGTGTGACCCAGCACACCTTTCATGTACCTGCTCTCAGCAGGTGAAAATTCCTTGATGCGGATAAGAGTGCCGGGCTCTCCTCGCTTGTCTGTTGTTTTTCTGCCTCCCACCCCTTTAAGAGCCCCTTGAGAAGGAACCAGGAAGTAACGGTGCTCGTGGCAACTTCGACCGGCACTGGCAGGTTAGTAAAGGCTTCTTTTGTCCTTTTTTTCCCTCCCTCCCCTCACGCAGACAGGAGCAGGAAGTGCTGAGGGGTGGGGACGCAGGAACAGAAACGAACCCCCAAGATCTCTGGTCCGAATTTAAGGGACCAGTGGATCTTAGGGGTTGTGTGAAAAGGCCCTTAATAAAAATCACCATGAGGAACACAATTGTGTTCCAAGTATGGTATGCCAGCCATCCAGGAACAGAGCTGAAGTGTCATTACCCAACAGGTTTATATGATTACACTGTGAAAATATTTCTCAGCTTGGATGCCAAGATTGTCTTATGTTCCACATCACTGCTTTTCCCATCTTCAGAAATCAAAACACTTTTTAAAAAAACTTTTTAAAAGAATTTCCTGGTGTAATGAAAAATTAGAAAGTATGCACACAGTGCCATGCCATTTTTAGAAGAACTCAAATTTGTGTTCAGTGAAAACTAGAACTCCTTCTCATATCTATGCCCTAAAATAAGGGGAAGTGTAAAAGGTATTGTCAAGAGAAGGTAGGATGCCAGAATTGATTTCCAGATCCTTGGGATTCAAGAATACTCCCTCAGAGATACAGGTGGCAGTTGAATTTCTTCCTGTTTTGTATTACAATCTGAAAAGCAACACAAAGGTTGAGATGCATTCCAGGGGAGAACATGCTATTATGGTAATCTTACAAATCCTGCTGTAAAGAAAGAATGAAAGAGCCAGTGGGGAAGATGGACTTTGGCCTAGGAACTGTCAGTACTAGGGCTTATTTTGATGAGGGCTCAACCACCATTAAGGAGTTTGAACAGCTTTCTCATTGAAATCAAGAGGAAATCTTTAACTGGATTTTAGCAGTACTTGCTCATAATGACAGCCCTCAAGAGCCTCCTTCCTGTGATGATAAGAGAAGGGTTAGCTTTGTGTAAAATACCATGCTAAGCCTCTCGGCTCTTTCAAGGCACACCTCCTATCTTTTAAAGCTTAGTTTTTAGAGGACCAAGAAAACAATCACAGCAGAAAAGCTGTGGGGGAATATGTTTGTGTTTATCTGGCGGTGTGTGTGTGTGCTGAAATGAGCTGTTGTCCAACCTCAACATTCTGAAGCTGCATGTCCCAGCAGATGCTCCAGACTGCATTTTTAACTTTACTCTTTGGCTGCTATTCCACGGCTAAAAAATCTGGACCAAAGTAAAATGTGGATTTCCCCCTGAAATGTTCACTTGGTTGAAAATGCAGTTCCTGTGTCCCCACAGGCACAGTTTAAAGAACCACATCTTTTGTGTCCCCACAAATGGGAACGCCAACACAGCAGAACAAAAAGGTTTTGATGCAGATTTTCTGAGTCCCGACAGACACAAATACCAGTTAAAAATCCTCATTGGAACTGAGACATGCTTTGTACCACCTCAAGACCAGGTACTTGTAAAACTTGCTGGGTTGCACTTAAGTGGGTATGCTCACATTTTTCCCCTTTAAAGTCCACTAGCCATGGGGACACAATTTTATTAACTACATCTTCAAGCAGTTTGAAGCGTTTTTAGTGGTTTTTAGACTTGATTCCCTAAAAGGATTTTGTTCTTTCCCTTATATCTATAATCCTCATGCTTGATACCATTTCTAATTAACTGACTTTACAATACATCTATATTTCCTTTCTTCCTTTGGCTGATAAGTCTGAGTTAAGAAATATTGCTTACGTTCTGTGTACTTCTTCACTACTAGAGATGGGCACGGAATGAACAATTTTTCATTTTTGTTGTTCATTTTTCGTTTCATTACACAATGAAACGACAAATGAAATTTGTCCCGAAAATGAAACGAAACAAACAGAAACGCGGGGATTTTGGTCGCGCGTTTCATTTCAGTTACTGCAATGAGGTGAGCAGCTTTAAATGCTAAAAAAAAATCATTAAAATTGGAAAAAATAGTAATGAAATGGTAACAAAATGGTAACAAAACGAAAACAAATTTTTTGAAAAATTTCACAAACAATGGAAACGAACCGAAACGGACCTCTAAATGACAAACGACAAACGAAACTCCATTTTTTCTATTCGTGCCCATCTCTATTCACTACCTTTATGGATAATTGTTTTGCTGCTGCAGTCTTTCTTTGAGCTGTTGGTTAAATTGGTGTTTTACCAGTTAAAAGATCTATCAAAACTTGATTTGTGTCACACCTTGAAAAGAAGATGAGCAACACACTACTACCTATTGCTTATGTTATATTCAGTCTTGCTCAGATATAATATCTAGGTAGGTAATAAACCACACTAGTAGCATCACACAAATATACCCATTCATCTGTGTGCACAGGATAAATTCTTGGAACAGAGGACCTCACTGTGTACTGATGTTGGTGCAAAGTCCTCACACGGTTGGGAACCCTGTATAATATTGACTGGATGGAGGATTACATCTTTAGTAGAGATGTTTTCAGTGTGCAAGATACAGTGAATATTTTACAACATTCAGTTTGCATGAAGGTTCTAAGGATGTTAGATCAAGATGTGCTTGCTCCCAACTCATGGACCGATTGAATGGGCAGACTTCATGTTTAAAGAGGATCACAGGATGAGCTTGACAACAATTATACATAATGGATTGATTTTACCAGTTACAGTTTTCAACATTAATTATTTATTATGTGCTGTATGGACTGGCCCTGAGTCTGATTACTTTCCTCTTTAGTGGGTCGAATGGACAGTGATCAACCTGAAGCCTTTTAAACAGCAGGATTCAGTGAAAGTCCATCCTTCAGTCCTAGCTGTATATATTTAAAGTGCCCAGACTTGCCTGAAGGTGAGAAAATCAAAACAAAGCACCAAACTTTGGGAAGGTAGTTCAAGTGCAGTAATGTAGAATTCCAGTAAATAGTGAAGAATAATATTTTATTAGGGGTTTCCTTCTAAGGCTGATACTTCACGTCCCTCTCGCTGCAGTTCGCGGCCCCGCTGGAGGCCAGTTCAAAGGAACATAACCTCATGTCCTTGTGGCGTCAATCCGAGTTCGAAGGAACGGAACCTCACGTCCTTGTGGGGTTAATCCGAGTTCACCCCGACCACACCCCCTGAACTGCGCTCCAAGCGGGGTGAGAGATTCCCGTCCTGGAGCGCGGGAATCTTTTCAATCCACTTCTCGATCCGTGTTGAAAACCGATTTCAACACAGAGGCAAGTTCACCTCTGCTCAAGGAAGGACGTGAAGTAACCACCTAAGAAACCTGTTGTGTGGGATGCAAGTTGATTCTCTTTAACACCAAGTTGAAGCACACTATTTGTGGACTTCTTTAGAGCCAATATTGTATCAGGAAATCAGAAAGTCTAGACATAATATCTAAACACATTTTATTAGCTAATTAAATTTACAGTGTTGACATTCCTTGCCTACTTGGATGGTTGCTAGGCAACACCCCTTTCATTTTTTAACTTCTTGTTGTCATAATTCAGCTATTAATTTGATAGCTGTTTAAGTACTTTTTGGTGTAAGGTTCATTGTATCAGTTCTTCATTTCTGTGTGTGGCAGAAGCAAAAACACAACAATAAAAAGCCCTAGTTAACCTGACAAGCTGCAGTTAATGTTGAAAGACATTTTCAAAATGAACTCAGTACATCATCACCTTAGGATAATGTGGGGGGAAGGGAGGCAGAATCCCCTAACCATGGGTTCCCTGACATAACCATTGTATGTCTTTTGTATTCAGGCCTTTCATTTGTGATTCATCACCTTTGACAAACCATGCATCGGGATAAACTGTCATCTTGGTGGTCTATCACCATCTCTACTGGTCATGGAAAATGACTTACGAGCTGGAGAGTTTGGGGAGTTCCATTCCTCACTCTTGACTCCAGGGAGAACAGCCAGCCTGTGTGACCTCAGACAATCTGGTGGTGTTTCCAGAAGAAGGGAATGATAAACAATTTTTGAGCATTCTACATTGGAAAAACCTGAAAAGGGTCACCATAAGTCAGAATGGAATGGATGGTAAAGGATTATTATCATGTCTGGTTTTAATTAAACCCTGCATTGGCACCACCCACAAAATCCAGCAAGGACCACCTTCTTTCCACTATTGGAAAGAAGTGTTGTCATGGTTGTTGTTGGAGTCTTGCTGTCTATTTAAGCCAGCTCTTCCCAAATGTCCAGCCTGTTTCTCTGCTGCTTTCCCACTGTCTGGACTATCCTTTTGTTGGTCAGTACAGCCTATGGCGGGTCACGTTGGGATTTTTTACAGTCTCCCAACAGCCTTTGTTGATGGCTGTTTCTCTGTTTCTTCTTGTGCCTGAGGAAATGGATAGCAACACACCAAAGCTTGCGTGGTACGTTTTTCAAATGCCCCAATGTTTTTGCTTTTTTATTTTTGTTATTCCTGTATTTTTATTATGCAAATGTGAAGTGGGCTCTCTCTTTTTTCAGTCTTTCTCCACTTCATTTTAATAGCCAGCTGTTTATCTTGTTGTTCACTTAGAACTATATATGTTTCCCTATGAGAGGGTATTTAGGTTTCAGATACTGTAAGAAATCCCCTGTGCTTCTATTTAAAAATTGTTAACCAATGAACAGTCTTTCTTTTCAGATTCTGTAGTATTGCTCAGTATGAATCTTGTTTTTATCCATTAATATCTCATAAGTACATGACAAAAGTAGTTGGGTACTTTTTATCTAAACTACTGTGAGAGGACCTTTGACTCAGTGGTTGAGGTATAAATGCACTTGATAAAAAAGCAACAAATGAAAGAAAAAACTGCTTATTTCCATGCATATGTAGAAGGTGAATGACCCATTGCAGATACAGTTTTGAGCAGCCATCCAGAAAGTGTTCCAGTCATAATTTTGTAAAATTCTGAGGGAAAATCATATAAACCATTATTGTATTGTAGCAATTTAATTATAATTTTAATATATCCCAACAGTAGTTCTGCATTCAGTAAATTAGCATAGTCTTGTAACAGTTCTGGAATTCACAGAGGTCAAAAAGTTGTAATTTCCTGAGATTAAGTGTTCTGTTTGATCTAATATCCTCTTTCTCTGTGTGTGTTGCATTTTTACAGTCATGACCGACTCTTTGTGACCCCATGTCCATGGAGTTTTCTTGGTAGGAATACTGGAGTGGCTTGCCAGTTCCTACTCTAGGAACCTACAGCCCCTGGTACTCCCTGCTGGTCTCCCATCCAAGTACTAACCAGGGCTGACCCTGCTTAGCTTCCGAAATCAGGCAAAATTGGATGTACTTGAAGAACTTATCAAATTCATGAGCAATTTTGTTCTATTAATATGCATTTCTTTTATTAACTCTTATGAGAAGTATTAAACACATTCTTGGCTTTAAAATTAAAGATTTATTTTTAAACAAATATGGTAAGTGCTTCTAGAATGCTAATCATTTCCTTGCAATACATAATTTTGAATATACATTCTTTGAAAATGCTCCCAAATTCTTCATCTCTAATTTTTTTAGCCTCTTCCTACTATTTATTTCCTCCTATTTATTTCCTGATTGCAGAGAACCTATAAGATTGTCACTTTGAATGAGTCAGTTTTGATGCCTTAATTTAGGTAGATTTCTAAATTATGACTAGACATTCTTGTCTAGTCTTCAATGATGATACCACAGCTTTGAGTGAAATGAAACCAAAAATTACTCATCAGGGTTTAATCTACATGAACTGGACAATTGGCAGAACTTTAGAGCTTGCCTGGGTTTGCACCCATGAAAAAATGGTAATTAAGGGTTTCCTGAAGTCCTCAGTAGTTCACTCCAGGTCCTCAGTAGTTCACTCCAGGAGCTATATGTGGCTTGAAACCTGTCAGTATAAATCCTGTCAATGTCAGCCCCAAATAAGATTGTCATCTAGAGATGGGCACAAATCGAAAAAATGACGTTTCGGATTTTTGTTTTTTGTTGTGGGTCCATTTCGGTTCATTTTCATTTTTTGTGAATTCTTTGAAAAAAATTCATTTCGTTTTTTTTTTCATTTTTTGTTTTTCATTTTTACCCGCTTTTTGTGTGACTAAAAGCATTTCCGCTCGTGGACATCCCCCAATGCCCCAGACCAGAGGAAAAACACTAAAAAAAATGATGCTGGCAGAGACACAGTATAGACTAGGTACACAGGGAGGCAGCAAAGGCAGTGGCAGGCATTGCCCAGGGCGTAAGGCAGCTGCAGAGTGACTGCACTGCAGGGCAGGGGAGGGTACTCACTGAGAGGTACGCACACACACAGGGATGCTGCAAGAGAAATCTCTTCTTTCTCTCCCCTAAGAGCCAGACTGCAGCCAGCAGGAACACAGAGACACACACCTGCCTGGCTGGCCTAAAGTAAAGAGTTGCAGAGACAGAAATCCCACCCTAACTCCCACTGCAGACTGCAAGGAGGATGGGGGCTGCCAAAGCTTTTTATCCCCTCTGTGGCTGCCACACCTACCCAGTCTGCAACCTGGGCATGCTGTTGGTTGAAATTATCCAACAATTTACATGTTCCCATCACATGGCTTGCATCCATCTTGTGGCTGGAATCCATTTTGTGTCATCCTTAAAGGGAAAAGAAAAAATAAATCGCGATGGGAGAAAGACAAAAACAAACGTTTTAAGGACCACAACCCCCTGGTAGGTAATAATTTCAAATAATTATCACTGCGTTTTTACGGATGTCCAGGGCGTTTTAATACCCAATAAATCAATATTAGGCATCTGGGAGCAATTTTGGGTCGATGTCCCCTAACTCCCCTTAAAGGGAAACAAACACAGCGATCTGAGAAAAGACATAAATGCATGTTTTAAGGACCTCAACCCCCCAGTAGGTATTATCAGGCAGAATAAATAATTATCACTGGGTTTTTACGGATATTCAGTACGTTTTTTAACATTTAAAAACAGCTCATTTCATTGTGCGTCACCATTAACAAAAATGAAACATAACAAACCTAATTTTCGTGGTTCTGTTCAGTTTGTTCCAATTTCATCACAATT
Organism: Phrynocephalus versicolor; assembly: GCA_023846285.1. Classification (NCBI taxonomy): domain Eukaryota; kingdom Metazoa; phylum Chordata; class Lepidosauria; order Squamata; family Agamidae; genus Phrynocephalus; species Phrynocephalus versicolor. The sequence continues at coordinate 22,748,138 of JAHTLZ010000015.1, forward strand.
TTCGTTATTCATTTCGTTACATAATGAAATGAATAACGAATAACGGAATGATTTTTTTTCATTTAGTGCCCATCTCTACCATCATCCAATAGAAAGAAATAACGCATAGTGAGTAAATGATTTCAAATCAGCAAATATAAAACTTGATATTGGCTGAAATTATGTCACTCAGATTAGTAAATCACACTAGAATAGGTCCTCTAAATAAAATGGGTTTACTCTAGTTGTGACATAATATGCTAAAATATGTTGGAACTAGAGTAGACCCATTTGAATCAATAGAAATTATGGAGGAGTTGACTCAGCAAAGCCCCACTGATGTATGGGTCCAATCTACTGCAACTTCTTACACTATGCAATTTTGCATAAATATCTCTTGGATAAAAATCGGAAGAACAAGGATTTAGAAAAGACATCATTACTCAATCCCTTATAATTTGATAGCCTATTGTACCAGTGTTCCAGAAGACATCCTAAAAAGCAATTAACAATTCTGAGTGCTTTGCAAAATTTTATTAGTTCAGTGCCTCTTGAGATTCTTACAAATAATGCTGTTGCATTGAAGGTCTCTTTGATACCACATTCTTTTTCCTTTGCTTGCTGCACTATAATAAATTTATACCATTAAGAACACATTAATTCCAGAACTTCAGTACATCCAGTTATAAATAATATATCCAAATCCATTAATTCCTCACAGTTAGAACTTATCTGTTAAGCTCATTTTACTTCGAGTAGGCCATTTGACATAATTTTTCAGTGACATGTGTTGTAAAAAGTATGGTTTGATAAGAACATTTAAGTCTCAAAACTTCCCCCGCAGTGATTCTACATTATGAAACAGAACTGATGGGTAGCTCATTAGTTTAGGTATCTGACTGCAGAGCTAGAGGTCAAGAGTTCAGTTCCTCCCTGCGCCTCCCTGTCCCGGGCTGTACTCTATGATCTATAGTGGTGGTGGTGGTGGTGGTGAATCTTTGGCACTCCAGATGATTTTGACCACAATTCCTGCAGTCCTTTGTCATTGGCAATATGGGCTTAGAGTTCTAGGAATTGTGGTCCAAAACATCTGGAGTGCTGAAGGTTCGCGACCAAAGCAAAAGCAAAGCAAAGTGTTCTGCTTATATACCGCCCCATTCCACTTCAAGTATTCTCTGGGCAGTTTACAGTTTCATCACAGTATGTGGGCTACGCATTGCCCTCCCCCCAGCAAGTTGGGAACTCATTTTACTGACCTCGGAACGATGGAAGGCTGAGTGAACCTTGAGCCTGCTCCCTGGGATTGAAGAGGACTGAACAAGATTCTCTTCCAGCTCTGCAATTCTAAGATTATTATTAAGATCATAACTTTTTCTGTCCTACATTTGTACCAGTGAGCTTAAGATGGAAGATATCTCCTCCTATCCATGATATTTCTCATAATACTAGGAGATTATGAGATTTCATATGCCAGTGGAGACAGCCAGTCTGAGGGTAGACATGTTGCCTTTAAAAATCCCAGTTGAAAGGGAAGGGGTGCACTGTTGTTGATGGTTTGTTTTCTTTGTAATTTGTATTTTGTTTTTGTATTTTGTATTTTTAATTTTGTATCAGTAAAAAAGTTATACAAAAATTCCCATTGATTCAATGGACCTACATTAATCGGTCCAGTAACATTTGGATTTATGGATAAATATTTATATGACTCAGAGCATTAAAAATGGCATTTCTCACCTGCAGGCTGAAGCATATATGTTATACTTCTTTTTCTGCTGTAGTTGTCAATTTAGTTATAGAAAAGGAACACTAGCTGTTACATGTTCTTGAGATAGTGATCATTTACTTACTTACTTACTTACTTACTTACTTATATTTATTTATTTATTTATTTATTTATTTATTTATTTATTTATTTATTTTAGAGTATGTTTACCCTGCCTTTCTCCTTGGAAAAGGGCCTAAGGCAACTTACAGTAATGAGGGCCAATATACAGTTCAGTACAACTGAGACATATTCAAGTATTAAGGTCAGGGAATTGAGGGACATCTTGCAGCATTAAAAGACAACATTACATTAAAGCTACAAGATAACACGAGCAGTTAAAAAAAGAGAGTAAAATGATGTGATTGAGATGTACAAAATAATGCATAAAGTGGATAGAGGGACGCTCTTCTCCCTCTCACAAAATACAAGAACTAGGGGACATACACTCAAATTGAGGGCTGGGAGAGTAAGAACAGATAAAGGAAAATATTTTTTTCACCCAGTGCGTTGTTAGTCTGTGGAACTCCCTGCCACAGGATGTGGTGATGGCATCTGTTCTGGATGCCTTCAAAAGGGGATTGGACAGATTCCTGGAGGAAAAGTCCATCACAGGTTACAAACCATGATGGAGATGTGTAATCTCCAGGCTTAAAACCCAGATATCTCAAGTACCAGGTGCAGGGGAATGGTATCAGGAGACAGATATCTAGTCTCATGCGCTCCCAGAGACATTTGGTGGGGCCACTGTGAGATACAGGAAGCTGGACTAGATTGGCCTTTGGCCTGATCCAGCATGGCTCTTCTTATGTTCTTATTCTAACTGTTGTTCAGCACATGATAAAGAAATAAAGTTCCTAGATATTTTTTAATTTTTTATTACAATTAACAGACAAACAAACAAATAACAATATTGGTGCAACCCCCCCCCCCGGGGACCATCCAGTTCTTGCTTGAGTTCTTCCTTTACTACTCCAACTTCTGTTGTTTTGATGTTCTTCTTAAAGTCTTCTTCTCTAGAACTGTCTTGAGATGTTCGTCGGTTCTTTCTCCTTCCCTTCTACTAATACAAAGTCTATAAATTTACCCCAAATATCATAAAAATGTCTTTCTTCATTTCTCCTCGTTTAACTTTTAAACTACAAGACAATTTATCATTTATGAATATGTCCCAAAGTTCGTTATACTAATCTTCCATCCTGAGATCGAGTTTAGATTTCCAATTTCTTGCTATAATTAATCTTGCAGCTGTCATAAGATTTGCTACTAGTTCTTTTGTTTTGACATCATAATCTTTACTAGTTAACAATGATAACAATGCTATCTCTGGATTACAATCAATATCTACCTGAATCATCTCTTAACTCTAAAAAAACATTTTCCAAAACTTTTGAACCATTTCACATTCCCACCAAAGATGCATATATGTACCTATCTTTTTCTCACATTTCCGACACATCTTAGAATATTCAGCATTTATTCTGTTCAACCTAAGTGGTGTCAGATACCATCTTAAAACCAATTTGAAGTAATTTTCCTTTATCCTAACAGATAATGATCTCAAGATTCTTATATTCCAAATTTTTCCCCAGTCTTCTTTTTTTATCTCTGCATTAAGATCTTATTTCCAGACTTCTCTCAGAGAATCTAGCTCCTTCACTTCCAGAGTCCCCCATTATTTTGTATATTTTACGCACCAGAAGTGGTGGAAAGAGTTAAGAAAGACTGGTTGGAAACTTGGGATATTAATAAAAAGGCTGGAGGAAGAATTGGAATCATATGGGACACCTTAAAAGCTGTAGCCAGAGGCTTTATCATAAGAGAAAACTTTATAATAAAATATGGAAGAGCTTAATAAAAGAAATTTAGAAAATTCAATAGCAGATTTAGAATCTATTTTTTTTCTAACAACGATAAGAAGTTACTGAGGCAGATCAAACCTAAGAAAAAGATTTAGAAGATTTAGAATTACAACAAGTACAAAGAAATTTATTGTATTTAAAAAGAATTTTTTAAAATATAGTAATAAAAATTCAAAACTTTTAGCCAGACTACCTCAAAAAAGAAGGGATAAAAATACGATAGGGAATATAAAAGACTCTTCAGGTAAGGTCTATACACAAATGAAAGATAAATTAAAAGCTATACAAGAGTTTTTATCAAACTCTATATACAGCTAAAAATAAGAGCAAGGAAAGTATAGAAAAATATATTACCAAAAATTTGAAGAGGGCTTTGGAAGAGGGAGATATGCTGGAAATGGGGAAACCCATTACAGATTAAGATATAGGTGAGGCAATAGATAAACTAAAGAATAATAAAACTCCTGGAGTGGATGGTCTGGGATCTGAATATTGTAAAGTTTTTTAAAAGAATACTAGTACCCAAACTAAGAAAGCTTTATAATGAAATAATGGAAGGAGAACAAGTTCTGAGATCCTGGACCCATTCTTTAACCATTTTAATACCTAAACCTAATAAAAACTTAATGGACATAGGATCATATAGACCAATATCCCTATTAAATCAGGATGCCAACATTTTTACTGCAATTCTGACTAAAAGAATGAATAATTTTATAGCTAAATACATTAAAGATGAATGTGGTTTTATTACGGGAATACAAATGGCGAACATTATAAGAAGAAATTTGAATGTTCTTTATGAGATGGGAAAAAGCACTACTAAAGCAGGTATGTTAGCTTTAGACCTTTTTTAAGCTTTTGATTGTGTTCAATGGTCTGCATTAAAAATTTTGTTAGAAAAATGAGGATTTGGTAAAAAATTCTTAGGAGTAATAAATCAATTGTATTCTGAAGGTACTTCATCAATAATAGTTAATGATGGAATGACTGAACAAATTACCCTGGGCCAGGGAACTAGACAAGGATGTCCTGTTTCTCCAGTACTTTTTTGAATTCTTATAGAACTTTTGGCAAATGCAATAAGGGATGATTAATCTATCAAAGGTATTGGGAAAGAGGGGGAAACTAAAATTAGTTTATTTGCAGATGATGCCCTATTGAAAATTTTAGACCCAATACAGAAAATTCCAAGAGTAAAATTTCATTTAGAAGAATTTGGGGAAATAACTGGGTTATGCGTAAATTGGCAAAAATAAGAAAGTTTGTTTAATCATGAAAGAGAAGATCTTAGGACAATTGCTAATTTTGGGCTGAAATCCTGTAAGAGTATCAAATATTTAGGAATAGAACTTTATAAGGAGTTTACCAAGACTAAAGAAAAAAAATATCTTTAAAGCTAAAAGAAGAGATAAAAAACAGAATACAAAGTTACACTAAATTGAATTTATCCTGGTTTGGTAGAATAACATTGGTAAAAATGAAGATATTACCAAAAATTAATTTTATTATTAGAATGCTACCTGTTCGTTTTTTAGAAAAGGATCTTAAAATTCTTCAAGAAATGATAAATAGGTACTGCAATGGTGGTAAAAAATCAAGAATAAACAAAAGTTTGTGGTACAGATCTCAAAAAGAAGGAGGATTAGGTATACCTAACCTAAGAAATTATTATATAGCTAATCAATTTAATTGTTTGGGGAAAATTTTATTCAGACCAGAGAAGGTAATATGGTGGGAGCTGGAATCATTAGATATAAAGGGGGATATAAATAAGTTCCTGTTCAGCTATTTTAAAAATAAGGTAGAGATTAAAAACCGCCTCCTGAATGGTTTAATGAATACATGTAAAAAATATCGAAAAATATTATCACCGAAGGGTCCCCCATTATGTTTAATAATAGACTTGGAAAATTTTCTTACAAATTTGAAGCATCATTTAGGGTTATTTAAAGCAAAGAAAATAGCTAGATTAAAAGATTGGTTGGGTAAAATTAGAACAAAACAGGGCATAAAAAACACTTTGCAATCTAATGATTTAATATGGATAAACTATAGAAAAATGGACAAAGGACTGGGTAAGAAGAAACAGTCAACTTACAGAATGCACAAAGTTTGAACAGTTTTTGTTATCGCTTGATTCTGACCAGGAAAATATAGAGAAAGGATTAGTACGTAAAGTTCCTAGATATGCTAAATTATTGTTCCTTAGAACAGATGGTTGAAGACGCAAATAGAGGTACAAGAATCCTTGACTGGATCTTGAGTAATACACAGGATCTGGTGCAAAATGTTAATGTGACTGATCCAATTGGGACCAGTGACCACAACACAATTACTTAATCATAGACTGCCAATCACTGATAAGATTTAAACTTTAAATTTTCAAAAAGGAAATTTCCCAAAGATGAGGGAAATAGTAAAAAAAGTAGCTGAAAGGGAAAATTGAGAGAGTCCAAAGACTCCAAGAGGCATGGAGGCTGTTCACAAGAACAATAACAGAGGTCCAATTGGAATGCATACCCAAAAGGAAAGAGGGCACTGATAGGTCCAAGAGGACTCTGATGTGGCTTACAGGAGCTATTCAGGAAGTGACCAAAAGCAAGAAAAGCTCATTTACAAGATGAAAGGTTTGTCCAAATGAGGACAACAGGCAGGTTCTGAACTCTGTGCAACAAACCAGGAAAGGGACATTGGTGTCCTGGTGGACAGCTCAATGGATGTGTCATCCCAGTGTGCTGCAATAGTAATTGGATGGGAGACCACTTGGGAATACCAGTAGTGAAAATAGCAAACTCAATGCTAGGAATCATTAGGAAGGGTATAGAAAATAAGTCAACAAGTGTCGTTTTGCGTCTTTATAAATCTATGATGAGGCCCCATCTAGAGTATTGTGTATAGTTCTGGTCTCCATACCTCCAGAAGGATATTATGGAGATGAAAAAAAGTGCAGAGGAGGGCAAACAAAATAATTAGGGCATTGGAACACCTTCCTTACCATCTGGGCTGCAACAGCTGGGCCTCTTCACTCTTGAAGGACAGCTGGACTGGATGAGATGTGGCCTGTTCCAGCAAGGCTGTTCTTATGTTCTTAACTTTTCTGATTCCTCCTGAAAATCTTTGAGCTCCCTTGAGATTCCTTTTGTCATAAGGAATCAGATTCAGGATGGGAGTGGGGAGTCTTTACATTCTGAAAATTACTAGCACCTGAAACATTATCTTGTGGGCAATGATTTTCAGAAATTTGAGACTCTTCTATCAGGCATTCTTAATTTTAAACAAACAAACAAACAAACAAACAAACAAACAAACCCTGTTGTGTCTGATGATGTCATCAGCCTTTCATGCCATCAGTTAAAATACTAGGATTGCAGCAACGGTAACCACTTCTTGGCACCATAATTGGGAATGGTTTTGAGAAAGGGGAGGGTGTCCAAAGGAAGGAAAACAAGAGGATGCTCTGAAAGCAAAGGGAATGAAACACATTGAAAGCAGCAATGCATAACATCCCATTTGTAAGTCCCATTCATGCTAATTCTCCTCTGTGCGGAAAGTTACCAGACTTTATGTAGATTTTTTTTTATTTTGTGAAAATTATGCAGGTAGATTTTTTGAGGAAATAGTTTTTATGTAAAGCAAACTTTTTCCCACAATTCTTGTTCTTAACATTGTTGATTATGAAAAAAGTGTTGCTCTTTTGGTTCTAGGGCGGGAATCAGAAGACTCGCAATGACTGATTGTGCTATTGATGGGCTCAATCTGTTGATACAGTCATTTCTTTTATTCTGCATCAGAATGTTGATAAACATTCATTAAAATCCATAGTAATGTATCAAAACTCTTACGTGGAAAATGTGCATGACTAATTTTTGGTTGTCTCATGCAGATGTACATATATGCACTTTCCCCTTGTTTCCAGTGCATTATGGGACAGAACCAAAGGATTCAACTTGAACTTAACTTTGTTGCACTTGGGAGATGGCTATGCCCTTAAACACAATTCAACATGATTAACAAGGCTAGTCATTATATAGGATTGTTTATTGGTAAGATTTCATTATGTGCTGAGTTAGAGACAAGAACATCAGCAGGGAGTTAATTTAGTAAAAAGCACAGTTGACAGCTCAAAGTATTCCGATAAGACCATCAGACTAAGAAGGGACTAAGAAAAAAGGTAGCTGGATAAGAAGATGATGATGATGCAGAAGCTCTATTATTCATAGGTAAGATGTGTGACAATGACATGATCAGACATAACCACATTATTTTAACAAAGATCCATATTTAGAGCAGCCTCAAGAGACCAACTTCAAAAAAACTAAGGCTCCATTTGTAAGAAGACCTAATTACCCTCTCAGCATTTCATATTCTGTGATCAAATGTACAGATGTTGAGCAAAAATCGTCTTTGACGGAACCTTTGTGAGAGAGCCTCAATGTATCTTAAGCACACAATTAACTCATGGGACAAAGAGAAAGAAATAAAGATGTCATACTATATTGCGAGATGAAAATAATAAAGCGAGCACTGCAGTATTGGTCTCATGGCTTCATTATCAAATATTCAGATGTAGTTAAGATATTGTGTGTTCTGAGTCACCAGATAAATATGCAATCCATGGAAGGATAAGCATTTTGAATTCTCTTTAATTTCAGTGGCTGAGTTAAATACCTGCTTAACATTTTTGACATTTTAAATCAATAGGAATTAATGTTATTGTATTAAGCCTAGTGGATTATTTCTTTCTCCTCCTCCTTCTTCTTCATGGAATAAACCAACATTCCCTAAGCTGTGTGGTTGTGGGGTATGCACCACTGTGTCCACCTCTGCACAATGTTCCTCTCCCTCTGTGCACCTTCATCAAGTGTTTCCAGCCATTTTGGGTCCAGTGGTGGCCAAAACTACATGAGGGGCGCGTGCGTGCGCGCGCACGCACGCACGCACACACACACACACACACACACACACACACACACACACACGATGGCTGGCTCATCATGTAAAACTACAACAGAAGCAAAACATGGGAGCCATGTAGCCATCACAAATCCAAATACAAAAGTAGAACAGGTGATACCTTTAGGCTAGCAGTGAAATAACAAAAAAGTTGCTAATATTTCGAGGGCAAAAACCCTCTTCCTCAGGGCTGTACCGAAAGTTCAAACATGGCAAATGATGAAGTTGCCAGGTATTGGTTCTTAGTTCTTGGCAGGATAGAAAACACGCCAGTTCCTTAGTGGAGGCTCAGAGCTATTTGTGAAACTGCATCTGAAGAAAAGGGTGCTGTTTTTTTTTTTTTTGTTGCAGTCCTTCAAACAACATCATGACCTGGAGTTCAATCCCAGGGAGCAGGCTCATGGTTGACTCAGCCTTCCATCCTTCCGAGGTCGGTAAAATGAGTACCCAGCTTGCTGGGGGTGGGGATAGGGAATGTGTAGCCTGCATACTGTAATTACGTCCACACTTCCACATCCCATACAGTGCTTTCATATTTCAAAAAGTCTGTGCAAAAAAGCATCATGCTATTGCCTTTTATTGCAGCTTGTAATTATTGTGTTAATCCATTGTGTTATCTGTGTGGTTGTGCTTAATCGGAACACATATAGAGAGGGTCATTTTGTGTGTGGGGTTGTTATCAAGAAAATGTCATAATGCTTTGCAGTGTCTCGTCCTCACAAGGACAAGATATTTTCTATTGTTATCTTGGGGTTATCTAAAGCCATGAAGTTTGTACAAGGACACACAAGTTGGCTGTTCTCCTGAGATGTATTAGAGATGTAAAGATTTCTTGAGATTTTTGAAGCAATTAAAAAACTTTGGAATAAAAGGGGGAGAACATTTCCCCTCAATTCTTTCCCAAAGTTTCTGGAAGTTATTCATCTCTAGGTGATTTGAACTCCTGACACCTGCTGTTTCAGCTCATTTACCTATCTAACCAGCTATAGCAAATATAATGCGTAATGACTTCTGATAACTTGATTTCCCCTATAATTTAAAAAGCTCAAAATATTACAATCTAATATTTACAGCAGAGTTATTGGAACGTCTTTGTTGCCCTCTTGGGCAGCTTTCCAGTCTGTACAGTATCTTTATTTTACAAATGGTCACCATAATTCTACTTAACATTCTCATAGTGTTTGAGAGTATATGTGACAACTGTTGCACCAATTTGTACCAGATGCTGTTCTGGTACTCTTCCTATGAAGGATATAAATTTAAAATAAATGCATTGAATGAATGAGCAAATGAATACTGTAAATATTTCACAGACACAATCAATTCTGCCATAGATGTATCCTCTTTTGATTTTGTTTAGTCTGAAAATAATGTGTTGCACATTTGTATGGAAGATAAAATGAACCGCGCTCAGCTCCAAGTATTTATTCTCAAATGGCCTCAGGGTGACAAGGTACAGCAACTGGAGTTTGATGTGTTGGCTGGATTCTGCTCTTGTAAGTCTTCCCAGATATTTACTCAGCGTAAATTATGATTTTATATCCTGGTTTGTACAATACATCATCCAAAATTAATCCAACTGTTTGCAGTTTTAGCCTGACATGGAAAGCCTCTTTGCTAAGTTTAAGTCCCAGTTTTCTTCCCCAGGAGACTACGCAAGCTGCTGGGAATACAAACAGAGTGAAAGGAAGGGAGTCACCAGAGGTCCAGTTCCAGGTTTTAAAAATAATATTTTGCCTGTTAAAACATTGCAGAGGATCCTAAAAGGTCAATTGATGTTCCTGGTGATTCCAGGAGTGACATTCTACTTCTTTTTGTCAGATAAAATCATGCTTGTCAGTAGAGATGGGCACGAAATGAGCGATTTTTCGTTTTCGTTTTTTTCATTTCGTTACGTAATGAAATGAAAAATGAATTTTGACTCCAAAATGAAACGAAACGACCCGAAACACGAAAAATTTTCTCGACCGCTTCGTTTTTGTTATGGCAAATACATTGAATTGTGCTAAATGGTAACGAAACAGCAATTTTTCGTTTTTGTTTTTGTTTTTTCGTTTCGTTATGTAATGAAACGAAAATATTTTTTTTTGCAAAAAACTCACAAAAACGGAAACGAACCGAAACAGACCCCTAAATGACCAAACGATAAACGAAACACCATTTTTTGAGTCGTGCCCATTTCTACTTGTCAGTTGGAAGAGAGAGATTAATAAGGCTAAGGACCACAAAATTAAACCCTGGGAATAGCAATGGGTTAGTATGCATTGCACTGACTGTTTCAGAAGCACCATGATCAAAATCAGCCACACACAATGAACGAGTGAGTAGAGAAGTAGCAGCTATAGTTCTTCTAGATGGAAATACACATTCATGTGGCAGTACAATTTTTCCTACACTGAGCACCTCCAGTCTTATCTGATTCTGTCTGATTTCAGGAGCCAAGCAGTGCTGGTTAATACCTGGATGGGACATTATTAGGAAATATCGGAGATATCCAGGGAAGACTAATAAAGAATCTTGCCTGAAACCCTGAAGAGGGTCTGCCAATCAGAATTGTTGTCCAGCTTGACTTAGATGGCTTTCTATGCCTCTGTGTAGCAACTATAAATCATAAATTTGTGACCTCAGGATCTGCAAACTTATTTTTAAACAGATCTTGAAATTGATCTGGACCTTTTTTATAATATAAAGGTACATGCTTATGCCATATCAATAGGAATTCCTAAGTCATCACTGTCTTCATTGATGTGGTTCCGTACACATGCCCTTTTGAATTGAGAAGAGGCCATATCTTTGCGGGTGAAATCTCAGAGGTCCTAGGGAGGAAGGGAGATAAATGCATGTGGGTGGGAAGGAGGGAAGGAAAATCCAGAGGAGAGCTAGCTAAATGTAATGAAATGGAGATAGAGGGATTTCCATAGATCCAGTCCCCTTGTTATGGGTTAGGTCCAAAACATTTTCCTCCTTCAAGCAGAAAGCTAAAGGCTGTCTGCTTCCCTGAGGTCAAGGCGCATTGCACCCAAGATCAGCCAAGTCGTTATGCCATCTGTGGCAGGAAGTTGTGTATCCCCAGGGGTAGATATAAAGCTAATAAATAAGGTGGGTGGGAGGCAGGACTGCTTTGCCATAACATCCCACTTCAGTTCCTGAAGCAGCTGTAAAGGTATAGGTTCCCCCTGCACTTGCGTGCTAGTCGTGTCCGACTCTAGAGGTGGTGCTCTGGCCAATGAGCCAGAGTTGTGCAAGTCCGTGGCCATGTGGTCAGCGTGGCTGCATGGAACACATTTATATTCCCACTTTTTACAGCAGCACCTGTTTATCTGCTTGCATTTACATGCTTTTGAACTGCTAGATTGGCAGGAACTGGGATTAACAGCGGGCGCTCGCTCCACTGCGTGGCACCCGGAATTCAAACTGCCAAACTGCCAACTTTGCAGCCACCTGTTTCAATACTCTAGTCTGCTGAACCACCACACCTCTTTTTGCAGCGGTATCACTCTGCAAATGTTAAGGCCCACCCTGCCATGAAGATCTATTAATAGATAGATTAAACTCTACTTAACTAGATGTACCAATCGTTTTACCTTTGCTTTCAATTCTGTAACCTAATAATTTGATACTCACAGATTTTGGGACATGTTCTGTTGCATTCAGGGACTTACTTTTGAATAAAAATGATAAGGGTGGGCTGAGCAGCCCTCCAGAGGAAGCAACGTAAATGGTCTGCATGCTCGACTGAGGCTGTAAGCCACAATGTTTTAAAAAGCATGGCATATATTTGGCATCTTGATGTATTGTATTCCCTCTCTGGTGACCCCAGTGACAGAAATGCTTTTTTCAATGTGTAGCCATAAATATGAGAAAGCTGCCCACCAATTGGCTTTCAGCTGAACTATTCCAAAAGGAAGAAAAACATTAATTAAAAAGAAAGGACTGCATCAGCACTGTTATATAATTTTGTTATAGCATGTTTTACCTTGACATTTTCATTTCTTTGGTTCTTCTTGTTTGCTGTTGGAAGACACATCCAGAAGGAGATGCTGGTAAGCTAGAGACCTCATGCCAACTAGCACTCCACTGGGAAGTGTATCTTCTTAAAAATGACAGAGCTGCTAGCTTTTCTAAACAAAGGGAGGATTTGGATACAAATGCTCCATAGAGGACAGTAGTCCTGTAATGGGCAATCAAGCATTCCTTTTCCTCACTGTCCCTCCAGCTCTTAATATGTGTTAAAATGAAAGGAATCTCTTGAATTTAATGGAGATACGGGGAAAGATACATTCAGGGACTATAAGCCCCCAGATTGCCCAGGCAGATGATTGGAAATGATCTCAGATTCTAGCAAGCAGGTATCTTCTGTGCTGCAAATCAAGAAATGAAACATTGCTTATTGTTTTCTTCTCTTTTTTTATGGCCCAATATTATACTGTACAATTGACCTGGGCAGCATTTCTAAGTGTATATTCCTTCTCCTCTCAAAACTGCAGAGCAAAAAGGGCTCCTATTAGAGATGGGGATGAACTGAAAAATGATTCAAACTTTCTGATGAATTTGGCCAATTCATCAAAATTAATTGATTTGTTTACATCATAAATAAATTCCACCAACAAATATGAATTGATTTTTAAATTAAATTTTGATGCCTTAATTTGTTGGGCAAAAAAGTGGCCCCCAAAGCACCCAAATTTGGAGAACACACACACACACACACACACACACACACACACACACACACACACA
>JAHTLZ010000015.1:22761446-22771584 GCA_023846285.1 Phrynocephalus versicolor
CACACACACACACACACACACACACACACACACACACACACACACACCAGATTCTCCTTCCAAGATTGGTGGAGAATGGAGTTTAGATGTTTGAGTTACGTCTCCCCAAATAAGCCCCCCAAGGATCATTCTCTCCAGGAATCTAGATACTCTAAACTGGCAGAGAAGCTTTTTCTCTTGGGGGGGGCACTTTGTAGGTGTATAACTCTGATATCTGAAACTCTATCTTCACCAAACTTGGAGAGATTGTAGAAGTGAGAAGGGAAAAGCAACTCGGCAAACTTGGTATTTCTAAGCACCTAGTCCTCACTGAATTTTCAGGGCTTGTAGAGGAGAGGCAGAGGAAATATATCTGCAAATTTGGAGCATCTAGATGCTGGGGAGGGGGCTTTAATAGCATTTTAAAGGGCAGATGAAACACTGGAAATTAATTGATTTGTCAATTCATCAGCCTCGATGAATCACATATCATGATGAAGCACTGTTTTGTTAAAATCGTCCCTGTCTCTAGACCCTATGGATCATCATGCCCAGCCCCTATCAAGGAGGCCACAGGTATGCTCCTGAAATCTTCTAACCTTTTATGATAGTTCCTTTAGGTACTGATTTTAAATGGTGTAAGGAAGTCATACTTTAGGGTTCATTCTTCAGGCAGCGAATCTTCCCCATAGTTCTTTCCATAATTTGGGAGAAACAATAAGATTCCTCTCCTCCGGCTTTCCCATAATTTGAATAATGGGTATAATTTGCACCGCTGCATTGATTTCTTGCTTCTGATATTTATTTCTCAAGCCTTAGGGAAATTATGAGGTAGTATGAAATACTCAAATAAGAACTTCAATTGACAACAATGTTCCTAGAATATAATATTCAATGCAGTTTAATTCAGAATTGGCAGGCAGTGTTGAGCTATGTGTGCTGTTAATACCCTTTGCAACCTTACCAATAGAAATTAACCTAACATTTTTGCCCTCTTAATGTGTTAGAGATGATCCAGCAAGTTCTGTGGGCCTTGATGTGAAGAGAAAGCAAATTCCCTGGTCTTCTAAGCAGCCTTAGACAGATTAATTTGCTGTTATATACAAAACATTGAACTTCTGGGAAGAATAAAAAGATTTATTTATTTATTTGTTTGTTTGTTACACTTTTATACCACACCATCTTCCGTAACAGAAGCGCGTAGTGAGTTGCTGAAGATCCTAAATGTCTGCACTATAGCACCATTTGGAATGTAACAGTAAGGTGACTGGGGTGGTTACTTCACATCTATTTTGTCTCTGTTAGTGTTGCACTTAGCAGTGGTACAAAAAATGTTACTTCATGTCTGTCGCGCAACTACTGAAATTTGTCTCGACCATGCCTCTGGAATGAGTGCTAACTGTGACAGTACTGTACCTGGTTCTGGGGTAGGGTTTTCCCTTGTCACTCTTTGTTCCCGCTTTCTGTTCTGAGACAAGACACCATATAGTAATAATCTGGAAGTTGAGTCATGGCTAAGGATACTATTGTCTCCCTAACGAGCCTATTTAGGCCATTGTTCATCTTATGAGCCTAATTCAGGCCAGGGTGACAAGAGGTCGAAGCTGCCTATCAGATGGAGGATTTGCACCAGCTGTATTCAGACCGATGAAGCTGTTTGGATGAACAGCGAAACGTTTCTATCTCTCAAAAAAGAAGTCCAGTAGCCATGACTCAACTTCCAGATAAACTCACCTGGATGACTGAAAATCTTCACAGACACATATAGTAATGACTGTCAAACAACAAAACATTCATTTATCTCAGAAAACTGTGCTCGATACAAGACCATGAGGTAGCACTTGTCACGAGACAAGTTATCACAACCATGGGAACACTGAAACGGACAAAACCATGTGATTACGACAAATGCTGTCACAGTACAAAACTAGGCACGGAACAAAGAAGGATGTGAAGTAACCGCCTGGGACAATAAACTGGCTTAATTGATTTCCATAAAAGGGGGCAAAACAATAGCCAAATTCCAATTGGCTGTGAGTCGAAGGTGGTAGTTCATCTGTTTTTCTTTTCCTGTCAGGTACCCTTTGTGCATTCAGGTGTGCAACCACTCAGGGCTTGATTCAGCAACCATTGCAACTTGAGGCCATGTAATAGAAAGCCCACTGGCAGAGAGGGGGAACTTGTACAACAGCTCTTTGGCAATCATCAGAGTAATCGGGCTCCAGCTGACGCATATTATCTAAATTAGGAGTGCAGATAGCACAAGACATTTGGTGGCTCCTCTTGAAGCCCAGCACAGTTGATCACCATAATGAAAGAAAGGATCAAAGGGCCCATTTCAGATATGGAGATGCCCCTATCATAAACAGGACAGGGATTATCCATAAATTATAATCTGTTGGTTTCCCAAGACCGTGTTCATATATTTATGCACTCCAGATTTTACCACATGAACATAAGTTCACTTACATGAAAGAAAGTGAGAAAACCTTATGAATATGTGACTAGCAAATGTTCCAAGGAAGCTGCGTTTGTGAGAACCTGTGTAGCAGATGTAGTGATCTTCAGTTTAAATATAACCAAGCCTCAGGGCCAGATTGATCAATGTCGATTCTGAGATTTATGCCCTCATTCAATTAAAGTGAGAGGAGGCAACAGCTCTAAGGCTCTCCAGTCTATATACAGTAAGAACCACAATACAGTATTGGGAAAACTTAAGGAAGAGACTCCTGGTACCATAAAGGCTAACACATTTTATCTGGCATAAACCTCTAGTGCAGGCATGTCCAAACTTTGGCCCTCCTGATGTTTTGGACCACAACTCCCAGAATTCTAAGCCTGGATTGCCAATGACGAAGGTCTGTGGAAGTTGTGGTCCAAAACATCTGGAGGGCTGAAGTTTGGACATGCCTGCTCTAGTTAATCACCTGGTTTAAATAGCTCAGTGTGTTAGGTATTTAGTTGCAAAATTAGAGGTTAAGACTTCACTTCCCGTATTCTCGACTTTCACAGCCAGAATCTGATAGTTGCTGTGATTTTTTTTGGCCTGTTTGGCCGTGTTCTGGGAGTTTTTCTTCCTGACATTTCACCAGACTCTGTGACTGGCATCTTCAGAGGGCAAGGAGCTCAGGGAACTAGGAGTTTTCTCTGTGCTGCTTCTCCTTTCTGCATTCCAGGGGAAGAACCAGCCTGTGTACTCTTAAGCACGCTGTACCATCCTGAGGCACCCTTCAAAGAAGACTAGTTCTGAGTACTCAATACATAGAAAAGCCTGGATACAGAAGCACTGTATCCCACATGCATAAACCAGAGGAGACTTTCTTGAAAGACTGAATGAATTTTCTCTTGTCTCTCCCTGTTCATCTTTCAAAGGAAATAAAAAGGTGAATTTGATCCAAGGATTGTAACCTTGGGACACTAGCTCTAATTCGCATGGTTTGCTATGGGACTCCCTTCTGCTGGTACCAGTTGTCAAAGGCTGAAGACTGGCTACTAGACTTTCAGGCTTACACAACCAATAGCATTTATGCCCAAGGGTCCTGCTCCCTGGAATTTTCCATAGGCACAAAAATTAATTTGATTGGACTTTCAGCAGCCTCTAGCATAGTAGCCCTTTCTCAGCTCTCAAGATTTGTTGCCAGAAGAAACACATCTCATCCCAAGAATCCTCACATTTGCAGTGCATATAGGGTTCTTCTATGCAAGACAGACAGACAAAATGGGTGCAGTTGGAAATATATGAGCAATCATCCTTTATACGATAAAGGAAATGCAAACATTAGATAAGATGTGGCAGGAAATGATGCACATCAGGAGAGTAATGTAGAATTGTGGAAGAAAATCAAGATAGAATGAAAAACTAAGTGTTATAACACGGTTGTGACACACATGCCCATCTCATCTCATCTCAGAATTCATCTGTCCCTTGTATCTTCAGAGGCTGGGCAGAACCATGTTTTATTAAGTATAGACTGTATAATGAAAAATAGTAGTAAGCAGAAACCAATTCAGTCTGGCTAAATAAGATATGTATCCATCATCGCCTCCCTCCACCAAACCTCTGACATTTATCCCCTGCCTTTCCTTCATTTAACCGAATCCTTACATGTGAGGGGTTTAAGAGGGCAAGACAGACAAAGGGTGACACACACAAAAAGGATGGCTTTTAACACCACACTGGAATCAAGCCAGCCAGTCCTTTTCCCCTCCTTTCTGGAAGTTGTCAGCAAAGGATGTTTCTACACCTTGTTGCCTTGTCTCTGCCCATTTGAAGGGGCTTTTGCCTTTGCTCCTTCTTGGGCTTTGTGACACCTTTCCCTTCTCTCCCACTCACCTAAGACAAGAACCTGATGTCTCTCAGCTTCTTCCTGGGGTCAATTGCAGCCAAATTATCTCCCCTATCCAGAGGTCTCCCAGTCCCTTGGGGGCTCTCTTTTGTTTTGTGTTTTAATTTATTCATTATCCAGATGGTAGAGCTCTCTATGGGGATCTTTCAGGGCATTGACCCAATTCTCCTTTTTTTCTCCTCCTCCCTGATCATACAGTTCCTTTCCTTCTATCCTTTCCTTGCCTCCAGCTATCCCCAGTTTTTCATCCTCCTTCACATCTTTCTCTTCCATTTTTTTGTATCCCCCTTCCCCAATATCCTTTTCCTCCGCCCAGGGTTGCTCTTCTTTTCCTAGACTTTTCTCACTCTTCTTCCCTTAATCCCACTCAAGTGTTAGAATCATAGAATAATAGAGTTGGAAGTGACCTCAAGGGCCATCCAGTCCAATCCCCTGCCATGCAGAAACCTCAGTCAAAGTACTCCCGACAGATGGCCATCCAGCCTCTGCTTAAAAACCTCCAAAGAAGGATACTCCACCACCCTCCATGGCAGCATATTTCACTGCCGAACAGCTCCAACCATCATGAAGTTCTTCCTAACATTCAAATGGAATATCTTTTCTTGTAGTTTAAAATAAAACTGTTCTTTGGCTTTTCCCATCCCCCTGGGTTTACTGGATTTTCTGGGAATTCCCAGTCTATCCAGGTTTCTCCAAGATCCATTGTGGAGCTTTTGGTGGTATATTCAGCTGCTTGTAGAGAAGTATAGAACTACCCATTGACAGCCCCCCCAATTACTGTCCTCCACCTCACACCAGTACAAAATGTTGGGTAGAGATGTGGGGCAGGACTTGGAGAAATAGGAGACTGAGGTATTTGCATATCCCCACTTTTCAAAATTTAGTGATGGGAACTCCACACCTAGTGCAAAAGACAAACTATTAGGTTTATTCTTCTATTTTATTTTGGGAATATCAATAGTCCCACAGAAGAAAGAAATAACAGGAGGTAATTCCCCCTGGACTTGTCTAACAAAATGTCTGTGAGAACCCAGTGTCTCAATTCCACTTCTGCAAAAAGCTGTAATGGAATCTATCTTCCAAATCATTTCCCACATCTCCAAATGCTTATTATAAACAAACAAAAAAGAAAATTTCCCTCCTTATTTGGGTTGGAATAGAAAAACAAATGGAATTATTTTCAGAATAAAGTATGTGGGTAAATGACTCAGTGTTTACTAACAGTCTTCAGCTTGCCTTTGATCCATTCAATAACCTGATTGTTTGTTTAGTTTTTATTTTGTTTTCCCAGGTGCAACTCTTTCAGCATTTGTGCTATACTCATTTCTGGCAGTTCTTTAGTTGAGCATGAATTTTTTTAAAAGTGATAGAGAAATGAGCACTCATATGCATATAAGAATAATAACTCAAATGTATGACTGGGACACCTCATTGATTTAGTCAGGCTATGCTAACCTGCCAGTGCATCTAGCTGTGAAAATGCTTCTTACCATATTTTTCTGCCACAGTAGACTGGCATATGACACTTATTTGCAACCAGCACATGCCTTGGTTTTCAGACTAATTTGGGGATCGGTGGTAGTTGTGAATCAACCATTGCTTCTGGCCCTGTGGTTCCCAGTGTACATGTTTGCTATTAATAAATTAATTATGTGACGTTAAGCCAATTCCAACTTTTGGTCACCGTTTCCAGATTGTTTTTACAACCTGTGGTTTACCATTCCTTTCTTCTGGGGTACTCTGAAACGGTGCAGCTTGCCAACAACTACATCGGCTAGCTCTTTTTGTGCCGTGTATACTCAGTGTCTTGTTCTCCAGCCAGATACCTAAATCACTGTGCTAACCAGCTATTTAACTAAGGGTAGTTAAATCAAATGCAGACAATCTTCTTGCTGGGACAATCAAGAATAAATTTGTAGAATGATATCTTCAGGATGGCTCTTTTGGTTTTTTTTTTTTATATATATACTGGAGTGGATTGCCAGTTGGTACTTTTAGGTCCATTTTTACCTTCTTCTTTTTTTACTATTGTTATAATTACTTTGTAGTAGATTGTTCCTCTCTCCTGAAATTACAGTTGAAAGGCAACTTTGATAATACGTGAAATGAAATGAAAACAGATCTTCCTATTACAAAAATAAACACTTGCACAAGCTTGTATTGTACGCAATACTGGAAATGTACAGGGTGTAAGACCATATATTGTTTAAAAGATATTAGAAAACATCGATTTTTTCATAAATGTTTTACCCCTGGAATTCTAACCAAGAGGTGGCCATGTTTGCAAACTGAAGTCCCTTTGCTCTTTGTCACAAATGATAGAGGTTTGGTCAATTACCTGTGACATTTTAGGTGGTCCCAAAGACAGAATGTGTTCTACTGTTGTATATGAACATGAGAAACAGTTATAATCTTAAGCAGATGCTCCTGGTTTGTCACTTGCTCAAATTAATATTTTTAAAGGTACAATATAGCTGCATTGCAGCAAGACCAATCAAATCCTATGGCACTGAGAAGACTGACAAATGTTATATGGTATAAGCTCTTGTAAGCCACATCCACCTTCATCAGGTGTAATTATAGGTCAAAATACAGATGAACTCTACCATGTGGTTTCACTTCTTGAATGACACGTGCCCCCAATCTCAGAAACAGAACATGTTTCTGGTGGAAACTGGGATTGTTGGTAATGGAGAAAAGAAAGAGACAAACAGAAAAAATGTAATATGGAAGTGTTACATAGAATGGGTTGCTGGATGTTGGTAAATTTGGGAGCACTGATATGGTTTTTGAAGTTTTAGGGCTCTGTAGTAAAAATTCCTCAAGAGCCTTTGGTTATCTCTATCCTTTGCATTAGATCAATATAGATATGAGTAAAGCCAGAATAGCAATGAAAAAAAATTAAGTATGAAAAAATGAAAAGGTGTTCTTCTAAGATGTGAAAGGAGATTTGAATCACATTGGGATGAAATGTTGGGGAAATATTTGTGATCGACCTAAGTAACATGACAGGTGATGAGCTATACAGTAGTGCCACCGTAGCTGCTGATTCACCATCCACAGATTCAGTTATCTGCAGATGGCGAGTGGCGGAGTGAGGGGAAGGGATGACAGCGGTGTGCCAGCCCAGGTGGTGCAGAGGTGGTGGCTTCAGAGACCAGGTGGGCCAGGAGAACTCACCTGGACAGACACCCACCTGAAATGATGGTGGCTTATGGAAGAGGGGCTTGTGCGACCCACAGGTGCCTGCCCAGAACATTGGTGGCAGCAGAAGAGGCTCCCTCATGGCCTGCAAATGCCCACAGGGAACAGCAATGGCGGCAGCAGAGGCACTTGTGCAGCCTGCAGACGTCCACCAGGAATGATAGCAGCAGCAGAAGAGGTGCTTGCATGGCCTGCAGGCATCAACAGGGCCATGTGGGCGCCTCTTCCACCACCACCACTGACGTTCTGGGTGGGTGCCTGCAGGCCACGTGGGTGACTTTTTCACCACCACCACTACTGCAACAACTGCTGAGGAGATTCCTTCTTCCGTGCTATGGACACTCCCCATATTGGCCTGGCGGTAAGGGCAGGGGTGGATGGGTGGTGTGGGGCAGGAGGGTGCTTGTTGCAGGGCAGACATTTTAGCAAAATGCTGTGTCAAATAATAATTGGTAGGCCTAGGAAGATTTGGAAAATAGACAGAGGTAGTGAAAAATGTCCCTACCCATTGCTGTTGCTGACACCAAGGTTATAAGTATCAATATTTGTGGTAGGACTTGGTGTTCCTTTCCCCCATGCTGCAGATTCAACCTCTGAGCCAGCAATTCCTTTGGGCAATGTCTTCTTCTTGCAAGAGGAGCCACAAACTTTTCATTATTGAGGAATGCAGTACTAATCTGTTATCTTTGGACACATGGGTGGAACCACTGAATGATTTTCTTCTTCTTCTTCTGCTATCATGAAACCTCCCTCAAATTTGGTTCTAAACCTTTTCTCCTCTCCTTGTTGTTTAACAAATACCAACAGCGTTTACACTAATATTCAGAAGTGCTTTCCATTTAAAGCATCTGCTTTGCTCAAGGATGTCAACAGCATGGATTTGTACATGAATAATATTCATAAGCTGACAATTTGCCTCCTAAAAGCTCTCATCTCAGATTTTACTTCTTAAAGATTAAGCCTGCTTCAGACTGTTAGGAATTTGAAGAATGCCAGCTGCCTAGCTTCTTTTTTTGTCACTTTTATTCTTAAATGAGTGTGAGTATCAACCATCTCTAAAAAGTAGCATGTCAACCTGTTCCCTTTGGGTCCCACTTGAAATGTCTGCTTTTATAGAACATAATATTGTTTTCCTAGAGTAGTACAGGAAGTCCCAGTAAGGAGCCCACAATTGATTTAGTCATGTCAAGGGACAACTGAAGTTCCATATGTAGAGAGCTTAGTTTGCTTGTATTGATTTGCTTTGTGCTGTGTCCTGGCAGGACTTGATCCACCATTTTGTACAGTGAGGGGGTTGCCTCCCCTCATGGGTTAAGGAGGTTATTATCAGGCCCATTCCAAAGTGATCATTTTTGGAGACTCATAACCTTAATAACTACATACTTTTCTCCAATATACCTCTTATGGGCACAGTGATAGAGAGGGTGGTGGTGGAGGAGGATTCTGATTATACCTGCAGGAGGAGCACAGCCTTGATCTACTCCAGTCCAGATTGAGGCCTCAGCACAGTCCTAAAATGGATCTGGTCAGGCTGCAAAATGATCTGCTAAAGGAAATGGACAGGGTGTGTGTGCAATCTCCTGGATCTTTCATCCAAGGTAATCCTCCTGGATCTTCCAGTGGCTTTTGATACAGTCAAGCACAGTAGCCTCCTGGACAGGCTGTCAGAGATGGGGTATGGGAACTTCATGTTAGGCTGGCTCTGATTCTTCTTTGAGGACCAGGTCCAGAATTGTCTCTGGCCCTTAATTGTGGAGTTCTGCAGGGTCATCAACCTCCCCAGTGCTTTTCAACATCTATGTGAAACCATTGGGGGAAGTTATCCAGAGATTTGAGGTATGGTATCATCAAGATGTCTTTTTCCATCTGTGCAGTAGATGCTACCCATACATTGGAACAGTGCCTGGGTTTCATGTTGGAATGGACCAGGGCTGACAGGCTCAAGTTGAACCTGGATAAGACAGAGATCCTCCTCCTAGGGGGTCCATTTGATGGCTCAGTGGGATCAGATCTGGAATCTGGGAATAATCCTGAATCTGGCTGACTCCTGGGGATTCCAGGTAGCAGCCATTTCCAGGTGAGACTCAAATCAACTGAGGCTTATTGCCCAGCTCTTGCCCTACCTTGATGAGGGTGTCCTAAGAATGTTGGTGCATGAGGATTGGATCTCTATAATACACTCTTATACTGGGGTTTATCAAAGGAACAAAATACTCCAGGATTGTGGCTCTGAAGTTTGCACATTAGGTTATGTAAGGACTGGCTCCTTCCATATAAACCTACCCAGCAGTTAAGATTTAGCTGGGAGGGGGGTGCATTTGAAAGAGCCATTCCCCAAGGAGGTGAGAGGGATAGCCTGTAGATATAGGGTATTTTCGGCAGCTGCCCCCAGGCTATGGAAAAGTCTCCCAAGTGAGATCCTCCTGGCACCAAAGCATCATCAATGTCACCAAATTTCTGTTCCAGAAGTTTTTAACTGATATAGCACTGATTGTCAGTCCTGATGACAATTTTACTGTATTGTATTATAATGTTTTAATTGCTTTTAATTGTTTGTTTTCATTTTAAATTTTAAGCCACCCAGTGACTTTTGGGTAGTGGGTGGAAGA
>JAHTLZ010000015.1:22771594-22799522 GCA_023846285.1 Phrynocephalus versicolor
AGATAGATAGATAGATAGATAGATAGATAGATAGATAGATAGATAGAATTCCAAAAGGGGCAAAGGTAGCCTGAGGGAGTTATTGACACATTAATGATTCAAAGGATCTGTATTCCAGAACTGAGCTTCCTGAATTCATACCTGAAAAGTCTTTCACACATGAAGAAACAAGATACCAGGGAAAGTTCTTCACTGAAGACGACATGCCCCAAACAGAGCCTATCTTCGTGGGGGGGGGGGGGGACCGAATAATTCAGCCAGATGGAAATAACCAGGGAGGAGGTTCTTGCATGTCTTGTTAAACTGAATGCTAACAAATCACCAGGACCAAACAGCATCCAACCATGAGTTCTCAAGGAACTTAAAGATGAAATTGCTGATGCCCAAGCCAAAATATATAATTTTCCCCTCAAATCAGACATTGTGCCTGATTACTGGAATATAACACCAATCTTCAAAAAAGGATCCATAGGTGATCCAGGAAATTACCGATCGGTCACATTGGCATGTGTCCTAGGTAAAGTGATGGAAACCATCATAAAAGATAAAATTAATAGGCAGATAGAAGAGAAGACGTTGCTGAATGAGACCCAACATGGCTTCTGCAAGGGCAAATCATGCCTCACTAACCTGTTGGAATTTTTTGAGAGTGACAACAAGCATGTGGATAAGGGAGATCCAGTTGAGAATGTTTATCTGGACTTTCAGAAGGCTTTTGACAAGCTCCCACATGAAAGGTTCTTGAATAAACTTGCCAGTCATGGAATCAAGGGACAGGTCTTTTCCTGGATCAGCAACTGGCTAAGAGGCAGGAAACAGAGGGTAGCACTAAATGGACACTTGTCCAAGTGGAGGGGGGGGTAAAGATTGGGTCCCCCATGGCTCAGAACCAGGATCCCTGCTTTTCAATCTCTTCATAAATGATCTAGAAGTAGGAGTAAAGAGCAAGGGAGCCAAATTTGCTGAAAACACTAAATTATACAGGGTAGTAAAAACTGAGAGAGATTGTGAGGAGCTCCAGAGGGATCTCTTGACACTGGGGGAGTGGGCAAGCCATGGCAAATGAGCTTCAAAATCAGCAAGTGCAGCGTGATGCACATTGGGGCAAAAAAAAAAAAAAAACCAATTACATTTATAAACTGAAATCTCTGCAACAAACCAGGAAAGGAACCTTGGTGTCGTGATGAACAGCTCAATGAAGGCGTCAACCCAGAGTGCTGCAGTAGTGAGAAAAGCAAACTCAATGCTAGGGAATCATTAGGATAATAAATAAGTTGCCAAGTGTCATTTTGCCTCTTTATAAAGAGGTGAGGCCCCATCAGGAGTATTGTGTACAGTTCTGGTCACCATACCTCCAGAAGTATACTATGGAAATGGAAAAAGTGCAGAGGAGGGCAACCAGAATGATTAGGGGACTGGAATACCTTCCTGACCATTTGAGGCTGCAGCGGCTGGGCCTCTTCACTCTTGAATGATGGCACCTAAGATGTGATTTGATTGAAGTTTATAAAATGATACACAGTGTGGACAAAGTAGATAAGAGAAAACTGTTTTCCCTATTGCACAACACTAGAACTAGTGGGCACTCCATGAAAAATTTGGGTGCCACATCTCAAACAAATAAGAAAAAGTACTTTTTCACTCAGAGGATCACTGGTCTCTGGATCTCCCTGCTAGAAGGAGTGGTGACAGCGGTCAGCCTTGGACAAGTTTATGGAGATCAAGGGTATCAATGGCTATCATTATGGATGCCTAAGGACAACCTTCGGGTTGGAGAGATAGGCAGGATATCTCTCAATTAGAGATGGGCATGAAATGAACTTTCGGTTCATTTCGTTATTTATTATTCATTTTGTTATGTAACAAAATGAATAACGAACTGCCCCCTCTAAGAGAAATGAAATTAAATGAAACGGAAATTATTTCTGTTTTTGTTTTGGTTCGTTTTGTTCGCTGGTGTCTCCCACCTGGTGCTGGTCCTTCCTGGTCCAGTTCTCCTGGCTGCAGAAAACAAAAGCCGACCGGCCGTGCTACAGCTGGTAGGCAGTCACATGGTCAGCAGTAAAAACAAACAAACAATAAATATACAATAAAATAAAAATCTGGCGCACGGGCCCCGGTACCAGCCTGCAAGCACTGGACCCAGCCTGCTGGTCGCGAAACCAGCCCACGGGCCGCGGAAGCAGCCTGTGGGCCTGCCATAAGTTAAATAAAACCTGATGCAGTGTGTGAGCCCAGTACCAGCCCGCGAGTACCGGACCTGGCCCACGGGTCACCGAACCGGCCCCAGGCCAAAAGTAAAATAAACAAAAACAACAACAATCTGGCGCTTGGGCCGGTACTGGCCTGCAGGTCGCTGAACCGACCCCAGGCCAAAAGTTAAAAGAAAATGCCAACCAGCCTGCACAATAGCTGGTAGGCGGGCCACATGGTCAACAGTAAAAATAATAATAATAAAAACCAAGCACTAACCCGGCCCCAGGGGGCGCACAGTCGGCACTTGGAATTTTTTTTTTAAAAAAGGAGCACTGACCCGGCCCCAGGGGCTGTGCGGTAGGCGCTTGGGAAAAACACACGAGGTGCTGGCCCCAAGCAGCACCTCAGAAAGCCCCTGCCGCAGGGGCCAGGATTGGCCGCCACCACACGGCCGCCACCCAGTAAGGACCCGAACTGGTTTGGATCAGTTTGGACTCATACGAATTTTTTTTAAAAA
Organism: Phrynocephalus versicolor; assembly: GCA_023846285.1. Lineage (NCBI taxonomy): Eukaryota > Metazoa > Chordata > Lepidosauria > Squamata > Agamidae > Phrynocephalus > Phrynocephalus versicolor. Next base: position 22,774,308 of record JAHTLZ010000015.1, read on the forward strand.
AAATTCATACACACCTGAACCCGAATCGAACCAAGGGTGGGCCCAAAACAGACAAACCCAAACCATGGGTTTTGTGTTTCGTGCCCATCTCTAGTCTCAATGCCATTCGCAGGGAATCGTAAGCAGGTGAAGACATCTGCTTGGGAATGCCTTGAAGGAAATGGTGAGCTGCTTTGTGAGACAGAATGCTGGACTGGATGGGCTTTGGCCTGTTCCAGCAAGGCTGTTCTCATGTTCTTAAGTTAAAAAGTGGTTCTCTATAGAGAGAGGTTAGTGGGCAGGAAGAGAATGAAGGATGGTGAACAACAAGAAAGCTTACTTTACTTTTTAGTGGAGCACCAATGCCCTTCAATAAAGGCATTAGAAAGGATTTCTAAGTAGCAGACATCGTTATGTCACTAATCATGGCTGAACAGTTTTGTTTGTTTCTTAATGCCATTATCCTGCTTGATGTTTGTTACTAAAAGCCTTTTATCAAACATCTGAGTTGTTTGCTTTTGCATAATTTTATTTGTTTTTCAAGAAGGTTGTTCTTTGAATGTGAGCCTGTTTCTTATTACCTTGCAACCCAGTTTCCATTGGCTCTTCCAGATGCACCTTCCTGTTTTACTTTACTTTACTGTAACTGTATTTTGATGTCATTCTTCATCAACATGGAATGGGTAGTGTCTTTTATGATAGCCCTTTCCTGGGGATAAGTAGCTAAATGTGGGTGGGGGAGAAGGTTAACATTAGGAAATAGATGATTTGCCTGTTTTTTTTTTTAATCACTTTAGCTAGACAGCACTTCATTCTGATTTTTTAAAAGCCAGACAAGACTGCAACAAAACATGAGGACAGATCTGTTCATTCATTGATGTCTGTCCACTGAAGTTTTGTTCTATCAAAAGAGATACATTACTGAGGGCTTTTAAAAATAAGTTTCTTGTTTTAGTTTTCAAAAAGAATATATTGGATTTAGCAGCTGAGAAGGATAGACTGAGGGTATTTGTTTGCTTTGTCCAAAGTGCTTTTGGAGGAAATGGATAAGAGAACATACACTGTGGGGGAAAATGGAAGTGATTAAGTGACATGTGAGAACTAAATTAAATCCCCTTTTTTAGCACCTTGCTGGTAACACCCTTAGAAACGGCACAGGGGGAGTCATAGGTCTTTGTACTGTCAGTAAGATATTTATTTGAACCTCCAGGAATATCAAAGTGTTAAGTCGTTGCAGAAGATTTTCTCTGTATGATATGGAGGGAAGTGTATCTTGCAAACAGCTGTATTCAAATTTAGCCTGGAAGAACAAGGCGGTGGGCAGCTCTGTTGCTGCCTTGTGCTTACTAGGAGGATTTATAGAGCAACAGGGCTACTGTGGTGTGGTAAAATAGACAAGTGGACTGGACAATCTAATCTTAATCTATGTTTATTTAGGTTTACTTTCCATTGGTTGGTAGCAGGACAGCCCAATAACCTGATGCAGAATCAGAAATGTCATCACACCTCACTGCACGGCATCTTACCAGAAGGGTTTCTCACCTGCTGCTCCTGCTGCTCCTTCTGCTTCCCGCATCTGCCACCCCTGCCTTCTGTGCCATCTGTACTTCTTCTCCTGCCATTGCTCTCCAATAGAGATGGGCACGACTCAGAAAAAAAGTTTCGTTTTCGTTTTCGTTTTCTGCTAGGGTCTGAGTCGTTTCATTTCCGTTTTCGTGGGCTAATTTCAAAATTTTTCGTTTTCGTTTCGTTACGTAACGAAAACGAAAAAACGAAAACGAAATTTTTTTCGTTTCTCCCCATTTAGCTCAATTGAGTGCTTTTTCAGTAACGAAAAACGAAAATTGGCTCGAAATTAGTCGTTTCGTTTTCGGTCCAGGTTGGTGCCGATTTTCGTTTTCGTTTCGTTTCCGTAACGAAAACGAAAAACGAAAACGAAAACGAAAATACCGCTAAGTCGTGCCCATCTCTACTCTCCAATCCATGTCTCACTTACTGAAGGGCTCCAGTGAGAGCAGGAGAAGAGGGCAAGGTGCTCCCAGGAGTCAGCTAGATGTTGCATCCAAGCATCTGAGAGGCGTTCATGGCCACAGTTCCTCAGGTGTTGAGCAAAGAGCCAGCCTCGGGCAGGCAAAGCAACAGCAGCTCTTTGGCACAAGGGGTAGGAGAGATAATTTGCTGCTCCAGGTGTTTCTGTCACCAGTTAGGCAACTGCCCCCCCCAAGCCACTGATGATGAAATTCATGATGTGTAACTACCATGAGAACTTGTGTAGAGGAAAAGGAGTGAGAAAATATATTACAAAGTTATCAGTGATATCACCATCATGACATATTGTATGTTCCACTCTCAAAAAAGCCCCATTCTAATTTCTTAGACGGAATGGTGGAAACTGCAACCCAGTGTTGAGAAAAAAAAGGAATCTGGCAATCTCAGAATTGCTGCCAGGGATGATGCCACACGGAGGGCTGAGATATAAAAATCTCTAGAAGTCTGAAATCAATATACTGAGAATAAAATTCCCACAGGAAAAAGGGCATATATAGATTGTATTCCTGTATTGAGGAGTCTCATACAAGCAAGCTGAAACGTCCAGTTGAATGCACAGATTAGACAGTGGTTTTTCTTTTACTTTGTTTTGTTTCAGATGGGATTTCCACATCATAGAAGCATAGTATTCTTCAACGCAATAATCCATATTCCAAGACAGATGCTCTGGGCAAGGAAATTTTGGATAGGCAAAGCAGGCGCAAAATATTATGTTACAGTATATTATATTTTGATATAATGTTTATTTTTACTAGCACAACATCATTATTGCCATCACTATGTTCTGTTTTATGGGAATGGAATACAACTCTAGAGATGGCTCTGTAGACAGGCACCATGGTATCTGTCATCTAAGAGCAACAAGACTATAAAAACTGGATTCTGCTCTAAACTTCTATTTCTTTGTATTCCCAGCTATAGATGTGGTTCATTTTTAAATGGGAACTGAGATAATCTAGCTTGTCTAAAAATTGCTGTATTGACAGAAACAAAACACACAGCCCTGTGAGTCAAATGATTAAAAGCACTGAAGAACTGCTTGCTAGCATCTTGCAGAATGCATAACACACTCTTAGGTCTATTAGTCATTTTCTTCAGTGAAGATCTAAGTATCGAAGGATCATTTGAGAAGTCTTCCTTATATTGTGGGCTATAGTTATTACCCGTGTCTTTTTCGGAGGACTTACTAGAGTGTGTATCAACCCCTTCCCGTCTTTTCTTCAGAAGAAAACTGTTTTCCTTTTGTTGTACAGCTGATAGAATTTCTCCGGCTGTCAGCTCTCCCTTCAGTTCATCTGCAGGGGAGGAGCTTTAGAAACAGGCACTGTGGAAAGTGAAGGAATTAAGCTTGAAAAATAGGGCTGAAGATGATTACAAGCGTACACGTTGGGACCAAAGGGAGATTAGTGCAGAATGATTATGAAGCCTGAGATGCAAACGGAAACAAGATTAAGATCCTTGCAGTCTTAAAAATGTCAACGGGAGAGGTCTTTATGATTCACAGTAGTATTCAGTTGTCATTTCTCTCTCTCTGACCCTTTTTTGAGACTGGTATTGTTGAGAGCGGTTCTGTTGCACACTTGTGAATGCCTGTTAAAAATCAAATACAAATCTCAGTTCTTTCTTCTTTTGACATATATATGTTCCTGCTCTGGGTTCTCACAATAGGTGGCACAGTTCTAAATCTGGAAGTGTAGACGCTCATTATTAAAGTTTGTGTACCCTGCCACCAAAACCCCGCTTTCAGAAGGAGAGTCCAAACGTGAAGCGCTAGACTGATTCAATATGAACAAATGAGAAGCAGGCATTTTTTTTCATGCTTTGCTATGTCAATGGCATTGGGGTGACAATACTTTGATCCTACAAAAGCTCACAGAGAACAAGGAGGCATGGGAGCAGATAATTTTGTAGAATCGTTGGATAATTGAATTGGAAAGGGCCTGTAAAGCCATTGAGTCCAAAACCTTGCTCACTGCAGGAATCCAAGTCAAAACAAATCCAAAAGATGCTTTTCCAATTTTCTCTTCAAATTGTTGGCGTTCTCACCACCTCCCATTGTCACACTGCTCAAAGAGTTATATATTTTCCCTGTTATTCAGCCTAAATCTTTCGGTAGCTTGAGCCCATTATTATGTGTCTTCCTATACCCTGGGATGATCAAGAACAGATCCTGCCCCATCTTCTGTCTGACTATCTTACAAGTATTGGAGAAGTGCTATCCTATCTTCCCTCAGACTTTTCTCTCTTGCAAGGCTAAATCCCTGGGAGCCCTGACTGTTCAAAATGTAAAAACCCCTGCACATGCGTGCTAGTCATGTCCGACTCTAGGGGCGGTGTTCTCATCTCTATATTCAAGCTGAAAAGCCAGTGTTGTGCAACTTCATGGCCATGTGGCTGGCATGGCTGCAAGGAAACACTGTTTTACCTTCCCATTTTTCATGGCAGTACCTATTTATCTACTTGCATTTACATGCTTTCGAACTGCTAGGTTGGCAGGAGCTGGACTCATCAGCGGGAACTCATTCCACTATGTGGCACACCCAGGATTCAAACCACTGAGCTGACAACCTTGCAGCCGACAGTTTTATTTCTTTGTCTTTCAGCTCATTTTGGTTCCCATCCTACCCTCCACATATATGTATTTGAAAAAATGACGTAAAAAAAATTTAATCCCTACCTTAGTTTCACCGTGGCATAGCAACTATTCTAAATTTTTTTAGTCTACGATTAAGAAGAAACAATAGAACCTTTTTCTGCAATCCTCACCACCCATTTTCAGAGATGGACATTTTATTAGCAGAAAAACCTGAAGGACTGGTTTACTAAAGCTGCTATCCCATGGCTAGAAAATCCAGATCAAAGTAAAATGGAGATTTCCCCCCAGAATGGTCATATGGTTGAAAATGCAGTTCCTGTGTCCCCATGGGACTTTAAAGAACTGCATCTTTTGTGTCCCCATGAGTGGCAATTGCAATGCAGCAGAATGAAAAGGTTTCAATGTGGATTTTCCGAGTTCCCATGGACTCAAGTACCCATTAAAAATTTGCATCGGAACTGAGACAAGCTTCATACCACCTCAAGACCAGGTATTTGTAAAACACGCTGTGTCACACTTAAGTGGGTGTGGTCACATCATTTTCCCTTTAAAGTCTGCTGGCCGTGGGGACACAGTTTAACTGCATCTTAAGCAGTTTGAAGTGTTTTTAAGTGGTCATGGGATAACAGCATAGATCTTTTCTGAAGACTCAAAACCTGTTGAATGATAGCTGACAACTAAGATATTTGGTACTTTCTTAGTGGAAATAGTGGAGCAAATCTTCCCGGGTGCCAAGTATGCTATGATATATTGGTAAACTAACTAACACAGACAGAAAAATTATCAAGCTTGGTTTCCTGTGATATTGGTGGGAAAACTGTCTGCATGAATGACTTGGCTCATCCAGATAAATAAAACAGAGAAGAAGGGTGATTTCCTCACCTCCCTTCACCTGGGCACAAGGCAGAAACAACAGCATGGGAAATGCTCTGTAATAGTAATTCTACTTGATATGAAAGCTTTTTACTTGGTAACAATGTATTAACATTTTAAGTCTTGTTTTGAGGGTGAACTTCAGGGCCCTTATCCCTTTGACTGATCTCTAATTAGCCATTGACTCACTAATTCAGTTGCTCAGCAGAAAGCCAACACTAAATTCCATTGAGTCTGTGGGTCTTCTCTATTATTTATTTATTTACCAGATTTTTTTAGCCACCCCTACCAAGAGGTCTCTGGGCAGCATACAACAAGTATTAAAAACTATAAAACAATAAAATTATTAAAACTATAAAATACAATTAAAGCAACATACAATACCAATTTAAATTGTACAACTTTGCTGCTCATGTGTCCATCTGAGTAATCTAATTAAAATGCTGCCCAAACAGGAAAGTCTTTGCCTGGTGCCGAAAAGCCAAAATTTGGGACTTGCAAAAGGATGGGGCCCCAGAAAACTAGTCAAGGGGAGCAAATAGGTGTTGGATACAATTATTGCCAGGTCTTTTAAAAGTCAAGGACTACCTTCTCCTGGGAGAAATCTTTCAAGGACATAACTCCAGACTGAGATTGGGCTGGGGTCAAAGTTAAAGATGGATGGGACCTGAGCTGTCTGGATATACCATCTTCTTGTGGTATTTAAAGTCCCTCCTCAAAATTTGAGAAGTGGCTCTTCCTATATATACTTGCCCAGATATGTTGAGATATGAGTGAAGGCACTTGGACCTTTACCACTCAGGTTATATGGCATGCTCTTTCACCACATGCTAGGCTTGTACCAAAAACCTGTCTAATTTGTATGCCATATCAAGATATGGCTGCTTGATAAAACGTAGGGGTCCTACTGACCACAGTTCTTTTTTATTATTGTTGATTCTAGGAATCCCATCCCATCCCATCAGTTTACCATTAATCTATACTGTAGATAATTCTAGAGGAATGGTAGGATGAAATGTTGAGTTTGGCCATTAATGATAAACTGACCTGCAAATTGAAAATTAAAAAAGGGATAGTAAAAGAGAATGTTTTTAATCAAATTTGGTACAAATTTCTGGATCATTGATTTCTAAAACATAAAGGTTATTTTCCATTGGAAGAATCAATTCGGTTTTGGAAGGAGACAAGTTGTGTAAGATAAAACATGTAATTGTAATGCATGAAATGTTATATAATGTTATAGAGTAGAGATGGGCATGAAACAGAAAAATGGTGTTTCGGTTTTTCATTTGTCGTTGAGAGGTCTGTTTCGGTTCGTTTCCGTTTGTCATGAATTTTTTGAAAAATTTCGTTACCGTGTTTTGTTTTTTCGTTTGTCGTTTCTACCCGCCTTTTGCACGATTTTTAAAGCATTTCTGTGTGCAGGCATCCCCCAACGCCCCAGACCAGAGGGAGAACACTAAAAAAAATGGATGCTGGCAGAGACACAGTATAGACTAGGTATGCAGGGAGGCTGCAAAGGCAGTGGCGGGCATTGCCCAGGGTGCAAGGCAGCCACAGAGTGACTGTACTGCGGGGCAAGGGAGGGTACTCACCGAGAGGTATGCAGCACGCACGCACACAGGGAGGCTGCAGGACTGAAGCTAGAGTCGCAGCAGAGACAGCAATCCCACCCTAATTCCCACCAGAGACTGCAAGGAGGATGGGGGCTGCCAGAGCTTTTTATGCCCTCTGTGGTTGCCAGACCTGCCTGCCCAGTCTGCAACCTGGGCATGCTATTGGTTGGACATGATCCCATCACATGGCTTGCCTCCATTTTGTGGCTGGTGGTGACATCCATTTTAAAGGGAAAAGAAAAATACATCGTGATGGGAGAAGACAAAAACAAATGTTTTAAGGACCCCAACCCCCCTGGTAGGTATTATCAGACAATATAAATAATTATTGCTGCATTTTTATGGATGTCCAGGGCGTTTTTTAACATTTAAAACAGTTCATTTCATTGCGCGTCGCCATTAATGGAAACGAAACGTAATGACCACAATTTCTGTGGTTCTGTTCGTTTCGTTGCATTTTCAGCACAATTTTTGTTTGTCATTTCATTACATAACGGAAACAACAAACGGTAACAGAAACGAAAATTTCGCCGCTCCGTGCCCATGTCTATTATAGAGTATATTGTTATATAATCCTGAGGGTGGTGGATAATTAAGCACAATGTGTTGTGGGGGATTTATGTGTTTTTTAAATTTTTAATTAATAAAATATATTTTAAAAAATAATCTATATTGTAGATAATTGCTGCCTCACAGTTTTATGTTAAATTGTTTTTGTTGAATATATTGTACCCTCATTATGACTAATGATGCAACAAATACTAGCAAAGTTTGTTACCCGCAAGAGGTGTCTTGCTGCATTCAGATGTTCCATTGAAAAAAGGATCAATCAGCAATAGATTTTTCACTTCTTCACAAGACAGGAAAGATCCATGCTTTTATCAGAATTAATAAAAATACAGAAACAAAAGAGCCCTCTTTGGTGCATAAACATCTGCCATTTTGTGTAAAAGCCTCGCAATGTTGGTAAAAAGAATCTTATTTTTGTCCAGAAAATGTGAGATTTCTTTTGCCCAAGCCACTTCAGTGAATAAGAAAAATGCATAATAATGTATATAGTCTAGCTGATGAGAAGAAAACTTTTTTGTTCTTCCCTGTGAGATTGAAATATGTGAAGATTTACATCCCTATGCAGGACTCCCCACATAGTCAGATTTTCACTCCATCTGTCTGCCATCACATTGAAAATCTATGTTGTTACTGTAAAGTTGTTAAGTAAGATTAAGAAGTGTCAAAGAAGAGGCATATTTTGTTCTTATTTTAGGAATCTCTCAACTGTATGAACTGCTGCCCAATCTGTCTTTTGTTCAGTCGTCAGAACTGGTCTGGCCTTGGAAGCCAGCTAGAATGTGTCCATACCAAAATTGTACCCCACTGAAGGCTTTGCCTAGCACAGTGATGGTGAACCTTTTAGAGACTGAGTGCCCAAACTGCGATTCAAAACCCACTATTTTTTCACATGAAGTGCCAATACAGCCATTTAACCTGAATACAGGTGGCTGTGAAGGGGCGGATGTCGGGTGCCCACAGAAAGGGCTCCGATTTTATTTATTTATTTATTTATTTATTCATTAGATTTATACCCCACCCATCTTCCCAAGGGAACTGTGGGCGGCTTACAAAGCTGATCAAGTCAGCGAGTGCACAATACAATACAATATAACAAACAAACAGACCAATACATATAATTAAAAACAGCATTAGGAGAGCACCCTTTGTTTCAAGACCTCGCTGCTAGTTTAACAAAACCCCAAGAATGGTAGTCCATGGCGGAGGAAAAAAAAACTATTGTTAAGCTAGGTCACCAAAGGCCTCGCGGAATAAGATGGTCTTCACCGCTCCTCGGAAGGCCAGCAGGGACTCTGCAGAGCGCACTTCGCTGGGTAGGCGTGCCATAGGTTCACCAGCACTGGCCTAGGATGTGGTGCTGACCCTTTGAGATGTGAAGAAGCACCAAAGACCACCAGAAATCCAACAATGATTCCTCCCTTCCTTCCCAGTTTCCAGCTGAAAAGGGTTCTTTCTGGCATGTGGCATGACTTACGGTGTGCTTTGGCAAAGGTTTATCAGGTGTGGTAAAACTGCATGCTGGTATTCAACGTGTTCAGAAAAGTGGGTAGGGAAGCTGAGGAAATAATATGTGGAAGCCCATGTGATGTAGCATTTGAATGTTCACCCAGGATTTCAGGTACTATACATAGTCTCTGCTATGAAACACATTGTAGCCTTTGGCTACTCATCTCATCCGAGCTGATCTTGCAAAGTTTTTGTGAAGATAAAACAATACAGTGGAGACCTGGGTACTACTGAGCTCTTTGGAAGAAAACGATCCAAGACATGCTGTAGAACAAGCAAACAAGGTTGGTTGACAAAGGTAACAATATTGCCTCTTTTTTGTCCTGCGGGTTCAAGGAGAACCAGGGCTTCTGCAGCAGTCAACATAAATGTCCTTATCAGTTGCGGCTACAAAATGGTTTAATCCTGACTGAATTGCAATGGTTGAGTTTTTAAACAGCTTATTTTAGAAAGGGCCAGGCTACATTGAAATGGTATCCTAGCACTAACTGAAGCAGGGCAAATGGCAGCAGCTTTATAGATTGTAAATGTACAAACACATTGCTTATCCTCTTCAAGTATATTTCCAGCCCTGTCATTGTACATTTAAGGGATGGTTTAAGCAGCTTGCACTTTTGACTGCAAATGCTATCTTGAAGTTCAACCTTCATCATTTTCATAAACTTGAACTGAGATATTGGGGACACATTTGAGAAGTTAGATTTGATGAGGCTTTAAAAAACAGTTCTATCATCACGTGGCATTAAGAATATGAAGCAAAGGTCTTGTAGGATTATTTCCTCTAATACATTGCTTTATTTTGCTGCTTTGAATCATGTCAACCACCATCTGCTTTTCTTTTTCTCTTTTTCATCTTGTCCCTTTTGTCTGAAAGGGAATAAACTTTTCAAAGCACATTTCCATTGCACTTTGTTGCAGAGTATCTGATGCTTGCCATATCCAGTGACAAAGGGTGTTTATACACGACCCCTAAACTCCGCCGCAAATGGCTGCAAGCTCCGGAGCTTAAAAATGTTTCCCCACCAGCTCCGGAGTTTGCAGACAATTAAGTGCAACCCCGCCCACCTAAGCGCGACCTAGCGCACTTTTCTTGTACCTGCTCTTGGGAGGTGAAAAATATTTGATGCGGATGTGCTGGGCTCTCCTCGTTTCTTTTTGTTTTTGTTTTTTGCCTCCCACCCCTTTAAGAGGAACCAGGAAGTGATCGGGGCTCCCCGGCAGCTTCAACCAGCACCGGGAGGTAAGGCTTTATTCTTTTGTCCCTTTTTTTTTCTCCCTCCCCTCACGCAGCCAGCAGCCAGGAAGTACGGAGGGGTGGAGACACACGAAGAGCAACAAACCCCTAAGATCTCTGGTCCGAATTTAAGGGGCCAGCAAATCTTAGGGGTCGTGTAAAAGCGCCCAAAGAAGCAGAAGATCTATAAATGAGTAGAGGAAAGGTGTCATCTCTCTTTCCTTCTTCCCCTTCCTTGTTGGACATCACATTCCTCAGTTCAGTTCATGAAAACATCCTGTCCTTAAAAAGAATTGACCGCAGAAATACTACTGTTCAATCCTAGAAACTGTGTCCTAAATTAGATAGTGCCATCATCTGCATCGGCATCATCTTTAGCATTATGTACTCTCTCTCTCTCTCTCTCTCTTTGTGGTATATAAAGTTTTTAAGTATGTAATGCACATGCACGCAGATATATATATACAAACTGTATGTATTATATATGTTGACGTGCATGTGTGTTTATGTATGTATGTGCACACATACACAGACATAGACATATATAAAACATTTTCAAATGAGTTAGTTTATCTTTGTTGAAACAGCTTACATTGTGCCTGTAATGTTGCTGACAGCAAAGCCTTAAATATAATATGATTATTTCTGTGCTAATTCTGAAGCCTGTGGGAACAATAATTGCAGCTGAAATGTGCTTGGTGCATTTTTCTTTTCATTGTGCTACCTCAACTATACAAACACAGCAGCCAAAAACAGAGCTTGCTTTCATATAGAGCCAATACATGTGGAAGACTTTGAACTGTTTGTGTTTATGCTTCACAAAACAACAAAACAACATGTTCTTTACCCACAGCTGTCTTGACTTCAAGGTCATTTCCTTCTAAGGGAGTGAAAGTCAAAAAGGTTAGAACACTACAAATATTTATTGTAATAACCTGTTGTGAGTGCTACTGTTATATTTGCAAAATTATTGGCATCCTTCAGTCTCAAAAGACTATGGTATCATGCCTGGAGTAGAGATCCTAAGAACAACACCTAGTGTGACTAAATAGACCAATTCGGGAATGGCAGTCTCTATCTCACTGGGGACAGATGTATTCTGTTTCTTGCCTGGTCCTCGAGTTTCATTCTTTCCGTGCCTGCCTCTTTTTCTCTGCCTGTTGGACAAATGCCTCTTCAAATTTATGTAGACCATGCTGTATCTCTTGCCTCCAGACAGTGCGATTTGCAAAATCATCCATACATTAAATCCATGTGAGGTATTTATTGCTCCAGAGACGAAATTTTAAAACACTTGTTGTGTGTGGTTGATTGTTAGGTAACATGAGCAACGATTAGGACATATTATTTTCCAACTGTGACACTTGAACTCAGACTGGCTGACCACGCTCTTGGCTGCTAGAAATACCCTGGTCCCAACCTCCCTTGCAGATTTCCTGGTTGCCACCCTTGCCCCAGCCACTGCACATATCTGCTTCGAACTTTCTGCTAATATCTCCTACCGGCAAAATATGGACTAAGGGACAAAAATTCCTATCCAGGCCCCATAGGCAACCAGTTAAACTCATACTGGTATATAGGGTCAGGTCGGACACTAGCCTTAAAAAGGGCCAAAAATCGGGAGGAGTGCCCTTGCCCCTCCCTCCTGGGTCATGGGATACTCCTTTTTAGCATTTCAGGAGATCTTCATTGGGCATTTCATAAAAAAGCATACATACAAGGTATGCTTTTATGTATATATAAACTATCTATACATAGTGTGTGTGTGTGTGTGTGTGTGTGTGTGTGTGTGTGTGTTTTAGGAACTCTACAGATTTAAAATTGTTGTGTTGTGTTTGTTTCGTTTAAGAGTCTTAATTCCAATGAGAAAGAAATTTGGGGAGGGAGCTGTGGCAGTTTTGTCATATGAAAGATTGGATCTTCACATCTAGCTCTGCTCTTAGACTAAAGACCAAGGTGCTGGAAATAGATGGAGCAAAAGTGCTGGGAAGCAACAAAATTCTCTTCAAAAATCTCCTCTGTAGATTTCTAAAGATTGCCAGAGTGTCATGATAGCTGGTTGAAGCATATGCAGCTAATCTTGTGCTGACATTTTTATTTAGTTGCTCCACACTTTCCTTTTCTGAGCTGGTGGACATATTGGCTGAGTGGGTGGACCATGTTTTCCTCTCTTTTCTTAATGATAGTTTTTAGAGATTAAAATCTTTACATTAAATTTTATATAATTTGATTAACTTCCTTACTCATGCATCTCAGACTTGCTCATATATCTGGGAGGTACAACAGGATGCTGCCTCTGGTACTGGTGGGAATTCACATTCATCATGGCAAGTAGCCCCATGAATTGTCAAATCTTTCTGTTACCTCCCAAGCTGACCACTTCAAGTGCTAGTCTCATGAGAGGACAAATAGCTTCTCTCTATCTACAACATTTAGATGCCTCTATCATGCCTTCCCTTACCTATCTAAAGCAAGCAGCTGAAATTTTTTAGCTTTTCCTCATAGATTTGCTCCAACTACTTGATTATTTTGCTTAACCTTTTCTGTAGACATTCAAACTCTAAAATACTCTTTCTTCTTTTGTAGTGACCAGGACTATATGCACAATTTATTTATTTATTTGATTTTTATAACACCCATCTGCCAATGAGGCCACTGGCCTCAAAGTGTGGCTATATAACAGTTTTCTTATTATGCATGTTGATAATGCATATAATATAAGTACAGCATGACTGCGGTATCTGCGAAGGATTCGTTCTGGGACCCCTGTGGATAGCAAAATCCTCAGATAAGAGCAAACACTCTTATTCAACGGTGACAGTGGTGGCAGGGCGCCAGGGGTGCAGGCAGTGGTGCTGTGCCACCTGTCCTTCATGCTGCCTAGGCTGCTCTGGGTGCTCCAGAGCCACATGGCCTCCTCTGCTGATGCCGCCACCAATCTTGCAGGTGGGTGGGCAGGTGCTCCTCAGCCATGCAACCTCCTCCCTGCCGCCGCCACCGATCTGGCCAGTGGGAAGGTGGGCAGGAGCTCTGGAGCTGTGCGGCCCCTTCTGCTGCTGCTGCTGCCAATCTTGCAGGCAGGCAGGCGCTCCCAAGCCACATGGACACCTCCTCTTCTGCCCCTGATTTTGCAGGCCTGCCACCAGGCCAGGCCCCTTGCACTGCCAATAACTGATTCCACAGATGGCGAATCAACAGATAACAGAGGTTGTACTACATCTGAACAGTTGAATACATGTGATTTCATAATTATTCGGCAAAGCTTATGCTCATAATGTAGCAGACGGTTTTCAGTAAAGTCACAGTGGTTTGGCACAGGACCTCCTCAATCTGAAACCTCAGTGATGTTTTTATAGTCCTGAAACATCTGTTCAGTTCTGTAGCATAGATGTCCTCATCTTCACATATTGTTTATAATATGGTTCAATTCAAAGTGCAAACATGAAAGTCTTGATGAGTGCTTCAGAGAACTTGACTGAGGCATTTTTTTGACAAATTGGTGATATTTGGCACTGATTCAGTGATGAAGTTGCTTTTCTACTGAGATTTGAGAATAGCTGCAATGCAGCATGTGATATTTGTCAAGCTGATGTTCAGGGACTAGCTGCATGTGCTCTATGCCACTAGGTTGCTTCTGTTCAACTATTAGTTATTCAGAAGAAAAATATTTGTAGAAGATAAATATAGGGTAATCTGCACTCTCATAAACCTGATCTTTTATAAACTGTACGGAAAAGGTTGAATATGGGATCCACTTCCTCAGGATCAGTCATACTGGTAAACACAATTCTGTGTCCTTCTCCCCATTCAGAGCACTTGTTGACTTGAGGAATCTAGGGTGTGTGGTTACCTGGAAGTGCAGTAATCTATGACCTATGTTTGGTGTTAAATTCTCTTATAAACATTCCCACAAGAGACAAAAAAAAGACAAGCAAAAGAGTGGGGAGAAGGAGTATGGTCTTGTGAAGACCAATGGTGAGCAGTTACAAGAAAAAAAGATATCAGTCAAAAACACAAGGGAGGGATGGGGAGAATATATAAACAAAAGTAAAATAAAATAGCAGAGGAGCCCATGTGTGTTAGTACAGGGAATATTAACAGTTATACATTTGAGCTTTGTAATTGTATTGAAAGATGGGTATGGTAGTTATGAAGGAAAATGACAGTAGATAACAGCATAAGGATTACATTTGATAAGGACTTAAGAAATCTAGACTTATGTTCAGTCCATTTATATGGGAGCCTATTATGCATATAAATTTTACCTCAGCTGTTTCCATTGTATTCCTAATCTGTAGTGTTTCTTTTCTAAATACCAACTGTCATATTTTCTGCAGAGTGTCCTGGAAGATAGAAATGGATGCAGTCAGGTTTCTGTGTACTGTATTATGGTTTCTGATTTGTGTCCATTTTCCATAGAGATTGTTCTGTTGTCCTATGTAGACAGCAGAGACATTGTTGGCAAAATATGACATAGATGCATATTAGCAGACAAGAAAGTACAGGTGTCCTTCATGTTGTGTGTGAAATTGTTAGGACCTATAATTTTGTAGTCAAAATAGATATGTGTGCAGAGCTGGTGTCTATGAGTCAATCATGAAAATGATTTTTAATGCCAGGTTATAGTGTAGAGAATTTTCATCAACGCAAGACAGTCATCTGTGTAGTCACACCCTGAATAGGGCAAAGGTATTCCTGAAACTTTAGGTGCTAAGTTCAGAACCTTGTTTCCGCAGCATTTTGCATGGATAATTTGCTTCAAAATGCCTGGATGGGACCAGAATGTTAGAAAATGCCACTTTTGCCAAAAATCAAACTTTAGCTTGCAAGTAAAGTAGACCCACTCAATCAATTGATAAATGAGAGCCCAACATTTACCTAAGTGGATTTCCCTGATTCAATAGGTCTACTCAATTTGGGAGTACCAGTTGAATTTATGGCAATGATTTTATATCTGATGCATAACATAAGAACATAAGAAGAGCTCTACTGGATAAGGCCAAAGGCCCATCTAGTCCAGCTTCCTGTATCTCACAGTGTCCCCCCCCCATGCCTATGGGAGCGCATGAGACTAGATATCTGTCTCCTGATACAACTCCCCTGCACCTGGTACTTGAGATATCCGGGTTTTAAGCCTGGAGATTACACATATCCATCATGGTTTGTAACCTGTGATGGACTTTTCCTCCAGGAATCTGTCCAGTCCCCTTTTGAAGGCATCCAGGCCAGATGCCATCACCACATCCTGTGGCAGGGTGTTCCACAGACTAACAACGTGCTGGGTGAAAAAAATATTTTCTTTTGTCTGTTCTTACTCTCCCAGCCCTCAATTTGAGTGTATGTCCCCTAGTTCTGGTATTTTGTGAGAGGGAGAAGAGAATCCCTCTATCCACTTTACTCATACCCTGCATTATTTTGTACGTCTTAATTATATCCCCCCTCAGGCAACTTTTTCCAGACTAAAGAGGCCCAAAAGTTTTAGCCTTTCCTCGTAAGGGAGGTGCCCCAGCCCAGTAATCAGTTTAGTCGCTCTCTTCTGCACCTTTTCCAGTTCCACTGTGTCTTTTTTGATATGCAGAGACCAGAATTGTACACAATACTAGAGGTGCGGCCTTACTATTGTTTTGTATAATGGCATTATAATGTTGGCTGTTTTATTTTCAGTCCCCTTTTTGATAATCCCTAGCATGGAATTGGCCTTCTTCACTGCTGGCACACATTAGATAGACACCTTCATTGAGCTGTCCACCAACACACGAACATCTATTTCCTGATCTGTCACGGATAGCTCAGAGCCCATGAGTTGATAGATAAAGTTTGAGTTTTTTTGCCCCAATATACATTACATTTCGCTACACTGAAATGCATTTGCCATTTCTCACATTCCCCCAGTTTGGAGAGATCCTTCTGGAGCTCTTCACAATCTTCTCTGGTTTTTACCACACAGAAAAGTTTTGTGTCATCTGCAAACTTGGCCACCTCACTGTTATCCCTGTCTCCAGGTCATTCATGAACAGATTGAAAAGCACTGGTCCCAGTACAGATCCCTGGGGCACGCCACTTTTCACTTCTCTCCATTGTGAAAATTTTCCATTGATACCTACTCTTTGTTTTCTGTATCTCAACCAATTCAGAATCCACTGTCACAATGCAGTTGAGATTAGCTCAAAGTTCTGATCTTATTCTTTAAAATCCTAAAAGGTCTGGGAGCATTTTAGATTGCCCTGCTTGTACAATAAGAAGTATTTTTTTTCTATTGTATTTCAAAAGTTTGTAAAATCCTTTAGGGACAATATCCAAATCTGCTTCACTTTTAAGAACTAGATCTTCCATCAAAATAAGAAGCTTGTTTAGTGATAGACAACTTATCAGTTAAGATCCCACTGACTAAGCAAACCTCTTTCCACCTTTTTATTGCTGATTGTTCATTATTCATAGAGTGTGTTTAACGTGTAAAGCTTCTTTATTTTAGCTGACAAGTCATGGTCGGAGAGTGTGACCTTGTGTGAAAATCACTCTGACACAAAAGGTTTGGCCTCCAAGTAGGTCTAAGCTTCAAATGATGGTCCCGAGTGCAGTTGTTTAGTGGTGGTGGGGAAATAATTCTAAATATGCTGAGATACATTTCCCTTTGCAAGTTCTCAGCATCACTATAGTTTTCATAATCAGTGAGGAAGGCAGTGAGGTGGACAGCTCCATGAAGGTGTCTACCCAATGTGTGGCAGCGGTGAAGAAGGCCAATTCCATGCTAGGGATTATCAAAAAGGAGATAGAAAATAAAACAGCCAACATTATAATGCCATTATACAAAACAATAGTAAGGCCGCACCTGGAGTATTGTGTACAATTTTGGTCACCACATCTCAAGAAAGACATAGTGGAACTGGAAAAGGTGCAGAAGAGAGCGACTAAAATGATTACCGGGCTGGGACACCTCCCTTATGAGGCAAGGCTAAAACATTTGGGGCTCTTTAGTATGGAAAAAAGGCGCCTGAGGGGGGATATGATTGAGATGTACAAAATAATGCAGGGCATGAGTAAAGTGGATAGAGGGAAGCTCTTCTCCCTCTCACAAAATACCAGAACTAGGGGACATACACTCAAATTAAGGGCTGGGAGAGTAAGAACAGACAAAAGAAAATATTTTTCCACCCAGTGCATTGTTAGTCTGTGGAACTCTCTGCCACAGGATGTGGTGATGGCATCTGGCCTGGATGCTTTCAAAAGGGGATTGGACAGATTCCTGGAGAAAAAGTCCATCATGGGTTACAAACCACGAGGGAGATGTGTAATCTCCAGGCTTAAAACTGGTGTACTTCAAGGGCCAGATGCAGGGGAGTGCTATCAGGAGACAGATATCTAGTCTCATGCGCTCCCAAACACATCTGATGGGGCCACTGTGAGATGCAGGAAGCTGGACTAGATGGGCCGTTGGCCTGATCCAGCATGGCTCTTCTTATGTTCATGCTCTTAATCATCCCTTGCCCTCCAGGCAAAAGCCAAAGAAACAAAAGAAAGCAAAAGACAAAAGCACATGGAACCTTTAACCTATTACAGTGGTACGTCTACTTTTGTGCAATGCTACCTACGAGTAATTCGACTTACTAGCCAAAAACCTTCCCCCTTTGTAACTGCCACCTTATGAATTTTAGATGCAGTTTGCTCTAGTAGCGAGTCCCCCAGCCTTGCCATCCAGTAGGGGCTTAGAAGCGGCAAGCGCTGGGCTGCGGATGGGGGGAAGTGGAACAAGCTTGTCTCCCCCAGCCTTGCCTTCCACATCCGGGCTCGTGTGGCAACAAATTCAAAAGATTCCAGCTGTCCTCCTCCTCCTCCTCTTCACCCCAGTCTCAGGTGGAGAAGAGGAGGAGGAAGGCTGGATGCTTTTGAATTTGGTGCCACAAGAGCACCCTCGCTGGTGTGGCACCAAATTGAAAAGGATCCAGCCTTCCCCCCCTTCACTCGAGCGAATGAATTGGGTGCATGCTGGCTAGGGATGGACACAAAATGAAAAAAAATTATTCCGTTATTCATTATTCATTTTGTTACATAACAAAACGGATAACAAAAATTGTGATGAAATTGGAACGAACCAAACAGAACCACAAAAATTAGGTTCATTACGTTTCATTTTCGTTAATGGTGACGCGCAATGAAATGAGTTGTTTTAAATTTTAAAAAATGTCTTGAATATCTGTACAAACCCAGTGATAATTATTTATTCTGCCTGATAATACCTACCAGGGGGGTTGGGGTCCTTAAAACGTTCATTTATGTCTTTTCTCGGATCGCTGTATTTTTTTCCTTTAAAGGGAGTTAGGGCTTAGGGGACATCAACCCAAAATGGCTCCCATATGCCTAATATTGATTTCTTGGGTATTAAAACGCCCTGGAATCCATAAAAACACAGCAATAACTATTTGATATTATTACCTACCAGGGGGTTGGGGTCCTTAAAATGTTTGTTTTTGTCTTTCTCCCATCTCGATGTATTTTTTCTTTTCCCTTTAAGCATGACACAAAATGGATTCCAGCCACAAGATGGATGCAAGCCATGTGATGGGATCATGTAAATTCTTGGACAATTTCAACCAATAGCATGCCCAGGTTGCAGACTGGGTAGGTGTGGCAGCCACAGAGGGCATAAAAAGCTCTGGCAGCCCCCGTCCTCCTTGCAGTCTGCAGTGGGAGTTAGAGTGGGATTGGTGTCTCTGCGACTCGTTACTTTAGGCCAGCCAGGCAGGTGTGTGTCTCTGTGTTCCTGCTGGCTGCAGCCTGGCTCTTAGGGGAGAGAAAGAAGAGATTTCTCTTGCAGCCTCCCTGTGTGCGTGTGTACCTCTTGGTGAGTACCCTCCCCTGCCCCACAGTGCAGTCACTCTGCAGCTGCCTTAAGCCCTGGGCAATGCCCACCGCTGCCTTTGCAGCCTCCCTGCATACCTAGTCTATATTGTGTCTCTGCCATCATCATTTTTTTAGTGTTTTCTCTCTGGTCTGGGGCGTTGGGGGACGCCCGCGTGTGGAAATGCTTTAAATCGCGCAAAAAGTGGGTAAAAACGAAAACCAAAAAACCAAAAAATGAAAAAAAAATTCCAAAAAATTCACGGAAAACGAAAACGAACTGAAACAGGACCCACAACAAAAAACAAAAAACCAAAATATCATTTTTTTGATTCGTGCCCATCTCTAATGCTGGCACAGCTTGTGGGGATGGAAGGGAGGTGAGTGCATGCAGAGCTGTGCCAGCAAGCACCGAGGGGGTCGTGGTGGCGAGTGTGTGAGTTTCAAAGGGCTAGATCCGAGCTGTCATGCCTCTAGACCTTTGAAACTTACCCCTGCCACCTTCCCATAGGAATGCATTGAAATCCTTTCCCTAGGGAATGGATTAATTGGTTTTCAGTGCATTCCTATGGGAAAATGGTGCTCTACTTATGAATTTTTCTACTTGCGAGCATGCACTTGGAATGGATTAAATTCATAAATAGAGGTACCACTGTATATTCTAATGTGTGTTTTCATGGATCAAGTCCACTCCCAACATATGGCAACAGAATGAAATGTTGAATGAACTATCACTTTTATACTAAATTCTTGTGCATATGAACACAGCTACCTCTTCCTAAACTACAACTCAGAACCTCTAGTTGCCTTTGCTGCTTGTACATTTTCATTTGCTGCTTCTCCTTCACAACTGTTTGTATTGGTGGAAGAATAATATCTCATTCCAAGAGAACATCTGTTTATGGCATAGAAGGTCCCTGGTTTAATTTTCAGCATCTCCAGTTAGGCTGAGGTGTATTTGTGTGTAATCCTGCCTGAGATGTGCTGCTGGTCAGTTTCAACAAGACTGAGTGAGGCAGACTATCGGCTTGTCCCATTGTAAGATCACTATGCAAGATTTCTGCTTTAAATGAATGTGATCAGTTTCCATATTAAAAACCATTGGAAGCTGCCTTGCATCAAATCTGACTCTTTGTGTGTCTTATATGACTTCATTTACTCTGATTGGCAGCAGGTTTTCAGTATTTCCAAAACTTGGTATCTGGATTTTTAAGTATCTGGCTGTTTAAACTTGCATGAGCTTAGCCATAGACATCAAATATACCACAAACATCTTTATATATGTTTACTTTTTTCTAAAAAAAATATTGGCATTTTAAAACCTGATGTTCTAGATTTAGTTGTTGTGAGCTGTCTTGAATCCCCTATAGCAGTGGTTCTCAACCTGTGGGTCCTCAGATGTTCCTGGACTACAACTCCCAGAAGCCTCCACCACTCGCTGTGCTCGAAGGGATTCTTTGGACTTGCCTTTCAGGAACATCTGGGAACTACTGCCTATAGGGACATGCATGCATGCATGTATCTATCTATCCATCCATCCATCCATACGGATCAGAAGATGACGTTCTTCAAAGTAGGATCAGCGTCTTATCCTTATCCCTCATACCACACTGACTTGGATCATTTAGGATAAGTGAAACCCACATGAATTAAAATTGAAAAGTGACTTTGATAAAGAACTATGCTTATTCAAGTCCAAATAAAGAAAGCCTGTCACTCGTGTCTCTGGAATTATCTCCTTTCAGGATTCTGTAATACCAAGGATGGTATAGAAGAAAAGCCAGGGCTTCTTAAAAACAAGCAATTTATAGACAGAGATAGGAAGGGAATCTTTGAGGCTGGCCTTAAAAGACATCTTATCTTAATTATTCTGATTATACTTTTTCTAATTATTGCCTGACTTGTTCCTCGGATACTGCTGGATAAAGTGCAAACTGATGTTTTCATGTAAAATGCTCACAGCCTTTGGGATTAGGTGTATTAAAATTGCAATGTCCCACATTGTCATGTGAGTATCAAGGCTGACTTGTGTAAATAGGGTATCCTCTCTTCAAGTCTGCTAGTAAGACGCTAAAGACCAAACTAGACATTACTTCAAATGTTCAACAGCTGCCAAATACAGTAACAGTTGTGTAAATATCTCCTCCTCCCAACACACATTTTTCTCCGCACAATGTTCCTCATTTCTCTGCCAGCTTTATCCTGTACCATTGCCTGCTGCTGTGGTGTTGTTGTATATGTAGTGTGGATAAAAAAAGTAGAGAGGGGTACAAAATGAAATATGAAACACTAATTCGTCATTTTGTTATGTAGCAAATTACTTTGTTATGTGACAAAAAGGTAGGGCGTATTTCATCACGAAACAAAACAAAATGCCATTTTTCCTCTAGGAATGGAATGATTCGTCCTAGAGGAAATGACAGGGGAGCTTCCTCAAGCTCTTCCCTGTAAGCCCCTGAAATTTGGAAAGGTCTGGGGGTCAAGGGGCTGAGTTATTAAGCTGTAAATGGGGTCCCGCTAGGAATTTTTTCTTCCTAATTGAAACAGGAAACCACAGTAACAACTCCCCCCCCCCCATGGGCAAGTGATTAGCACTGTCACAGCTTGGCTTCCAAATCCTGATTCAATCAATTAAGATGATTTTTCCCTAGGGGAACTCCATTTGGAGCTTAATAACTCATTCCCCTGATTCCCAGGCCTCTCCAAATGTGGGGGGTTACAGGGAAGAGTTTGAGAAAGCTCCTCGATGGTTTTGGTGCCAATACATGGCTGTCATCCATATTTTCAAGTACATTAGTACTCAATCTTTTGGTAACCCAGGTCTTCTTGGACTGCAATTATCAGAAATCTTCACCGCCAGTGGTGCTGGCCAGGTGTTCTGGGAGTTGCACACCAAGAACATCTGGGTTACCCCAAATGTTTGTGAAGATTGTGAGTCATCCAGGTGAGTTTATCTGGAAGTTGAGTCATGGCAACTGGACTTATGTTTCTTGAGAGAGAGAAATGTTTTGCTGCTCATCCAAACAGCTTAATGAGTCTGAAAACAGCTAGTGCAAGTCCTCCATCTTATAGTCAGCTTTGACCTCTTGTCACCCTGGTCTGAAATAGGCTCATAAGATGGACAATGGCCTGAATAGGCTCATTAGGTAGACAATAGTATCAATAGCCTTAAGGTGAACAATGGCCTAAGGTGCTGAAACCTATAAAGTATGGGTTGTTAGCTATGGCCTTGGTGGTGAAGGCTTTTTGTCTGGGTATTGTTGAAAGTATACCCTGATAAGTTACAGACAGACTATGCCTGAGGCCCCCACCTCTATTGAGAGAAGTGGTTTCAATGTTCACATGAATGGCTTCCCTAACTCCTCTCTCAAACCACCTATCTTCTCTGTCTAATATGTGTACACCCTCATCTTTGAAAGAGTGCCCTTTGTCCTCCAAGTGGAGGTGTACTGCAGATTCTGGTCCTGATCTGTTACCCCTCCTGTGTTGGGCCATCTTTCTGTTTAATGGCTATTTAGTTTCTCCAATGTAGAGGTCTGCACACACCTCATTGCATTGGACCACATATAATATATTGCTCCTTTTTTGTTTTGGTATCAGGTCCTTTGGGTGGACAAGTCTCTGCCTTAGTGTGTTTGTGGGTTTGAAATAAACAGGGATGTGGTATTTGCCAAAAATATTAAAGTATATAACCCTTTTACATAGATAGGGATTTGTTAGGTTCAAGAACATATATAAACACTAGCATAGATCAGCAGCATTGTGGAAGAATAAATGCACTTAGTGATTATAGATTTAGGGGACAAATGAACAAGGCAATAGAACTTACTACAAAACCTATATTACATATGTACACATGACAAAGAGAAATATACAATAATAAACAAAGGTCAGCATAACAGAGAATGGGGAAAGCTGCCTCTCACCTTAGTTAGTCCCAATTTACGCTGGTTTGCTTGATACCTATATACACAAAGCAATTTGGTGTAAGCCAATCCCATACTACCTGAGATGAGGTGATGTAGGTATACCACCTGTGCCTAATCATCCTGACCTTCCAGTACTGATGATTCTTTTCACCTGTGACCTAGACCTAATACACATTCTTGTCTAGCTCATGACATAGCATTTTACACAGGATCCATTTTGTAATCGGTTAAATATATATTGCAGACATTTTGTCAAAATCACAATCCTTGACCAAAAAAAAAAAAAAAAATCCGTTTAAGTTTTGCTGTTTGGATGAGAGCAGCGAAAAGTTTCTATCTCTCCAGTTGCCATGACTCAACTTCCAGATGGGTTACCCAAGGTTAAATGCCACTGAGGACATTGCTTTGCCTTCAGATAACATTCCAGTTTTTCCAGTCTTCTCAATCGGTGGGCCAATGATCAGGCTCTCCCCTTCGTCTCATTTCACTCTTCCCTCACCCCTGCCAACATGCATCTCAATCTTTTTTGGGCAGCATGGGATCCATTATCACCTCCAATGCCAGCTGCTTGTGTATGCCATTTCTTTTCCTGCAAAATCCAGGGCTAGCTCTTGCCAGGAGGTTCTTTTGCTGCCTTTTCCGCCTGCTCTGACTCAGTGAATGGACTTGGTTTCACGTCAGACACCACAAGCAATCCAATTATAAACAAATCTTTCATCTGTTTCTTAATTTCAGTAGCTGTGCACCTCAGTTGGATTCTGAATTAATAACAATAATTATGTGCTACTAAGTTGATTGTGACTTATGGTGACCCTTTCCATGGATTTCTGTGTAGAGAGTACTCAAAAGTGGTTCTTAACATTCCCTTCTTCTGGGCGCACTCTAGGATTAGAAATCTTGCTGAAAGCAACAACGCCTGGCTGTTTTTTTAAGTAAAGGAACAATGGGGAATTGAACTCCCAACTAGAGATGGGCACGAATCAAAAAAATGGTGTTTCAGTTTTTCGTTTGTCGTTGAGAGGTCTGCTTTCGTTTGTTTTCATTTGTCGCAAATTTTTGGAAAGAATTCGTTACCATTTTTGTTTTTTCGTTTGTCGTTTCTACCCGCTTTTTGTGCGATTTTTAAAGCATTTCCGTGCACAGGCATCCCCCAACGCCCCAGACCAGAGGGAAAACACTAACAAAAATGGATGCTGGCAGAGACACAGTATAGACTAGGTAGGCAGGGAGGCTGCAAAGGCAGCGGCGGGCGTTGCCCAGGGTGCAAGGCAGCCGCAGAGTGACTGTACTGCGGGGCAAGGGAGGGTACTCACCGAGAGGTACACAGCACGCACGCACACAAGGAGGCTGCAGGACTGAAGCTAGAGTTGCAGCAGAGACAGCAATCCCACCCTAACTCCCACCAGAGACTGCAAGGAGGACGTGGGCTGCCAGAGCTTTTTATGCCCTCTGTGGCTGCCAGACCTGCCCGCCCAGTCTGCAACCTGGGCATGCTATTGGTTGAACATCATAACATATCGACCACAATTTTTGTGGTTCTGTTCGTTTTGTTTCATTTTCAGCACAATTTTCGTTTGTTGTTTCGTTGCGTAACGGAAACGACAAACGGTAACAGAAACGAAAAAATGTTTGTTCCATGCCCATCTCTACTCCCAACCTCTGGCTCTGCAGTCAACTACTCCTAAACCACTGAGTTATCCCTCCAGCTAGCTAATGAATCAAGGTTTCTTATTGGTTGTGCCTGGAAATTCTTCTCTGCACTGAAAGCATCACTATAAGCCATATAGCAGGGATTTTACCAAGAGAAAAACAGAAAAGAAAGAATGTTTGTGAAGATTCTCAGTCATCCAGGTGAGTTTATCTGGAAGTTGAGTCATGGCTACTGGACTTCCAGAGAAAAGAAAGAAAAGAAAATAGTAACATATCAATCATTGGTACTTGAAAATTACATGGTTAGTACTGTTATTAGCACATCAGATATTGTGTGTGTGTGTGTGTGTGTGTGTGTGTGTGTGTGTGTGTGTGTGT
>JAHTLZ010000015.1:22799532-22816259 GCA_023846285.1 Phrynocephalus versicolor
GTGTGTGTGTGTGTGTGTGTGTGTGTGTGTGTGTGTGTGTGTGTGTGACTTTTCAAAAATACACTTGGAAATTGGAAAAAATATGCACCAAATCCACTGAAATAACTTCCAGGGCCAGCATTTTAGAAACAAGGAGTAAACATTGCTCAATACACTAAAACAAACCATATTGTCAACTGTTAGATTATTTTGCAATGCTACATAGAGCAACAAGCAGCACTAGAAAAAGGCTGCTGTGAAAGAGTCTAGGTAATCAAGCAACAGTCAAGCAGAATTGGTCCAGTATTGAAAAGAGCAGTAGGTAGCACGGGGAACATAATACTCTTTTAGCCAGACCACCAACAGCTGAAAAGACAGTGCTTAGAAACCATTGGGCATCATCACACTTTTGGTATCTGGTGCTTTATACATTGAAGTCCATGCTGTGTTGTAAAGTCACTCATCTATTAAAATGTAGAGAATATTCAAGCTGCCTTCCTAATGAAGGAACAAATGCTACTTACTTAGTTATTATGCCTTTCTTGCTCATTGCTCATTGCTCATTGAATTTCCTGTTGGTCGACAATGCCTTCCTTTGTCTTGAAAGATGCACAGTCATCTGAAACAGCCTGAAAGGCTATGTATCTGCTTGGGAGAAAATAAATAAATCATTTTAAAAAATCCAGAGCTCACAGTTCTTCCCCTTCTTTCTCCAGAAAAAGGCTTTGTGCTTCCAACTTCTAAACGCCTTTGCTGTCTAGAGGTGGTCAGATTAATACTAAGGCTGGAGAGAAATCCTTTGTAAGAATGGCACAGTGCTGCACAATCTTTTAAATTACAGAGTGGCATTCCAAGAGGCAGTTCAGAAAATAAAACAATGTCACAGAGCATAACATTCTCCTGGGTCTGCGGAGGCAGCAGGAAATTGCTTTGGGCAATGGCGCCCAATCAGTGTTGGAAAGCATTGTTTGTGAGCAGTGTTGCAACCAGTAATTCCAGGTAGCAAACAAATGACTGCATATCAGAAATGGGGAAGCATAGATGCCTACTGGCCACATGGTAGACCTTGCAAAGGAATTACGCTCAAGGGTAACAGAGAGAGGAACTGGATTTCTCCCATATTTTTACACACAGTTTTCACACAGCTCTTCAATATTAATGTGTATCCTGATTACGATTTCATTGAAAACAATGACATTGGGAAGTAGTGTCGTTTGTTGTTAACCCTTTAAGTGTGCTCTCTGATGGGTGGTTCTATTGAATCCTTGGTTGAACTATGGAATGGGGAAATAAGCAAAGCCATTGACCGGATAGTTCCTAAACGTCTCCTTCCTCAAAATAGACCCAAATTGATGGCTTGGTTTACTGGGAAGTTGGCAAAAATTGAAACGGGTGGCCCATAGAGCTGAAAAGCATTGGTGGAAAACCCCGATTGAAACAGACAAAAAACAGTGAAAAGGCCTTTGGAAGGCTTACTCCAAGGCAGCAGAGGCAGCAAAGAAAGCATTTTTCTCTACCACTATCGATTTGGCACAAGATCATCCAGGGCAGCTTTTCAGAATAGTCAAAAGTCTGCTGCACGCTGACCCATGGGCGGGTAACACAGACCTCTCTGTATTTCGCTACGAAGAATTTGCACAACACTTTACAGGCAACATTGAACAGATCCAGGCTAATTTGGATGCAGCTATTGATCCAGAGCCTGTAAATAAAACATGCCACCCTCCTTATCATGTATTAATGGATGACTTTCAGCTCCTACAGCCGGATGATGTGGTCAAGATCCTTAGGGAGGTGAGAGCCACCACATGTGTGTTGGATCCTTGCCTCTCATGGATCATAAGAGCTTCCAGAGAAGGTATGGCACCAGAGTAGTGAATGTCTCCTTACAACAAGGCAGGATTCCAGCATGCTAAAAGGAGGCAATAGTAAAGCCACTGTTTAAAAAGCCGTCCTTAGACCCGATGATACAGAACAATTACTGACCGGTATTGAATATCCCATTCTTAGGGAAAGTCCTAAAGCCGGTTGTGGCCTCACAGCTCAAGAAATTTCTGGATGAGATAAACTACCTGGATCCATTTCAATCTGGCTTTAGGCCTGGCGATGGGACTGATATAGCATTGGTTGCATTGGTAGATGACTTGCGCAGAGAAACGGATAGGGGATTGGTGCCCCTTTTGGTTTTGCTAGACCTTTCAGCTGCTTTTAACACTATATACCATGGCATCCCACTGACTCATCTCTCTGAAATGGGAACCGAGGGTACTGCATTAAAGTGGCTCTGATCCTTCCTGCAGGATAGAATGCAGAAAGAGGTTCATGTTCAACACTATGTCTGCTGACTTGTGGAGTTCCCCAGGGTTCTGTTCTGTCTCCTATCTTATTTAACATTTAGATGAAACCACTTGGGGTGGTTATCTGGTCTTTTGGGGTTAAGTGCCACCAGTATGTCAATGATACTCAGCTCTACCTTTTGTCACATCTGGACTCTAAGGAAGCTACCATCTCAACTTTACATGAGTGTTTAACTGCAGTAATTAACTGGATGAGGATGAACAAAATGAAATTAAACCCAGACAAGACAGAGCTGCTCCTGGTCAGTCAAAAGGGAGAACAAGGGATAGGGATGCAACCTGTACTGGATGGGGTCACCCTCCAATTGAAAAATCAGGTGCGCAACCTGTGGGTGCTCTTGGACTCATCCTTGAGCTTGGATGCCCAGGTCACAGCTGTGGTCTGCATTTTCACAATTAAGGCTAGTACACAAGTTACGCCCCTTTCTTGAGAAACCAGCTCTGGCCACAGTGACACATGCCCTAGTGAGCTTCTGGCTGGACTACTGTAATGAGCTCTATGTGGGGCTACTGATGAAAAGTCTCAGGAAACTTCAATGGGTCCAAAATGCAGCAGCCAGACTGCTTACTGGGGCTGGGTACAGAGATCACATTACATCCGTATTTAAACAGCTCCACTGGCTGCCATTGAGCTATCGGGCACAACTGAAGGTGCTGACCTTAACCTACAAAGCACTATATGACCTGGTCCTAGCTACCTCAAAGATCAAATCTCACAATATGAACTGTCCATCCCACCACCCTCACAGGTACGTCTTGTGGGAACCCATGAAAGGGCCTTCTCAACTGCTGCGCCCAGACTCTGGAACTCCCTCCCACTAGAGGACAGGACTGCCTCATCTCTGTTGTCCTTCCAGAAACAGGCAAAGACCTTTCTCTTTAGGCAAGCTTTCCCTGAATGATGGACTACCATGTGGTTATATGAATCTATAGGTTCACATAGACGTTGTGTTTATGACTGCTTATAACTTTGTAGCTTTAATGTAATGTTGTCTATTAATGTTGTAAGATGTCCCTCAATTCCTTGTTCTCAAATACTTGAACATGTCTTAATTGTATTGGACTGTATATTATCCCTCATTACTGTAAGCCACCTTGGGTCTTTTTCCAAGGAAAAAAGTAGGGTAAAAATATTCTAAAATAAAATAAAATAAAATAAATACAAGGCTTCCAATTTATAGTTCAACTTGGTTTCACACCACCCTAAGCTGAATGGGCTCATTAGGTGGACAGTGGCCTGAATAGGCTTGTTAGATATACAATGGCTTGGTGTGTGTGAAAGTCCCACCTATGCAACCCTTCCTAACATCCATTAAGTATGGGTCGTTAGCAGTGACCTTCCTGGTGGAGGTGTGAAGTGTCTCCGATTTGTCTAGGGATCGATGAAAGGGCTGCATGAGACAGTGGGAGACAGATTGTGCCTAAGTCTTCCACAGCTTCTGAGAGTGGGTTTTTAATACATATGTGAATAGCTTTCCCAACTCAAACCACCTGTCTTCTCTGTCTAATATGTGTACACCCTCATCTTTAATGATGCATAACCATGGGGGCATTGCAAAGTTAATGAGTTACAAGGCTGTATGATCCCCTATTTTTTAAATCAGAATCAACAATTCAAGAAAAGCTATTCTATCTTTTCCATCACTTCTATAATTACCATTTACACCGTTCATATCATTTGATTTGGTCTTCCAGTCACTGCCTTGATTTTGCAAAATTAAAGAAGCTTGATTTAACTGTCACAATAAAAGTGAGTCTTTGAGGTAATAAAATGCACAAGGGAACGACATTAAAATGCACCAAAATTGCAGTGACAACTTTAATAGAATAAAGTTCTCAATTAACTCATCTGTGCTAGACATTTTTAGGTTCTCTGATGATTTACACACTATGGTTTCTACTTAATTTTGTTTTGTATTAGGTTTGCTGTGGGAAGTGTGCACATACATGTACATGGGTGTATACATACATAGAGATGTAGACAGCAATCAACAGGCACATTTTTAAAAATGCAGTGAAAATAATCCATATGGAGGGTTTCTAGATAAATTTTAGTTCCTGTTCCACAGATATGGGTCTCTTAAAAATAAATTTTATAAAATTTGCCATATCTATATTTACAAGGAGACAGTGAAATAAATTGATATTTTGCATGTTTATTACAGCATAAATTTTACCTGATTCATCTTCACAAGATCAACTTGAGATATACCACTGTTGTTGAAAATTTGAGATGAGCGAAAGTTCTTTTATTGTTCTTTTATTGTTCTGTGGTTTATTCCTCTGCATTTGCTCTGTTCTGGTGAATCCTGTTTAACTAGGAGAAATTAAATTTGATTGGAGAATGAGCAGCTTTCATTTCACTTTATTTGAATGAACAAAAGCCCTGGTGGACCAGCTCAGTGGCTTAGATACCATACACGGCTGAAGGGCTGGAAACACAAATGTAGAGAAAAAAGTTTTTCACTGCATGGTCTCTACTATTCCTACAACAAAATGACAAAACGGTCATTAATTCATTAATTTCTAAATATTAAAGTGAAACTAATAATAACTCTCGTTTTGAGGTGAGTCGATTACAGTTTAACCTGGTACTTGCAGATCAACTTGTTTAAAGAGAATGGTAGCCTCGTGCCACAATGGTTAAACAGCTGTACTGTAGCCATAACTGTGCTTATAACATAGGGTTTGGTCCCCGGTGTCCATCTCAAGATTCACTCAGCTTTCCATCCTTCTTTGTTTGGTAAAAATGAGTACCCAGCTTTTTTTTTTGGAAGTTGGGAATGTGTATGCAGTAATTATTTGTAAACCACCCAGATAGTGCCTTATGTGCCATGCTGTGGTATATAAGCAGTAGAGATGGGCACGACTCAGAAAAAAGTTTCGTTTTCGTTTTCGGCTAGGGTCTGAGTCGTTTCGTTTCCGTTTTCATGGGCTAATTTCAAAATTTTTCATTTTCGTTTTGTTACGTAACGAAAACGAAAAAACAAAAACGAAAAATTTTTCGTTTCTCCCCATTTAGCTCAATTGAGTGCTTTTCCAGTAACGAAAAATGAAAATTGGCTCGAAATTAGTCGTTTCGTTTCCATTTTCGGTCCAAGTTGGTGCCGATTTTCGTTTTCGTTTTGTTTCCATAATGAAAACGAAAAACGAAAACAAAAACGAAAATACCGCTAAGTCGTGCCCATCTCTAATAAGCAGAACACTTATCTCTTTTGTTTTGCTACTTAGAAGATAGGGATAACAGCTATGTTCTGAATCAGCCCTATTCAAACTTTTTTCAGCCATGGCCGTGAGCACAATACGAAAGAAATATAGGCTGAGGCAGCATTATATAAGCCACATAATGAACCATTTAAGGTGGTGAATGAAGACCTGCTTCCTGTCTTTGGCACACCTTCAAAAATGCCAGGGTCCCTCAAGGGGCCATATGTATGCCCCCATTGAGAATGGCTGCTTATGATGTTCTGATGAATTGGCGTCCCTGGCAGTAGTCAGAACACCAAAGGGAAACTGCAGTGACAATTAAATGAGAACCGAGATGGAGAGCTACAGGTCAAGCAAAAACAAGACATATAAAATACTGTAAGCTACGTTACTTCAGTCGAATGGTGAGAAATGAAAAGTACAGATGGTTACAACTGATTTTCAGGGCGAAATAGATGGGAAAAGAAAGGAAATAGCCTGTTGGCTTAAAAAAAAACTTGTAATTTCTGGGTGAAGCAGAGTGTCATTGTCCAGATTTCTCGCCCTCAAAGCCCTGTTGCTTTTCAACCTATTGTAGGAGGGCACAGGGGCAGGGGAGATAGAAGGGAGACTTTCAGATGCACCCAAAAGAAGTGAGCTAGGCTGCACAAATGCTTACCTTAAAACTGGTGAGTCTTTAAGGTACATAAGACTACTTGTTGTTTCTGCACAGCAAACCAACATGACGGCCCTGTCCTTTTCAAGAATGTTAAAATGCACTTGGATAGCTCTTTGGAGTCTTGGACCTTCACTCACTATCTTGAAGCAGACTGCTGCAGGGAAGAGCTGTTAATTGACAGTTGTTAAATTGATATGGCCTAAATCCATGCAGCTTTAGAATCTGATCTTGTCAGATTTTGTCATCTGATCAGACTAGGACCAGAAATGACTACTACAAAGATGAGATCACTAAGGGTAGGAAATATTGCATCTGGTTTCATCAGAGTATCTTGTCAGCCTTTCTTATTTCAGGTAGAAGGAGCAAAGCATTAATTGATACTTTTATCATGTGCAAATGTGAGTTTAGTATACTAACGTTTCATTGGAGCAGCTCCAGTTGTCTTGAAATGCACAGTGAATCTTTTTGTATAAGAAATTATTTATCAAAATGCTTTAAAACTGTTTTGATCAGTGCATTTTATCAGGGGGTGTTGTGTTGTGTTTCCTCTGAACAAGATCTGTTTCTTCATAAATAACTCTTGTAGCTGATTGATCCTCCAGGGACTTTGCTCCCTCAATCCATTATTAATAGTCTGAGAAACTCACAAGAATAAAACTTCAAGAAAGAATCTCTTGCTCCCTCCCTCTCACAGATTAAGCACAATAACTGGTGATGCTGATATATTTCTACACTTCTCTCATCCAGAATTGCAAGACCAAGATCTAAGGGAATGCAAACTCTTTTATTTGATGATAATCTAAATTGGCAATTTGTTTACAAATTGCATGAGTTGAGACAATATTGTTTTGATTACCAAATATAAATCTGTTGAAGAATTTTTTTATAAACTGAAACCTTCTATTTCACACACTTTATATCTACTTACAGTCATACTCCATGTTGTTCCTTTTAAATGTTTTCTGCTGCTTCCTTTGACTACATTAAACCTAGATTAGTGATGGTGAAAGATCAACCATATTGATGCCATATTATCTGATTAGGACAGAATGAAGACAAGATGTAGATGATATACTGAAGAGGAATAAGAATGGATGTTCCTTAGAAGAACAAATCCACTAATGAAAAGCTTGCAGCTTTATAAAGTGATGCTGCTCTCAAAATCATTTGAAGAAAGAAATCCCAGGGAGTAGATCGTAGCTACATAGACTGAAGCCATTAAAATCCTAATAAGAATATGCCTATATGGAAAACCAAATAATGACCCAGAGATGGAGAAATGGTCAATATACATGTCAATGCACAACAAAAGGAGACACCAAAATGTACCATGGAAGCAGAGTTATCTGAGGATTTTAAAGTATTTTTTGTCATATATGCCAGCTCTTGTGTGTGTGTTGTGTCGTTACAGTCATGACCGACTCTTCGTGACTCCATGTCCATGGAGGTTTTTTGGCAGGAGTACTGGAGTGGCTTGCCAGTTCCTACTCCAGGCTCCTACAGCACCTGGTATTCCCTGGTGGTCTTCCATCCAAGTACTAACCAGGGCCGACCCTGCTTAGCTTCCGAAATCAAGTGAGATCGGATGTGCTTAGGGCATCTAGGCAGCTATATGTCAGCTCTTAGAGCAAGATTAAAAAAAAGATGAGGCAATAGAGATAATATTGCAGATATACCTTACTGGTGGAATTTACCAAATAGTTCAGAAGAAAATGAGTTTGAGCTTTATAGATTATGGCAAAACCATTATGTGGATTATGAAAATCTATAGATTATTATTAGACATGGGCACGATTTAGCGGAATTCCCGTTTCCGTTCCTTGTTTCCGTTACGGAACGGAAACGGTAACGGGAATTACTCCGCCAGAACTCGAACCGACTAAAGAATAATTGGGTCTGATTTCTCGTGTTGTCGTTCCTGGCATCGCAGCGAAATCGCGCGATGCCAAGTGGCACAGAAAAAAAGTTTTAAAAAGTAAAAAAAAAACCCAATTCCCGGCCAAAAAAGCAGGTGAAAATATGCCTGCCTGACAGTGCACCTACCAGAGGGGTGGTTTCTGGGGGGGGGGGTCCCCGGCCTCCCCCCCTCTCCTGTCCTGGGCTGCTCTGATGGGGGAAATCCTCGTTGTCTCGCAGTCGCTCGCAACAAGCCGGCTGCCGGACTCTCCACCGGCCGCCGCAATTCAAGCGGCACAGGAAAAAGGTTTAAAACCCCCGATTCCCGGCCAAAAAGCAGGCGAAAATATGCCTGCCTGAGTGAGGGCTCAGGGCACCTACCAGAGGGGTGGTTTCTGGGGGGGGTCCCCGGCCTCCCCCCCTCTCCTCCTGTCCCTCCTGGGCTGCGCTCATCGTCCCACCAAAGTCGCCGCCTCGCCGGCTCGCCGCCATTCAAGCAGCACAGAAAAAAAAGTTTTTTAAAGTAAAAAAACCCCCGATTTCCGGCCCAAAAAGCAGGCAAAAATATGCCTGCCTGAGAGTGCACCTACCAGAGGGGTGGTTTCTTGGGGGGGGGTCCCCGGCCTCCCCCCTCTCCTGTCCTGGGCTGCTCTGGTGGGGACTCGCAAGCAACAAGCCGGACTCGTGTGGGTGGGGGATTGAAAATGGGGCGGCGACCGCAATATTTTTTTTGAAATCATTGTCCAAAAACACACAAGCACCACAGAAACATGCAAAAATTGCTGTTTTAAAACCGCCAGAATTTTTACAGTAGCAGTGGGTTTTTCTTGCAACAAAATGTCTCCTCTCTGTCCTCTTTCCATTGATTTTACTTTATTTTATTTTTATTTTTTTTTACACCTGCGCAATGATGGGCTGGCCATGGGAGTGGGTCATGCAAATTTTTGGAGCCATTCCACCAATCGCATGGCCACGGCCACTGAGACTTCTGGGATGTGCCAAAAAGCCCACTAACCCTGCCCTAGCCCTAACCCTAACCCTAACCCTAACCCTTACCCATACGCCACAGTACACTGTCCTCTTAGTGGGTCAGAGAGGCACCCAGAGGTGCACCCCAATACTCACCCTAACCTAACCTGTAACTAGCCTAACCCTAGCCCTTGCGCTAACCCTCTGTCCCCCTAAGCCAGATCTGTACTTGCATTGCACGGTACGCAAGTACGCTTCCGTTCTTAGTGAGACACAGCGGATGCAGGGAGAGTCTGCCAGTCCATCACTTGTGGCTCTGGCTGACTCCTGCAGCAGCATTTGTGTGCCATGCAAACCCTGCCCACGAGTGCATGTCTCTCACTGACTGATGCAAGGAAGGCACCCCAAAAAGAGGGGTGCCTCTGCCAGTCTGCTGCGTCTGCAGCTTGGTATGCATATCCAATTGGCTATGCATGCCCTTTTGTAGCAGCGCTGGCGGGTGAGGATAGGAGGCACCCACCCCAGAGAGGTGCCTCCAGGAGCCCACTTTCCCTTCATAGAGGGCCAGAGGAGGCACCCACCCCACAGAGGTGCCTCCAGGAGCCCGCTACCCCCCCAAACCAGTATAACGACAGACGAAAAACTGAAAAACAAAACGACAAATTTTTGCGAAGTTTCGCGAAAAACGGAAATGAGCCGACATGGGCCGCCTCCAACACAGGACAACTCGAAAACATCATTTTCCCTAGTCGTGCCCATCTCTAATTATTGTAGAAGAAATAGGTGTACCACAACCTTTAATTGTTCTCTCTTACACTGTGAACAAAAGGATAGTTTTAGGATACAAGATGGTGGGACAGAATGGCTATCATTTTCCAGACATCAGACCCAGTTTGTATTTCAGGTCTCTATCTCAGTCTTTATAGAGGATATGCCATACAAACATTTGTAATATATTGAGATGAAGGAATAAAAATGATTGAAGAAATACCAATAAATTCAGGTACCTTGGTTTACCAGTATCTTGGTTTTGAGTGATTTGCAAGCTTTCTTTTAAATTTTGCCTTGATCAATAAGCAATGTCTTGCAATACGAGCACTGGAGCAGGTCACATGATTGCAAGTGAGCCAATTGTAGCGCTCTCTCTACCCCTCCCTGCTGTTTTGTGGGGGATTGTCTGGTATGTTCAATCTCAGGCGAGTCTCAAAGCAGATGGATGAAAGAGAAAGTGAGGTCTCCCTTGCACCAGCCAGGAACATTTTCAAAGGATAGTGCAGGTGAGGATTTTATTTTTCTTTATATTTATATTTTTAATTAATTTGTTTTCAACATTCTTATTTCTCAAACCATTTTCTGGTCATGGGCAGCTAGTCAAGTCACATGTGTATATGGCTACAAACTGCATTTTATTATTGTCACATTAAAAGCACAGAGTAAAATCCAGTTATTAGTCCAAAACAAAGCTGGTTCCACAGCCAGGTACTTAAACCATGGTGTGGACGTGGACTTCTAGCCAACTTCTTTTGTGAGTTTTGGCATTTTGTGTTTACAGTTTGTGGTCTATGGGACCCCAGAACGAATCATCCGAGTTTCCATTATTTCCTATGGGTGTTTCCAAAACAAATTATGTTCGTAAATCATGATATTACTGCATGCAGATAACTTCATGGTACTGTCAGAAAATATCAAATAATTACATTAACATCTGATGAAGGCTGAAAGTACAAATACAACACTGCAATTGAATTTAGAAAACAAAAATAATATATTTTTAACTTTAACACTGGGAGTGAATTAATTAATTCATTAGGTCACCATCAATTGTAAAACTGTTAGTCTAATGTTTAGGTTGTCAGCCAAACTTCTTTAAAAGTCTCAACACAATCCAAGTGAAGAAGAATCCTAGGTAGTCAAGGTGAAGTTTTTGATCTTATATAGCCAATAGAGATGGGCACGACCAGGAAAATTTTTTTTTGAGTTATCATTTTTCGGGACAGGTCCGTTTCGGCTCGTTTCCATTTCTTGCGAATTTTTGCAAAAATTTGTTGTTTCGTGGTGCCGTTTTTTCGTCTGTCATTATACTGGTTTGGGGGAGGTAGCGGGCTCCTGGAGGCACCTCTGTGGAGTGGGTGCCTCCTCTGGCCCGCTATAAAGGGAAAGCGGGCTCCTGGAAGCACCCATGGGTGCCTCCTATCCTCACCCGCTGCAAAAGAGCATGCATAGCCATATGGATATGCATACTAAGTTGCAGATGCAGCACACTGGCAGAGGCACCCCTCTTTTTGGGGTGCCTTCCCTGCATCAGTCAGGCCTCGGGGGCATGGTTTGCATGTCACACATGCTGCCGAGCCAAGCCTGCAGGAGTCACCCAGAGCCAGACTGGGACTCTCTGCACCCGCCGCGTCTCACTAAGAAGGGAAAGGTACTTGCGTGTAGTGCAATGCAAGTAGATCTGGCTTAGGGTTAAGACGGGTTAGCGCAAGGGCTAGGGTTAGGCTAGTTACAGGTGAGGTTAGGGTGAGCATTGGGGTGCACCTCTGGGTGCCTCTCTGACCCACTTAGAAGGACAGTGTACTGGTGTATGGGTTAGGCTTAGGCTTCGGCTTCGGGTTCGGGCTACGGTTAGTGGGCTTTTTATGCCGGGTTGGCACATCCCAGAAGTCTCTGTGGTCAACCTGGCCAAGTGGCCATGTGATTGGTGGAATGGCTCCAAAAATTTGCATGGTCACTCCCATGGCCAGCCCATCATTGCACAGGTGTAAATAAAATAAAATAAAATAAAATAAAATCAATGGAGAGAGGACAGAGGAGACATTTTGTTACAAGAAAAACCCACTGCTACTGTAAAAATTCTGGCAGTTTTAAAATAGCAATTTCTGCATGTTTCTGTGGTGCTTGTGTTGGCTTGTGTGTTTTTGTTTCTTGGACCACGATTTAAAAAAAAATATTGCGGTCGCCGCTCCATTTTCGATCCCCCGCCCGCACCGCATGGCATGGCGAGACGAGAGCAGCCCAGGAGGACAGGAGAGGGGGGGAGGCCGGGGACCTCCCCCCAGAAACCACCCCTCCTCTGGTAGGTGCCCTCACTCAGGCAGGCATATATCCGCCTGCTTTTTGGGCCGGGAATCAGGGGTTTTAAAACTTTTTTTCTGTGCCGCTTGAATTGCGGCGGGCGGCGGCGAGTCCGGCTTGTTGCGAGCGACTACGACGAGGATTTCCCCCACCACCAGAGCAGCCCAGGACAGGAGAGGGGGGGTCAACCACCCCTCTGGTAGGTGCCCTGAGCCCTCACTCAGGTAGGCATATTTCCGCCTGCTTTTTGGCCGGTAATCAGGGTTTTTTTTTAACTTTTAAAAACTTTTTTTCTGTGCCGCTTGGCATCGCGGGAGCGCCGCGATGCCAGGAACGACAATAACAAATCAGACCCAAATTTTCTTTAGTCGGTTCGAGTTCGAGTTCTGGTGGAGTAATTGTCGTTTCCTTTTCCGTTCTGTAACGGAAACGAGTAACGGAAATGGAAACGAGAATTTCGTCAAGTCGTGCCAATCTCTAATAGCCAATATTGACATCTGCTGCTAAGAGTTTTTTTTCCTGAGCATCTACATGTGCCCTCCCTAAGACACTTCATTTATGGCACCCTATTTGTGGAATGTCACCTGGTCCCCACACTATTCTCTTTGTGGCCTAATCCTAAAACACTCCACTAGATTGTACATTGTTCTTTTTAGACTTGCCTGCAGATTGATAAAACAGCTGCTTTTATATCTTATCTTGTATGATCTGTGGTGATAAATTTATGTACAATGTTCATTCCCCACCCACGTGGCCTCTTCTAAAGCAATGAAATCAAACTGATTGACATTATTCTTTTATAATATCACTATATCAAAATCACATTTTGTCATTGGATGGAATAAAATACATAACTGATTGAACTGACAAACTCTTACTCATTCTGTGCCCAGTGGCAATGCAAAGCTAAATTAAAGAAGAGTGGATGGAGGCTGGAGGGGGTTGTCATATCTGCCACTGGGGCCTTCTACTTGTTTCAGGTTAGAATGACCCGAAAGGATTTTTCTCTGCATGTTGTGCTGTGTCGTTTTTCTGAAAGGACAGGGGACATGACTGTTCTCTGATGGTAACTGGCTATTGTGATTGTTGGACAGTGAGAACTCCCCCCGCCCCCGATCTTTCTCCTGAGCTGTCCAAAGCATGTTTAATGCTTTCAAGGAAACTACTGATATTAGTGGAGATCCCTACACTAGTGCTAGTTCAAGTCTGCATAGACAAAAGGTGGTCCCCATGTGATCACTTAATCCAAACAGAAATATAAAGTAGACTACAAGTCAAGCCACAGCAAAGCAATCGAGTGAAAGGTGATGGGTTATAAGCACCAAAACGGGGTAGCTCCCTATTCAGTACACACACACACACACACACACACACACACACACAGCTTTTTCAGCACGGGCGTGCACACACCCTCCCTCACTGCTTTGAAAGCCTTCCCACCCTCTCTTTCCCTCCCATCCCAAGCTCCAGCTCTCTCTCTCCCCCACACAGCCTTCAACTGAGCCGTAATCCCTGACTTGCTGACAAATGGGGATAAGAAGTGGCTTGTCTAGTCCTCATTGTTGTTTGAATCAGCTAAAAAGATGCATCATCATGCGACTAAAAAAAAAAACTACGCCCAGAGGTAGTACCAGGAAAACACGCTTCACGGGTGTGTGTCTGACTATTTTTTTCAGAAAAGCCAGCTGCTCGTGAGGGCATGATTTTTGGAGGCGGCTTTTCTGGAAGCTAAAAGCGCATTTTAGCAGTCATGGGATAGAGCCCAAAATTCAGCTTGCTAGTGCAGTTGCAGCCTCAGACTTGTGTAATCTCAGACAATGTGCCTTCTGTAAGAGATACCTACTCAGAGGCACTATTCATCACACATTTTCCTGGACTTTTAATGCAGCCTATGGCCTCCACATCATAAATCACATTCTCACCAACATTCTACCTGAGCTTGAGAATGCTCATGGTATTTCTAACATGCTCATGTTAAGTCAGTAGTGTGCCAGTTGCACCTGTTTCGGGAGTTACTTCTTGGCTGATTTATCGTAAATCAGTCTGTGTGAGGGCTGCCTATGGAAATTACAACAGTCTGTGTGGAGACTGCCTATAGAAATAATCAGGAAATTTCATCAGATCCAAAACGCAGCAGTCAGTTTGTTGACTGGGGCTGGTCAGAGGGATCTCATAACCTCCCTATTAAAGAAGCTCCACTGGCTGCCAATCTGTTTCCTGGCTGAATTCAAGCTATTGGTTCTAATGTATAAAGACTTCAACAGTTGGGTCTAAACTATCTCAGGGACCATAGCTCAGTTTATCTCAGCCTGCTTGATGTCACTTCCTTCACAGGTGTCTTTGATGGGTACATGGAGAAGGCTTTCTATGTTGCTGATCCCACAGGAGGCTGGGCTGGCTCCATCTTTTCTGTCTTCAGACAGGCTTTTCCTGAATGACTGGCTGCCTGAGTGGGATTTTAAATGGATTATTGTAGCTTATTGCTTTCAATGTGTCTTGCTGTTACTTCTGTTTTTGGGGTTGTTTTAAGGAGAACCTTTTAAGGAGGAGGGTGGGGTAGAAATATTTTAAGTAAATAAAATAGAGAAAGATGAAAGTAATGTTAAAATGCTAAGAAAATATATTGTGAAATTAATGTGTTGATTAATTTATTAAGCGGTAAAACTTTTTTTATTTGAAAAATCACTTGACATGGCAAAACCTCTTGAGAATCAACAAAACAAGAATACAGTAATTTATTCTTCTTCAGTACGTCATCATGTTTGGCTGTTAAAAACAAATTCTAGAAATAGAATATTGAAAAAGTTAGATTACTAAAACCAGAACTGAAAATAATTAGAAATGCTAATGAATTTGGAGAACAAATATATCTTAAGGAATTATTTCCAAATGCTCTACGTTATTCTGTTGTTTACTCAGTCCTGTGAAACTTGTTAAGCCAGTTAATGATAGTGGAAACTGGAGGGCATCTGACTCATACAGAAGTATTCACATGTAGGAGAAACAAAGCAAAGCAAAGTGTCTTTACATACAGCTGCATTGCACTTCAAGCACTATCAGGGCTACACATTGACCCCTCCCCCTCGTGAGTTGAATACTCAGTTTATCAATCTGGAATGAATAGAAGGCTGAGCCCTTAGAGTTGGGATCAAGCTCCATTCATGAACTGAGTATTGACTGCAGTACTGCAGTTGAAGCGTTGCACCACAAGGGTAATCTCAAACACATCTCACGGTGATGTAAAATAATGGTTACTGGTATTTGACTGCTACTGTGCTTCAGAAACTTCAGACAGAAACATCTGTGGAATCTTTTCTTGATTTTCCTTGAGAAAGATCTCAGGATATTGACAGGACAAAATGCATTGAGAGTTTTTAAAGCAATGAACATCATTTCATGAAACACAAATAAAGAGATTTAGAGGTGGGGGAGTTCAGTCTTTTTCCAAGGAGAGCAGCTATTTGTAATCTGGAAACACATGGCTATAGCTAGGTGACAATCATCAAATTGGTGAGGTTTGCTCAGTGGTTTAGGTATTTGACTACAGAGCCAGTTTGGGAGTTCAGTTTCCTCCTTGATAGGGACTGGATATTCCAGCTTTCACTTCTAAGATTCTTAGAGAATTGGGAAGCTACAAAACCAAAGAATGGATAATTTGAACAAAATTACAAACTCAGAAGAGGCTGGGAGGTTGTCCAGAAAGGACATTCTGGGGGGTGGGGGGCATGGCCAACTGTCTTAAGCCTTTCATTAGTGAACAACAAGATGCACCAGTGTTTCCTTTCTCTTTCAATCACATTCCTTATTTCTTGTTATTGCATATTTATTAGATTCTGAGCCTACAAGCACAGACTGTCTTGTGTATATTCTGTAAATGTTAAAGATAACCATAAGTAGGTTCAGCTTATAGGCACTGAACTAGTTTCGAAATTTGTTTTACTTGTTCACTTTGTGACTGCAAATACTGTAGTGATAAAGCTATTTCATCATGACTGTGCCGTTGTTGTTGTTGTTGTTGTTGTTGTTGTCCTCCTTGTCCTCGTCCTCGTCCTCGTCATCATCATCACAGTTGTGACTGATTCTTTGTGACCCCATGTGCATGGAGTTTTCGTGGCAGGAATACTGGAGTGGCTTGCCAGTTCCAAGCTAAGTAGGCTCAGGCCTGGCTACATCCTTGGATGGGTGACCACCAGGCAATACCAGGTACTGTAGACGCTTGGAATATGCCATTGCTATGTCCTAGGAGACCCGAATCTCACCTTATTTAAGAAGTATTGGATGCAATAAAAAACAACTTACTCTAACTGTAAACTGTGTGCCATAGTGACATCTGCTGGAGGAATTTACAGCTCTTATGAAACTGGTTGGATTGTTTTTTGTTTTTTGTTTCCTGTGAAGGAACAATATTTGCAAGCTGGCATTGCTATATACTTAAGCAAACTAATAAAAATTTTGCCCATTATAGACATGATTCCTTGCATCTTGCTCTTTTATCTACAACACCCAAGGCATCTTGTATGTTGGTAGTTCAATATACTGCATTCTCTCTCTCTCTCTCTCTCTCTCTCTCTCTCTCTCTCTCTCTCTCT
>JAHTLZ010000015.1:22816269-22831620 GCA_023846285.1 Phrynocephalus versicolor
TCTCTCTCTCTCTCTCTCTCTCTCTCTCTCTCTCTCTCTCTCTCTCTCTTTGTTTGTTTGTTTGTTTGTTTGTTTCTTTCTTTCTTTGCATTTATTTTCAACCTTTCCCACAATGAGGTCAGGAAGACCCCATAGATGTGAAAATGAGTCATTCCATAACATATTACTAAGTCATCAACAAATCACTGTCTATTTCTAACCCTAAGTACAGTCTTGTTCAAACATGTTTCTATTTTATTTTATTTTATTTCTATATAATTTTATTTGTGATCCACCTTTATTCCAGTGCAAGGGTTCAAGCTGAATCACAGTGTGAGTTAAAGCAACAGTTAACAACATGTCAAAACAC
Source organism: Phrynocephalus versicolor (assembly GCA_023846285.1). Classification (NCBI taxonomy): domain Eukaryota; kingdom Metazoa; phylum Chordata; class Lepidosauria; order Squamata; family Agamidae; genus Phrynocephalus; species Phrynocephalus versicolor. The sequence goes on from JAHTLZ010000015.1 coordinate 22,816,619, forward strand.
AAGATGTTATAAAATTATAACATTGGTTCCCAGAGACTATTTCATAGAGAGGCAGCTAAAAAATTCTGTAAATAAATAAATAAATAAATGGAAAATCAGTCAAGTAATTTATATTACAAGTGCTGGACTAAAACAATTGAAATGTATCCTTTTCTCTCTGTAGCGATTTTAACATTTAATCCATAAGAATGCATGCTTTACTTCATCAAGTCCTGCGTGCATCTATGGTGCCGTATGTTTGTTGGCCATATTTATTCTGGCCTGTTGCTGAATCCCTGACTAGATTGTGCAATGGAACCTTCTGCTCCACATGAATGATGGTGGGAGAAACATCTCTGCTTTCTGCTTTGTCTTGGTAGCCTATTCTTTGGGGACATTTCAATCTAAACGTTTTAGTGTCTCTCTGCTACCAGTGAGTACAGCCAGGGACAGAATTTAAATGGCTTGGCCAATTCAGAAGCAATTGGATTTGTCTGCCAAAGAGACTCAAGCCACAGGGAAAGGTAGTAATGATAAAGTCGGGCAATTTTCACAATATTGTTTGGGGAAATGAATTTCTGGCTCTTTCTCCCTCTCCCTCCTCCCCATTTCCTTTTTTTATGGATCACTGTGGTGATTTAACACAATCCCTGTTGAGAAAAGGCTGATCGGAAGCACAATGCTACATCTCCCATCTTTCTTATGGCATGAAGATGCCCTCTGGCTACTGCCCAAAACTTTTATGGTTGCAGTGGGCAGGCCATTAGAAGAGAATTTGATATGCTGGAGAGAAATGAAAAATAGTTGTGAAGTTTATCAGATGCCATAAACAAAGACATATCTGGAGGAGAAACGCATAATGATCACACAGTGTTGTTGTTTGTACAGTTCTGCAAAGTTGCGGGAAATGAAGCACACTCTCCAAGTCCCACAATAATGGGTTGGATGTTTGTATGAGTCGATCTTTCCCTTCTTTTAAAAACAATAACAATAGAGGCCATTCATCCATTTGTTTCATTTCATATTTTGGATTCCCTGGGAAGAAGTCAAGGCAGCATTTATATTGGTTCTTCCTTCTCTCCCATTTTGTCCTCTCAACGATCCAGTGAGGTAGGCTAGTTGCAGAGGGAGGTCGTGGCCCAAGGGTACCCCATTTGCCTGCCAAATGAATGGGGAGTCAAACATGGATTTTATCATAGTAGTCAAACACTTGCTCTGTCATGCAGAGTAATGAGGGAGTCCATAATAATCTGCTTCTGTTTTCAGAGGGGTGGAATTGTTAATCTTTTGGGCTGGAGCGCACAAAATGAAACTAGTTTGTCTTTAAGGTATCACAGGATATTTTGTTCTACCAGTTTGCAATTGATTAGCATACACCTCAAGCCACATGTTAACCTGTTTATTTCTTTCCAGTATTTCTGCTGAAGTCCCAGATTTAGGTACGCCTGCTTTCTGCGAGGAAACACAGTAGGGTATAGGGTCAACTCCATTTTTTAAATAGGTAAACCCTTACTGTCGGTGCTCACAGGCCAGGATGCCCTTTAGAAAAGAAAAAGAAAGAACTAGTAACAGCAGGAGATAGAATGGCTGTTTTACAGAGGATTGTCCTCTGTTTTAAAGTCTCTCTATAGATAAGCCACTGTTTGGAAGACTGCCCAGTCGATGAAAAATGGTGCAGAGAAAGAGCAGGGACAAGGAAGTTGCTCGCCAACAGTTGGCAGGTGGGCAGCGGATTGAGCAGCCACATGAATCACCTGCTCATGGGTTTCTTCAATCAGGGCAACCAATTGCCGGTGTATGATGTTTCAGCTTACATTTCGCTAACTGTTCTTAATATTGCACTTATGCATATAACATGGCACATGGAAATGTCTCAATGTCCTCTTTCATCCTATTTCTACTTCTGCCCATCCTCCCTTTAAAGTGTGGCATACGTGGCCACCTTAGGAGGGAGGAAGTGTGCCATTGCAAAGGCGGTAGGACACATGCTGCACACAAAGAGCATATGTCCTGGGAGAAAACAGTCATTGGGTAGAGATGGCAGCAGGTTCCCCACATGTGCAATTCCTTAGCTCTCTAGAACATCTTTTAATACATGATTTATGCCCGATCCACCTGCCAATAGTTCATCTACAGTTGTAGATGACTTCAGCCTAAGCTTATATTCTTAGAGGATTTCCCTCCAGGTTGAAAATATCTAATGTACTCTCACTGTAGACTGAACGGCTTGGGATAATTTGTTCTCGTTAGGTTTGGCTTGGGCTTTATAACAGATTCCCTGGTACCAAGACTGGAGCCTTTCATGAAAGCTTTAAGCTCCAGTGCATGGATCAAACTCCTTTTTTCGGCCATGGACTGCCCTCTCTCATTCTGTGAGCATTTCAAGAAAGGACCCATTCATGCCATGAAGGCCAAAGAGACAACCTTAGTACTGGTTCATACTAAAAAAAAAAAAAAACCCTAAAGCCTCATCATACTTCTCTCAGGGATGTTGGCAAATCTTAAGGTGTGGGTCCCATATCCATGTCCTTTTTTTGTTTTGTTTTCCTCCCTCTAAGAATTTTTAAAACCCATTTTCCTTGGTCAACTTTACAGATTTAAGCACATTATCTTCTTTGTTTCTGTTAACAGGTCATCTCTGCATTGCCCAGTCATTGAAAATCCCACAGAATCGAGAAGACAAGGCCTTCGAATTTGATAAAATTATCAAGCTTCTCCAAGATACTCCTGGAGCCAGGGCTATCATCGTCTTTGCCCACGATGAGGATATAAAGTAAGGACGGCTGGAGAAAATAGTTGGTTCACATGCAATGACTTTATGGAAATGCAAAAAAAAAAAAAAAAGGAAAATGTAACAGCAGATTGACACATGTATACAGACAGACAGATACAGAAAGAGAGGGGGAGAAGACAAAGATTATTTAACGACAACAACAAAACAGACCAGTCTTTGTTCTTTCAGTGGCAATACCCAGCTCCAGCATATGACCTGTCCATGGGAAGCCATCAGTGTGCTGAGACAGTTGTATGGTGACCATGAAATCCTGAGCAGAACCTATCAAGTCAGCCTCAGTGTGAATACTGAGGTCCCCCCACCCCACCCCACCCAAAAAAAAACAATCATAAGGCCATTCAACACCATGTGTGAGACCACTCAGTCATATCAGGCAGAGAGATGGCTGGGCAGCAGGGTCAGCCAGCCCAAGGCACAGGCCCTCAAAATAGTGCCAGGGCAGAAACATTTACTCCTGAGAAAGTTGGAGACTTTATGGACAATCACAATTACCCCATGACCCTCCAGTCTAGGTTGATGCTGGATCTAGTGTCCAGGTGGGCAAAGGGGATGCAGGTTGAAATATTGTTTGGTAGCTGCAGGTAACAATTGATAAATGTCAAGAATTGAACAGATGAGACAGTGAAATTGTTCCTGGAATGAACTGCTGCAAACTGGAGAGAAAGATTGCCAGCTTAAGTTCTTCCTCTTTGGAAATGTTTTGTCCACACACAAATCTATATAACAAAAAAGTTATTATCTCTAAACTTTTATTTGTCATAATTTGGTGCCCTCACTCAGGCAGGCATATTTTCGCCTGCTTTTTTGGCCGGGAATCGGGTTTTTTTTTAAAAAAAACTTTTTTTCTGTGCCGCTTGGCATTGTGTGATCGCCACAATGCCATGAACGACAACGACAAATCAGACCCAATTTTTCTTTTATCGGTTCGAGTTCGAGTTCTGACGGCTTAACTGTCGTTACCGTTTCCATTGCATAATGGAAACGAGGAACGGAAAAGGAAATGAGAATTTCACCAAGTCATGCCCATGTCTAGCATGAAGCTTTAAAGAACCTGAATACAGTTTCAAAGAAGAATTCCCAGAGACAGGAGCATTTAGAAAATTTAGAAATGTAAACATCTTCACGTTTTGATAGGCGAGATATTTTTAACATAAAACAAACAGGCTTTGGAAAAGTTGTGTAGTGATGTTGAAAGGAAATATTACTAAGCTTAAATTCCTTACCTTTCTTGATTTTTCTTGATTGTATATCTAATCCTGCTTCTCGTGAGAAAAGAAACCATAGCCATAAGATAAAAAAGGTTGAAACTGCTCTCCAGTTCTCACACAAAATGAAACAAAACAGAAAACCCAGGCACTTATCCCCATATCTAGTAGCAACACTGTGAATAGAATACTGACCAATTTATTCATAAAAGATGCAACTAGTAGTACATTTTCAGAGTCTCTGAAATGTTCTGATTCTCTGGCAGACTGTAAACTTAGTGTAGAAATAAAATTCCATAATCCATCACTAGAACCCATTAACTGATGACAGGAAGAGATAGATTTTAATTTTATTATTCATAACTAAAATTCGTTCATAGGTAGTGAATGGGTTGCCCTAATGATTGATCTTTAGTTATACTCAATGTCCCCAAGTCAGAAAAAAAGGAATTTCATCCCATTGACTCAGAATGCATATTGCTGAGAAGCAAAGTTATTTATTTATTATTATTTATTATTCACACTTCTATACCGCCCTATTCCCACCAAGGGGACTCAGGGCGGTTCACAGCATTAAAATGAGAACCAATAAAATGACAAAGTGGCTAGAACAGCAATGTCCAAGCATAGATAGGCGGGGTAAAAAAAAAAAAACAACCACCAGACTGGGACCCTAACCGTCGCCATAGGCATCCCGAAAGAGAAAGGTCTTAAGGTTCTTCTTAAACGCCACCAGCGAGGGAGCCTGCCGTAGTTCACCGGGAAGTTTATTCCAAATAGATGGTGCCACCACCGAGAAGGCCCGTCCACGAGTACTCACTTTACGGGCCTTCCTCGGGGTGACAGTCCACAGCGAAAGGGCCACCGAAGAATGGGTGGGTCGGGCCAGGTCAAGTTGTCGGGAGAGACGCTCCACCAAATAAGCCGGGGCCAAGCCATGGAGGGTTTTGTAAACCAAAACCAACACCTTGAACCTTATTCGGGAGGCAACGGGTAACCAGTGTAGGCGGGCCAGGATAGGGGTGGCGCGGTCATAGCGGCGCGCACCAACCACCAACCTGGCCGCCGTATTCTGGACCCGCTGCAATCGCCAAACAAGGTTCAAGGGGAGCCCCATGTAGAGAGCGTTGCAATAATCCAGCCTCAACATGACCAGTGCCTGTACCACAGTCCTCAAGGAGCCCTCATCGAGGTACGGGCGAATCTGGGCGATAAGCCTTAGATGGTAAAAGGCCGACCTGACCACGGCTGACGCCTGAGATTCCAGGGTCAGATCCAGGTCCAGGACGACGCCCAGATTCCTCACTCTTTGTGCCAGCTGGAGGGCGGACCCGCCCAGACTGGGAAGAGGGCCACAGTACCCCTCCGACGAGCCCCCAAAGAACATAACCTCGGTCTTGCCTGGGTTGAGCTTGAGTCTGTGAGTCCTGGTCCAGTCCAGAACTGCAGCCAGGCAATGATCAAGGGTCCGTACGGCCTCCACTTCACTGGTGGAAAAGGAGAGATAGAGCTGTGTGTCATCAGCGTACTGATGACAGCAGACTCCATAACTCCGGATGATCTCAGCCAGCGGCTTCATATAGATGTTAAAGAGCATTGGGGAGAGTGACGACCCCTGAGGCACCCCACAAGAGAGTGTCCAGGGAGCCGACAGCTCACCCCCAAGCTCACTCGCTGGGTGCGGCCCTCAAGGAAGGACCGGAGCCAGCACAAGGCCTGGCCCCCAATCCCTACCTCCGAGAGTCGCTCCAGCAGGATACCGTGGTCGACGGTATCAAAAGCCGCTGACAGGTCAAGAAGGACCAGCAGGGTAGAGCAATCCCTGTCAGCCCTCCTCAACAGATCATCGTGCTGCGCGACCAGAGCCGTCTCGGTCCCATGACGCGGCCTGAACCCGGACTGGAAAGGATCCAGGACATGGTTCTCCTCCAGGAACGACTGGAGACGCAGGGCGGCGACTCGCTCAATCACCTTGCCCAAAAAGGGAACATTGGCTATGGGACGATAGTTGGGCAAATCGTCCACAGCCAAGCCGGGTCTTTTAATAATGGGCTTCACCACCGTCTCCTTCAGAGGACTGGGAAGGATCCCGTCTCTGAAGGAGGCCGAAGCAATGAGTGAAGCCCATTTCGGCATGCTCCCCCCTGCGATCTTAATCAGCCAGGAAGGGCAAGGGTCGAACGGAGAGGCCGCCGGCCTGCAGTGTCCCAGGGCCCTGGAGGCATCCACAGGTGTAACAGGCCCAAACTCAACAAACCGAGGCGACCGAGGTGGCCCGACACTAGCCATGACAGGGGCCGGATCAGGGCAACTGGAGTCCAGCTCGGAACGGATGGCCTCTATCTTGGATTTAAAATAGGCTGCGAATGACTCACTAGTGAAATCACTAGGAGGAGGCCCCGGCGGGCCGGGATTGGTGAGGTCTCGAACCACACGGAACAATTCCGCTTGACGATTTGAGGCCTCACCAATTCTCAGGGCGACATAAGATCTCCTAGCCGCCCTTATCGCACGAGAATAGTGACCGGTCAACGCCTTAACCGCAGTCCAATTCTGAACCATCCGAGCATTATGCTGGTAGAGTAAAATATATTAATCTAATCTGTGTCATACTGTAAATGTCAAAATGCTTTTTGGTAAGAAATTATTCCTCTCCACTTAAAGCATCTGAATGGACTTCACAGTGCCTCATGTGCCGTGTATTCCATCATTCTTTGGTCTCCAGATAATAAATCACACCAAATTTGGTTGGGGTGTGAATTTCTACCCCCAGTATGCATGATAACACCGATTGCATCCTGAAACAACAAGCCAGCCCTCTCACCCTGAAGGTTAAGGGATCAATCATCAGTCCACTCCATTTGTTCTGGAGAGGGAAGGCTAATTTGCTTCACAATCTAGTCTAGCTGACAAAAAAAGAGGGAAATAAAAGCACAGAGGAGAGGAATGAATGAAAATGAAATGTAGACAACTGAAATACCCCTGCAGAACATCCTGGAAGAGTTGCCTTCTGGGATTGGAAACGGAAATAGACAGGGCTTCTACATATGTCACAAAGGACTTAAGCTCCTCAGACAACTGTTCTTGACCCCTTGGACCACCTAACTTCCCTCTTCCCTTTTTCCATCTTCTGGGGTTGGTCTTGATATTAATTGCTTGCCTTCTGACTCTTACTCACTCTTGCCCTTTTACTGTCATCTCCTTTGCTCCTTGCTCTCTCTGCAACACCTTATCTCCAAAAAGCAGCAGGTGAGGCAGCAGCACATTATTTATTTTTTATTGTTATTGTTATTTATTTATTTATATTTGTCTCTGCCCATCTCCCCAGAGGGGACTCTAGGCAGTTTTTAATATAAAACATGATAAAAGCAGTGGGTATAAAAAATCTAAAAAAAAATCTAAAACATGTGACATCCTGGACAGTTCTTCTTCCTCCCCTACTTCACTGCCCAGGCCTCCCTCCCTCCCTCCCTCTCCCTTTTGTTCTCTCTTTCTCTCCATAATGAGCTATTGGATCAAAGTTGTGATATTAGCTCCTACAGCTTTAAGTCGCTTAATTGAGTCATTGGAATAAGCTGGCAGAGTTCTCTGCAGTCAGAGCTGGTCCTTCTGTTCATGTCCTTTCTCATCCTTCAGGGCACTGTACTATTGCCTCTACATTTGCAGTTCCCAGCCTCATAGATTGAAAAGAGGATCCACTTAGCCTTAATAACTGGGGATCCCAGAAAATATAGGTATCCACGACGAGAGAGAAGTTATCACCATTAAATTATTCTAAAGGTAATTTCAGAATAAAGTGATATAAATCATGATAGAAATGAAATAATCCAAAGTATATGCAGTTTTATTAAGGAGAAAGGTGAAACTTGCTTAAAAACTGCAAGTACTTTTTAAAGACCCTCATAGAGAAGGATTCAACTCTTAGACCTTGAGATACATTTATGGCTTGGCTATCCTCTTTCATTTCTTGGTTTGAAACAAAATGAAGCAACTAAAGGGAAGGTGTTAAATTACCCAAACCCTTGATTCTAATGCTTTAAAAGTTGGTCTTCTTGTCTTGTTCACAGTAGCCAATCTCTCCTCACCACAATTTGTGAGAAGGTGCTTCTTATATATCACCCCATAACACTTAAAATACTCTTTGGGTAGAGGCTACACGTGGCCCCAGTGGGCTGAATAATCAAGTTGCTGACCTTGGAAGGATAGAAGCTTACTGACCAATTGACTCAGGCTCAAACTCAGATCATGAGGAAAGTCTTCACTGCAGTACACAGTTTGACCACTGTGCCACAAGGCTTCTTATGGATTAGAGATGGGCACGACTTAGCGAAATTTCCGTTTCCGTTTTCGTTTTTTGTTTTGTTACGTAACGAAACGAAAAATGAAAAACGGTTCAAAAATGGAACGGAAACGGAAACGAAACGACTAATTTTGAGCCGTTTTTAGTTTTTCGTTACTGGAAAAGCACTTAATGGAGCTAAATGGGAAGAAATGAAAAAAAATTCGTTTTGTTTTCGTTTTTTGTTTTCGTTACGTAACGAAACAAAAACAAAAAAATTTGAAAATTAGCTCACGAAAATGGAAACAAAACGAAACAGACCCCTAGATGAAAACGAAAATGAAAACGAAAAAAATTTCTGAGTCGTGCCCATCTCTATTATGGATCAATGATTGTAGCATACCAAAGTTATTGCTTATATGCAGTAGATAAATATTTGGTGGAATATGTTTTATAAATCTAGATTTCCCGAAATCTAAAAACCCAAAATCTAAATCACATTAGGGAATCAAGCCTTAGTTTTAAAAGGATTAATTTAACATTTAGTATTAACCTATTGGCTCTAATTAACTTATAATGTTCCAAGCCTAGAAATTCAAAATGTTGCCACTTTTGCTTTCCCCTGCATTAATAATTTTTAAATCTCAGGTTCTTTCGATCTTGAATAGGAGGAAGTAAGAGAAAGTCAGTGGATTCTTTAAAAGGTACTGAATGAAATTCTCACCCATTTCCCCCAGACATATTCAATAGGTACAATATGAGGAGAACTATATAGGAGTTAAAGATGAGAAGCTTTCTCAGGAAGTAGAGCTAGCAGCTCTAGTTCTCTGGAAAGCTTGATAAAAGGCCATGACTGTATTTTTTGCTCTATAAGACACAGTTCCCACCCCTTAAAAGTAAGGGGAAATGTCTGTGTATCATATAGAGCAAATACAGCAGTCTCCGCTACATATATATCACACATTTTCATTTAGAGAGAAGTTACCTGCACAGAGCCTCTCTTGTTGCCTACTGCAGCCTGAATTCCACTGTTCTAATCACCTCGTTTGCAAAGAGCCTCTCCTTGCAGATTGGATCCCACAGTCCCTCATTTGTAACCCTCCCCTTTTGCAGTTTGGATCCCACAATTCCAATCACCTTGTTTACAACCCTCCCCTTTTGCAGCCTAGATTCCCCAGTCCCAATCACACAGTTTGCAAAGAGGCTTCCACAGAGCCTTCCCTGCCCCCTGCTGCAGCCAGGATTCCACAGTTTCTATCACCTCATTTGCAAAGAGGGTTCCTCCGGTGAGGCTCTCCCCACCCCTTCTCTTCTGCAGTCAGGATTCCTCAGTCAAACATCACCTCCTCCACAGAGCCTCTGCCCTCCACCTTTGAAGCCAGTATTCACCCACCATGAAACCTTAGGCTAAACATTTGCTTTCTTGTTTTCTCCTCTGAAAACTAGGTATGTTTTATGGTCAGGTGTGTCTCATGAAGTGAAAAATACGGTAATTCAAACCTACATTTCTAAGAATTAAGCAAAGTACAAATAGATGAATTAGGCTCACATATGATTTTTTTTTAAAAAAATATATTCCTGACCCAAACAAATGTTCACACTTTGGTAAGTTCTTTTCCCAAATTGAATTGCAATTTCCTCAGTTCCCTATATATGGGGGAGTAGGTCTTTCTTGAGCTCACCTCTGCATGTGGCTTGAATTCCCTTCCCTGTGGTACTTAGATTACTTCAGTGACTCCTTGGGTCAGGAAAAGCATAGCCTGCCCATTGCCTCTGAGTTGGACTTGTGTCCCTAATGTAAATGGGGAAAAACATGTTGATAAGGATTTCCTCTTAGGCTTTCATGATGGGCCAGTCTACACTGGTTATTGAAATCCAAAAGTCTGTGAAGGAATAGAATCAGGAAGGCAAAAATAAGTACATGCATTCAAGTCTTGGACCAATGGCCAAACTGTAATTTTGCCATTACATATGAATCACTCTGTTGTCAATAGGAATCTCTCTCTCTCTCTCTCTCTCTCTCTCTCTCTCTCTCTCTCTCTCTGTGTGTGTGTGTGTGTGTGTGTGTGTGTGTGTGTGTGTGTGTGTCTGTGTCTGTGTCTGTGTCTGTGTCTCTCTCTGTGTCTGTGTCTGTGTGCATGTGTGTCTCTCTGTCTCTCTGTCTCTGTCTCTGTCTCTGTCTCTCTCTCTCTCTGTGTGTGTGTGTAATAAAAGGGTGTTTTATTTCATGCTAAATCTATACCGTAGTTCTTTTCTTATATCTTATTTTCACTATTGCATAAAGCCTGCCTTCCAATGCCCCATCCGTTACTTAAGGGTGCTGAATATATTGAACAACTACTGCTACAGTACTATAAACAATAATGTGTTGAAATTATGCCAACCCACTGCTTTTTTCCTGTAATGCAGTCTCAAGGGGAAAATTGCTCTTAGGACCTACACAAATTACCTTTCCACTGCTGTGTGGATCCCATGGACAATGTTAGTGTATTATTTGATGCTGAGTTGGAACAAGTAATGGTGGGGGGTATTCTGTTTATTTCATAGATGCATATAGGCAGAGGGGCAAAGAGGATAATCCACTCTTATCTGAATCAAGAGATCCATATTCCCATTGTGACATTATATTACAATATATAGATGCAGGACCCAATGCTGGTGTTTCTGTCATCTAGGCTATGTTAGATTTAATAGGCACCAACTTAGAATTGCATTGTTTTGTCATCAGGGGCGCCACATATTCTGATGTCTTGAATTGGTGAATAGATCTTATGCTATATGGGGAAATATCAATTTTTCAGCATCCTCATGGCACTCATCTGAACTCATGGCATTTCTGATTGGAAGATATCTTCCTTGTACCAAATATCAACATCACTTTCATCTTGAGATCTTTCCCTTTGTTAGATGAATGATTCACCGATCTAGTTTGGACTCCTGCACGTTTGCATCACTAAGTCATTATTTATTTACATAAAATATTTTTACCCTACCTTTCTCCTTGAAAAGGACCCAAGGTGGCTTACAACACTGAAGCACAATATTTCAAGTTGAAACCAACGAAGATGCAACAGTTGTTAGCAACATTAAAGACAATATTTAAATATAAGAAAAATGAATGTGAAGAGGCAACTGAGATAATTAAAAACACAATGTTAAAGCTAAGAACACTAAGTAAATATAGAAAAATGCCACTTGGAGAAATGGAAAACACAGAAAATGGAAAATACAGGTAGTACTACAAATCCAGTCTAAGCAGTAGATTATAAATGATCCATCTAAAAATTCAAACAACAAGTAGGTAGTTACTGAGGGAAAGCTTGCCTGAAGAGAAAGGTCTTTGCATACTTGCAGAAGAATAGCAAAGATGGGGAAAGTCTGGCCTCCAGTGGGAGGGAGTTCCAAAGTCTGGGAGCGGCAACAGAGATGATCCTCTCCTATGTCTCCATCAGATGCACCTGTGAAAGTGGCAGGATAAAGGGAAAGGCCTCTCCTAATTAACTTAGCACCCCAGCCGGCTCATAACGGGAGATACTGTCTTTGAGATAGTTTCCAGTCATGGCGAACCTTTGGCACTCCAGATGTTTTGGAAAACACAGCTCCCACTGTCCTTTGCCATTGATAGGACAAGCTTGGAATTCTGGGAGTAGTGATCCAAAAGTTCTGAAACACCGAAGGTTCACCTCTACTGGCTTAGACAAAGAATATTTAGGGCTTTATAGTTTAAAACCAGCAGTTTGAATTGTACTTGAAAACTGATTGGCAGCTGGTGGAGCTGCTATAACAAGGATGTTATATGATCACTTTAACCAGCCCCAATCAGTCATCTGGCTGCTGCATTTTGGTTAGAGTAGACAGTGACCAAAATCCTGTTACTTAGTAAAGGTCCATGATATCAATGGGGATTTGGTGAGTTTTGTAAGTTCCACTGGGACAAATTGAACAGGTCTAATGACAACTTCTATTAGCACAGTACGTCACAAGTAGAGTAGGTCCATTTGAATTGGTGGAACTTATGAACTCAACTCACTAAATCTCCATTGATTCAATAAGTCTGCTGTAGTGTGATTTACTACACTAATGAACAGGATTTTGGCCAGTGTGATGTCTGGAGTACAAACTTACCTCTTGTAGCAGCCTTTCAAGAATTTTTTGCTGGATTCCCACTTCAAAAGCAGAACTCTAATGATGGAACAAGGGGTGTCAGTATGATAAGATGCTTTTTGCATTTAGTGTAAATTAATGGACAGCTTAATGAAGAGTGTTCCATAGAAAATGCTTTGTGTCTGTATGCATATATAACATCCATCATCATAAAGAGATTCTCAAGTGTGGTACTGGTCTTTGAACTCACTGAGCTGGCTGTGAGATAGAGGAAATATACTGAATTTATAAACCAGAGCACGGAATCCATGGGACTTTTAAAAACATGACTTGACCAAAATGTTCAAGAAGCCAGTATTTCTTCTATGTACTGGAAAAGAAAACTGGGACACTGGTCTGCAGAAGTGGATGATGCCATTTTCAGATTCATTATGTCTCATGCCATTTAAATCCTAACCCTGCCATTTAAAAGACAGAGAAGGTTGTTGTTGTTGTCCTTGTTGTCGTCATGATCTACATCAAAGAACTGCAGAACTTGAAGGGACTGTATGGATCATTGGATCCTGCCACTGTCAAGGAGGCATAGTGGATAATAAAACAGCCCCTGGTTCCACAGCCAGAGACCTAAACCACCAAACTATCCAGCTGTGGATTTTCTAGTTTATAAAAAAAAAGTTAGGCTTTTCTCGTCTATAAAGATAGAGATGAACATTATTGAAGAGTTTTTCTCATTCTGTCTTTTTACAGAATTGGTATTAAGCAGTATGTCAGGTTATTGCGTATTGTTATTTCTTAACCATTTCATTTTGTCCGCCGTTGCTATTGCTTTCATGCTGGAATAAAAGGTCAACAGGTTGGGCTATAGCATCCATTCTGCATTCCATACAATCAGCTTCCTTCTGTACCATCTTATTAATATCACGGTTTCCCCCCTTGTTCCTCCAGTCAGTCCATCATAACAATTGAGAAAGTTGTTGCTATATTTAGGTACTTATTTGATATTGCACACATGTAGTGTTGTTTTTCTATTTGTTTTGCTTCAAGAGATGGGGGTCCCACATATTATTTTTAGGCTGAGCAGAAATAATCTTTCCAAATAGTCTTTTCCATATTTGCCTAATCAGTACCAAGTAAAATGAAATGGCTACATTTTTGCCTGTATGAACATTTATTTATTTTATTTTATTGTTGCATTTATATCCCACCCATCTTCAAAATTTGAACTCTAGGCGGCTAACAACAGATGGCATATGCCAACAAACAATCAAATCAACAATTAAATAAGACAATAAACTGATGAATAGCATAGAGAGTAAAAACATCTAAAAGAACATAAGAACATAAGGGTGTAAGAAGTACCCTGCAGGATCAGGCCAAAGGCCTGCCTAGTCCAACTTCCTGTCTCTCACAGTGGCCCCACCTGATGCTTTGGGGAGCACATAAGACAACTATATACCTGCCTCTTGATACTGTTCCCCTGCATCTTGAACGTTGAGGTACCGTCCTTTTAAGCCTGGAGTTACAGTAACATGAATTCTCCTCATGGCTTGTAACCTGAAATGGACATTTCCTCCAGAAATATGTCCAATCTACCTTTAAAGGCATCTAGGCCAAATGCCATCACCACATACTATGGCAAGTAGTTACACAGACTAACAACATGCTGGGTAAATAAATATTTTCTGCTGTCTGTTATCACTCTTCCAACCCTCAGTTTGAAAGGATGACCCCTGGTTCTGGTATTGTGTGAGAGGGAAAAGATCTCCCCTCTATCCACTTTATTCATCCCGAGCATACTGTTGTATGTCTCAGTTATGCCCACTGGCACCTTTCTTTCTTGGCTAAAAAGGTCCAAAGGCTGTAGACTTACCTTTTCTGCATCTTTTCCAGTTCCAGTATGTCTTTTTTGAGATGCAGCACCAACTGTACACAGTACTCCAGGTACAGTTTTACCATTGTTTTGTACAATGGCATTATAATAATGTCTGTTTTACTTTCAGTCCCCTTGTTAATGATCCCTAGCATGGAATTGGCCTTCTTCACCCCCACCACACAGTGGGTTGCCACTTACATTGAGCTGTCCACCAGCACACCAAGATCTCTTGCCTGAAATTAATGACAGTTATATCTCTCTGTATCTATGTGTCTATATTCTACAGCAAAGAAGTAATTAGCACTGGAATTATTGAGGCAACAGAAAGAGTACAAGGAGGTATAAAAGAAAGATAAAGATAAATTATGAAGGAAATTAGCTATGTTTTGCACTTACAGAGACATAAAAATATACAATATGTCACATTCAATGAACGGTTACGGTTAGATATGTTGTTGATGCCCTTGGATGTACAAAATTATTGAAGGGCTGAGAAGCCTTAAAGTGTTTTGGCATAAATACAGTTTGTTCCTGTAGTTCCAGGCATGCTGGACATAGAAAAAGTACTTGCTGATTTTTCTTTAGAATGCCTCAATATTTTCCAGTTTGTTTTCTACCTGTGGGCCTGGTGTTCTCCTAGCATCTGCTCTAGGACTTAACAAGCACAAACACAAACACACACAAGTGAGTTTGGGAGCAGTAGAGCAAGGATGGCTTCTCAATCCTTTTGATTCTTTGATCAGCACAACACCATCTGTATTATGGCAG
>JAHTLZ010000015.1:22840474-22884589 GCA_023846285.1 Phrynocephalus versicolor
ATCTATCTATCTATCTATCTATCTATCTATCTATCTATCTATCTATCCATCATTATACACAGAGTTATACACATAATTCTATACATGTCTACTTTGAAGTAGTCCACACTATTTCTAATTCAGTTTATATTTTAAGAAAATGTTTAGAATTGCACCACAATTCTTTCTTTCTTTCTCTCTTTCTCTCTTTCTTTCTTTCCAGAATTTCTTTTTTGAAATGACAGCACTGCTAATGGAGCAAAAAGTTGTCGCATGTTGTACCATTGTAATGATGTATCATTGTTTTATCCTTGCATTTTAAGCACATAGTTCTTTGTGCAAAGAACTATATACAGTATACTTAAAATATAAGGAGTATAGAACAATGCATCGTCATACAAAAAACTTCAAGAACATTTTGTTCTATTTGAAAAATCATTTATGTATCAATTAAAGATGGGGATGAATTTAAAAAATGGTGATTCTTCATGATTTGTGATTCCCCAGGAGTTATAAATTGACTAATTAATATATTTGCAGTAATGAAAATTTACACCGTCTTTTGTCATTGGCAATCTAAGCTTAGAATTCTGGGAGTTGTGGTCCAAAACATCAGGAGGGCCAAATTTTGGGCATGCCTCCTTTAAGGGATTATAGAGGAGAATCAAAGGAAAATTATCTCCAGTTTTGGTTCCTGGGGGCCATTTTATAGCCCAATGAGTTTACAAATCAAAAATTGTTAAAAACTCATCAATTCATATTTGCCAGGGAATTCATTGGTGATGAATGCACATGAACAAATTTTGACGTATCATCCAAATTTATAAGAAGATATAATTGATTTTTCAATTCACCCTCATCTCTCATATAGATGCTGATTTTTCTGAAAGTTCCAAAAAGAGCATACATCAGACTTCATTAGCCAATCTCTTAGTAAACCGCTTCACAATTGTCTCTTCCATCTACGCACATTGTATTCGCCTCCCAACTGTTCTGGTTTTCCTGGCACACATTCTCCTATGACAGCTGATTAAAAACCTAGTCACTCACCATGCAATATGTGTAGCAATTCCATACAGTATGGAATTGCTATACAGTTGGCCTCTCTCTGATGCCCTTCTACAGAATTATAAAGCTTGTGGATCAGTATACATATATTTTGATTATTATTGAGAACTTCTCTCTCAATGCCAGCAATAGTCGTACCTCATAAAGTAGTTCAATTTGGTGGTGCTAGGGCTGGCTCCACTCTATTGTCATTTCCATTGAGTCCATTCAGGACAATTCCTTTTCCAGGGACTCACCACCATTTTCAGTGTTGCAATGTCTCAGTAGGGCTCTTGTGCAAACAGAGCATCGTCTTTGTCAGTACTTGGCTTTATGTTTCTTGGCTGCCATTGCTCCAAAGAAAGCTGGGAGATGCGTTTCCTTCATTAAAATGAGATCCTGTGTGTTGTTTTCATTCAAAGAAGATCAAATATTTGCATTTCTTTTCATTAAGTACATTCTGCTGCAAGAATATGCTTCATTGCTGCATTGTAAGAAACTCAACTAGTCTCACATTTATTTATTATTTATTACTTTATTTTTGAAATAAAACAAAATTTTCACATCCAAAAAGGATAAAAGCAGTTTTATTTATTAAAAATAATTGACCATCCTGCATATTCTGCTCTTACAGTTGATCACTGACCTATATGGGGAGCAGCCTTGTGAATCTCCTTACACACAACTTCATTTCCAAAGCAACCCCATGAGAGAGTGAGTCACTGTTATTATCATTTTAAAAACAGAGTTTGCAGAGATGTGTTGCTGCCTCCTTATTAACTGGTGGAACAAAAAGCAACTGGAATGCTGCATTCTGTGTTCTTTCTTTCCCATTCCAATCCTATTCAGGTAAGAAAAAAAGGTTAGTGCAACTTTATGTGGAAATGAAGAATGGTAGCACTGCCTCTGTAGCTAAGGAAACTGACCACCTTAAAGGCCTTTGCTGTACAGTAGGACCCCGTATCCACTGATTCATTATCCACTGATTCAGTTATCCACTGATGTCAGAAGAAAAAAATCAAATAAATACTTCAGCAGCCACAACGCAAGCTACTGTCGTAAACAAAGCAAGCTACTGTCACAAACAGCAGCTGTAAAGCAAGCTAATGTCACAAAACAGCAGTTTTGGGGATTTTGGTGTTCTCTCTTATCCACGGTTTTCATTATCCACGGGAAGGTCTGGAACCAATCCCCAATGGATACTGGAGTCCTTCTGTATATGGAAGCTCTACAAATATTTGGAGACCTTGTGAATTGTGGGGCAGGGACAAATGGAGGAGGTGCAGGTATAAGGAGAAGGTTTCTTCTTTCTTCACTGGATTCATCATTACGACAAAATCAAGTACAAAACTTCAGTATAGTAAGGACTGTAAAAGTAACTGCACTATATGGATGAAAACATATGCAGTTGTTTTGAAGAGCATGATGGAGCATCTGACACAGGAATCTTCTGAGCACCCGAGACACCACTGAATGTTTCCTTAGAAAGGCAACCAGTGGCTGTAATTTATTTTTTTTACAAAATATTCTTATTAACCTGAGCAATGTGTCTTAATGTTTTGTAAAACATTGTGGAAAAGCATGGTAGAAGAGCATAGGAGGAGAAAACATGACAGAGGGAGGAGAAGGAAGGCATCAGGATGGCAAGAATATTTGTTAAATGTATAAAGTCCTCTGTGAGCCCCATGGCGCAGTGGTTAAGGAGCCCTGTAGTTCAGTTGTTAAATGCCTGTACTGCAGGTAAAACTGCTCTCGACCTGGGGTTCAGTCCCAGGTAGCTGGCTCATGGTTGACTCAGCCTTCCACCCTTCTGAGGGTGGTAAAATGAGTACCCACCTTGCTTCGGGAGATGGCAATGTGTAGCCTGCATATTGTAATTAAACTGTAAACTGCTCAGAGACTAATTGAAGTGGTAAGGGGTGGTATATAAGCAGAACACTTTACTTTTGATGTGGGTTTTTCCCACCCAGACAATGCCATGATTTCCTTATTTTTGTCCTTTAAGAGAGCTGATGATACACACACTCATGCACTTGGAAAAACAACCTATGGAATGCAACTCAAGTGCTGTAGCAAGTCATAGCATGGAAAAGAGAGGATGCCACTAGACACGAGTACAACTGAATCAGTGTGCAATTCTTTTGATACAATAGGGATGATACGTATTGTCGTTGCTTAGATGTAGAAGATTCACCATCACTATAGCAATGGTATCTTATTCTAAGTTAGCTGTGGAACTGGATACCTATTTCGAATTTAGGGCATTGTGTGTTAATTACAAGGTGTCAATCACATTGATGTGAGAATTATTTGGTAGGATTATTGCCACTTTTCTTCTCTCCCCTCCCCCTTTTCAGCCTTATCAAGAAGCTTCACACATTCATAAATTAAACTGCCATGTTTCTGCCTTATCATTAGATTATACATCAAACTGAAATGAGAAGAGACATTTCAACATTATCTTTGTTAACTCCTAGAATGACTTTTCCTCAAAGGCTACTAGTAAATTTGTATGAGGTTGTGATAACTACCAGAGACTAGGAGCTTTTTCCGTTCCCTCAGATTTTCCCTCTTAAATTATAGGCACTTGTAATGTTCTGAAAAGTTGCTGTTATAAATGGATGTTATGTAAGATTAATCACAGTTAAAAATCTGTCTTGGTTATCCAGTGCTTGGAATATCTTTAATCAAGTAAACGTTGGAGCAAAAAAAAAACAAAAAAAAACACCCTATTGTGAATGGTTGTGCGTTCTATCATTAGATATTTTAGACATCAGATCCTGAATGAACTTCTGTGCAAAGACAGGCATCATCTCAAAGTGACAAATGGAAAGATCCCACAGCTGTTTGAATAGGAAGGTAAACAAAGTGGAAGAGGTGGATGAGAGTCAAATAATAAACATTGCTCCTGGGTCATGTCTATCAGAGACTGGCCACCATTTTACTTGGGTTAGGTTATTTGTCCATGGTGCTCATCCTTGCCCACAAAAATTGTAGTAACTTTTCAAAGTGGTGGTGGTTTTACCAATCAACTGGTACTTGGTCTTGTTAATTGAAAATCCCAATTGGGGGCTTTCTGCATGCAAAGCATACAATTTATCATTGAGGTGTAACCCTTCCATACCCTATGAGTGATGACATAATAGGTATTAGCACTGGCACCCAACATTCAAAAGGCTGCAGAGCAGCTTTTAAACTGATACCGGGGGGGGGGGGAGCCAAAAGGAGCTGAGTGACATCTGGTTTGGAACACCTCATCCCCGTCGAACGAGGTTGGAGAGGGTAGAGAACCACCAAGTGATGACATAGTAGGTATTAGCACTGGGAGAATAATGGGATGTGGTAGCTTGTTTACTGGAAAGCTGTGGGGGGAAAGAACAAAGAAGCAAGCATTCTTGAGGGACGCACTCTATGCAAATGCTTGAAGCCACCAAGCAAAGATGGGAGAACTTGAACATTTGGTAGCTAGGAATAACATTGATATAACAGCCATAACATAAACTGGGTGGAATTCAGAGAACCAGTGGGATACAGCAATCCCAGGCTATAAACTCTATAGAAGGGATAGAGAGGGATGGGTTGGAGGTGGAGTGGCCATCTATGAGCCTTTTCACAGACCCCTAAAATCTGCGGCTAATGGCTCCCAGATCCGGAGCTTAAAATTGTTTCCCCACCAGCTCCGGAGTTTACAAAAAATTAAGTGCGACCACGCCCACCTAAGCGCGTCCCAGCACACTTTTCAAGTACCTGCTCTCTGGGGGTGAAAAATTCCTGATGCGGATGTAACGTAGTGAGTGCCAGGCTCTCCTCACTTCTGTTAGTTGTTGTTTTGTCCCCCACCCCTTTAAGAGATACAATGCTGCTGGGAGCAGAGCGAGACGGCAGAACGGAGGTGAGCGGCATTCTTTTCTTCCTTTTTATCTCCCTCCCCTCACGCAGACAGCAGCCAGGAGTGCGGAGGGGGTGGGAACACAGGAACAGCGACAACCCCCCAAGATCTCTGGTCCAAATTTAAGTGGCCAGCAGATCTTAGGGGTCATGTGAAAAGGCTCAAAGTCAAAGAAGGGGTGAGATCCAATAGAATGGAGGTTGACAGTGGGTCTGACCACCATAGAATCACTGTGGGTTAAACTACCAGGTCCAAGGAGCAGTGTGAAAATGGGGGTATGCTATAGTCCACCAGATCAAAAACTTGAGGGGGACCTTGAAATGAGGAGACAAATCATGGAGGTGTCTAAGAGGCATAGGATAGTAATCATGGGGGACTTCGATTATCCTTGCATTGACTGGGCCAATGCCAGCTCAGGGCAAGAAAGAGAAACTGGGTTTCTTGACATTTTGAATGACTGTGCCTTAGAGCAACTTGTCATGGAGCCCACCCGAGAACAGACACCTCTGGATCTAATACTGTGTAATACTCAGGACCTGTTCATGGATGTGAATGTCACACTGAGCATCTGGAGAACAGTGACCATGCTGCAATCTCCTTTGCCATGCATGATGGGAGAAGAGTGTCAAGCAAATCAGACACAAAAAACCCTTGATTTCTGAAGGGCACACTTCCCTCAGATGAGGAAACTAGCTAGAAAGAAATTGAAAGGGAAGGTAAAAAGAATCCAGTCTCTCCAGAGTTCATGGAGCCTGTTTAAAACAACGGTAGTGAAGGCCCAGCATACCACAAAGAAAGAAGACCTCATCTAAGTCCAAGAGGGCACTGGCATTTATTTATTTATTTATTTATTTATTTATTTATTTATTTATTTATTTATTTATTTATTTATTTATACCCTGTCCATCTTCCCATAGGAACTCTATGGCATGGTAAATGAGTGGAGTTAGAGAGGCTGTAAAGCACAAGGAGAGGTCTTGCCATAAATGAAAATCCTCCCCAAATGAAGAAAATAAAAAGGAACACAAACTCTGGCAAAAGATGATAAGAGGGACAAAGAAAGACTTTGAGGAATGTGTGGCTAGCAATATAAAGGGAAATAATAAAAACTTCTTTAAATATGTTAGAAGTAGAAAACCTGCCAGAGAACCAGTGTTGTTAGTCTGTGGAACTCCCTGTCACAGGATGTGGTGACGGCATCTGGCCTGGATGCCTTCAAAAGGGTATTGGACAGATTCCTGGAGGAAAAGTCCATCACAGGTTACAAACCATGATGGAGATGTGTAATCTCCAGGCTTAAAACCAGGGTACTTCAAGGGCCAGATGCAGTGGAGTGGTATCAGGAGACAGATATCTAGTCTTGTGTGTTCCCAGACACATTTGGTGGGGCCACTGTGAGATACAGGAATCTGGACTAGATGGACTGGATCAGCCTTTGGCCTGATCCAGCATGGCTTTTCTTATGTTCTTATGAGTTACCTTACCATTCAGTATGTTTGTGCAATAGCTTTTCAATGATATCCATATTCACCATATCCGAATCTCAAGTGCAATATGGGATAGTTGCATGTTTACTTTTTCAAGATGTTGTTCTCCTTTTCAAAGGAGAAAGGTGGGGGGAAATACTGTAAATAAATAAATAAATAAATAAATAAATACTGTTTTAGAAGCTATTTTTATTCTAATTTTATATGCTGCCTGTTTTCAAGGTTTTGTTTTGTTTTATATTACTCTTTTCTTCTTCTTCTTCTTCTTCTTCTTCTTTCCTTCCTTCTTTCTTTCTTTCCTTCCTTCCTTCCTTCCTTCCTTCCTTCCTTTTTACATACATTTCTTATTTCTTAAGAGATTTTCCCAGCTTTGAAAGTGGTCAGAGGTTTGTCAAGTAAAGGAATGAAATGAACGTATGTGCCTTGCTATGTATAAGATGCAGTACTTGTCAACAGCAATTCATAAAAGTGAAAATTGGGGTAGGTGGATTTGAACTGACAAGAAAAACTTCCCAAGTAAATTCAATGTGGGAATTTCAATGTGTGCAGTCTTTTATTTAAGGTGCTTATCTCTGGAAATCTGAAAGCAACATATTTTGTTGTTCATTGTGCGATTTTTCTGACCTCAATTATATTCTGTGTTCTTGTTCACACTTCAAATGGAAATTTAAAATATTGCTGAGACTTGATAAAATTGTATATGCACTGTTTTCCCCATAGATCGTTACATGCTTAGAAAAGTTATATGTTGACCTTGATGGAGGCTCATTGTCCACTGTGCAAATAGGACTATAAGAGCTGCAATTCCTCATTAATGGATTTAGTTGTGTGGGGGAAGGAAGTTATGTTTTGCAGTGTTTTCTTTGTGCTGTGCCTTGAATTAAGATTGAACTAGTAGCCTCCTCCAACTGTATCATTACATAAGAAGAGCTTGCATTCATACGGACATTATACAGGCAAATTTGGGAATGCAGCCAGGGATGTATCGGGGGGGCAGAAGGGTACATCTGCCCTGGGTGCAGCAGGCTGGGGCACCTGGAGGGAGAGAAGGAGGAGGAAGCCGTGCACTTTCCTGCTGCCTATCAGTCCTCCTTTCCCCTAAGGCTTGGTGATGGAACCCCCTCCAGTGTGGCCACCGCCACACACCAGGTGAGCAGCGAAACAGGCAGGCAGGCAGGAGCACGATGGCTGTGGTGCCCTCCTCCTCCTCCTCTTCACCTTGGTGGGAGATAAGGCACTCACGTGCTATTGTGCATGTGCACATATACATGCATGCACACACACATCCGTCCGTGCACCCACACGCACGCACGCACCCACTCCACGCCCACAGGGTTCAGCCTCCCATTGCTGGGTGGGTGTGATGTGGGGGGCTGAACCCCCCCTTGACTTACTAGTCACTGGCTCCTAAGTAGTGGAGGCCTGCCAAATCCATGGGATCATGTTTTCACTTATCATTTACCTGAAAATAAATAACAAAGTCAAATAAATAAAATACAGGAATACACTTTGTGCAAGCTGTATTACTGGGACTAGCCACTAGATGGGACCAGATACTGTGCTATTGACAGGTGGCTTAATCATGTAAACACACTCATGGCCTGACTTTTTCCAGAGAAATGAAACAGCTGCATTTGTTGTGGGGTTGGGGGCTGTGCAGGAAATACTGTTGCAAACAGAAGGAAAGGAAATTCAGTTCTTGGGAAAGGATCCCTCACACACCAGAGAAACTGCAAAGTAAGTGCTATTTGATAATTTGGGTGAGAGGGGGAAGGATAAGAGGATGCTGCAGCACCTCTGGATGGGCTTCATGGCTCAGTGCACAGTTTGGGAATCACTTTCTTAGATGGAGAACCCTGGCTATTCCTGGTGGTCTCTCATCTAACTACTTACCTGGACCAGCACTGAGAAATAAGACAAGCACAGGGGTGTTCAGTGTAGTATGTTCTGCAAGCTAGTACATAAACATCTGTATATGATTGCTATCCAATCTGTTTGCTGCTGTACATTCAGTGTTTCTGTTCTAGTGTGGGGATGTTTCGTACATGGACTGACTATTTTGCCAGGGAAAAAATGTCCTGTCCAACCTCTCTTCTATGGTATTCTCTATGTAAACGGGTCTTAAAGAAGTAATTATTTGACTTAACATCATTTGTTGGACGTAATAGATTTTCCAATCTCCCAAAGGGTTGGCTACAGATTATGTGAATTAAATTCTATGAGCGAGCATCAGTCTTAATGTAGGATTGTCCCGACTGAAGTAATTACAAGGAAGGATCAAGTTAGATTTTCTTTGCAACGTTTAAGAAGAATGTGCTTATATAATAATCACTTTGTAAAGGGTTACATTTAAAAGGTGTTTAATCAGAGTTGCTTGGTATTGATGAGTAATAAACTGGGCCCATTTATAAACCAAATCAGATCGATAAAGCAGAACTGCATTTTCTCCAGACAGCCGTTCAAAAGTTTGTTTATGCTTTTGAAATAAATTAAATAAATAAATAAGGGTGGTAGAAATCATTCTGTGAACCAAATATGCAACACGTATTTTTACTTCACATAGTTTGCAGTGTGACTGTGTTTCTAGGAAACAAATGGTAAAAGAAGACCAAAATTCCCTGAAATGAATTTGTTTTGATTGCTCTTTTTTGATGGGTTTTGATTGGTGACACTGGGTAACCATGGGTTTCCCAGTGTCACCAATTGTTGCAAACCTATACATGGAAGAAGTGGAGAAGAAGGCACTCAACGCCTTCCCAGGGACAACTCCATCCCACTGATTCAGGTATGTAGATGATACCTGGGTGAAAATCAAGACTCAGGAAGTAAAGGCCTTACAGGCCACATCAATGCGGTGAACCCTAATATTAAGTTCACTGGGGAAGACACCCAAAACAACAGGCTGGCTTTCCTGGATTGTGCAGTCATCATCAGACCTGACCATGGCCTGGGAGTAGAAGTTTACAGTAAATCCACCCACACAAATCAGTACTTACTCTTTGACTCCCACCATCCATTACAGCACAAACTAGGAGTCATCAGGTCCCTAAGCCACAGAGCAGAGAGCATCCCCACCTCCACAGAAGCCAAGAAGGAAAACAGGCACCTGAAGACAGCACTTAAGGCCTGTGGATATCCAAAGTGGGCCTTCAACAAAGCAGTGGGCCATCCCAGAAGAACAAGGGATCAGTCTGAGACCCAGACCCGACGGAAGAACCTGGTCATTCCTTACATGGCTGGAGTGTCTGAGAAGCTTAAAAGGATTTTTGGCAAACACCATATCCCTGTTTATTTCAAACCCACAAACACACTAAAGCAGAGACTTGTTCACCCAAAGGATCTGATACCAAAACAAAAAAGGAGCAATATAGTATATGCGGTCCAATGCAGTGAGAAGTGTGCAGACCTCTACATTGGAGAAACTAAACAACCATTAAACAGAAGGATGGTCCAACATAGGAGGGGTAACAGCTCAGGACCAGAATCAGCAGTGCATCTCCATTTGAAGGACAAAGGGCACTCTTTCAAAGATGAGGATGTACATTATATTAGACAGAGAAGATAGGTAGTTTGACAGAGGAGTCAGGGAAGCCATTCATGTGAGCATCAAAACCCCCTCCCTCAACAGAGGTGGAGTACTCAGGCATAGTCTATCTGCTACTTATCAGGGTGTGCTTTCAACAATATCTAGACAAATCAAAAAACCTTCACCACCAAAGGCCATAGCTAACAACCCATTCTTGATAGGTTTCAGCATCTTAGGCCATTGTTCACCTTAAGGCTATGGATACTATTGTCTACCTAACAAGCCTGTTCAGGCCATTGTCCATCTTATGAGCCTAATTCAGACCAGGGTGACAAGAGGTCAAAGCTGACTATAAGATGGAGGACTCGCACTAGCTGTATTCAGACTGATGAAGCTGTTTGGATGAGCAGTGAAACATTTCTTTCTCTCAAGAAGAAGAAGAAGTCCAGTAGCCATGACTCAACTTCTAGGCATACAATTCACAGCCACAAATTAATATTGTCTCCTGTCATTTGCTTCCCATCCCAAAAGTTACCAAATGGAAGCCCCTGGCTTTTTGCTTAGATTTTATTGCTAAGTGATGTTGATTATCATTGCCCATTGCTTGAGACCATTATGCAGATTAATAACTCGCACATGTTAATGTGGCAATCTCACTGTCTCTTTTCTCCAGGCAATACAAGCATGCATCTCGTCTCTCCTCCACACTCCTCTTTTTTATCTTAGTTTGCCCTAAAGTAAAAGGAATACAAAGCCAAAAAATTACACTCCTCTGAAATCACAGGAAAACAGAAATATAGTCTAAAAAGGTTCTTCAGATATAAAGATTGCAGTATGAGGACCCAAGTCCCAAACTTATGTTTTACTTACTCATAGGAAACTACTCAGGAGCACAATTAGACCATACTCAGATCCCATGGAGTCCTTCGGAGCTGGGATCAGGTAAATCAGCTTTTTGTCTCTGTCCTTGGAATGTTCTTGGCAGGAATACTGGGGTGGCTTGCCAGTTCCTACCCCAGGAAGTCTTATCAGGTTTTGTTCACTGGAAGGGCAGATTTTGAAGCTGAGGCTCCAGTACTTTGGCCACCTCATGAGGAGCGAGGAGTCCTTGGAAAAGTCCCTGATGTTGGGAAAGATTGAAGGCAAAAGGAAAAGAGGACGGCAGAGAATGAGATGGTTGGATGGTGTCATTGATGCAACCAATATGGATGTGACAAAACTCTGGGAGGCAGCGGAAGATAGGAAAGCCTGTCAAGCTCTGGTCCATGGGGTCACGAAGAGTCGGACACGACTAAACGACTGAACAACAACAACAAATCAGCTTTTATCTCAGTCGCTTGAAGAAAAAGTTCAGTTATTTCTTATATTCATTGCTTTAACATTTGGAAATTTCAAAGCTTCATGAAGCATAACTGCCTCCTTCCACCCCCTTTTTCATCACATAATGTTTCCATTCCAAGGAGACAGTAAAGGCACACGTGTCCTAGGCCAATTATTCCTTAAGAAGCAGTTTGGCTAACAGGAGCTTCCAGGGGTGGAGAGACCTGTCATGGAAACTGTAACATGTTTACAGTTTCCATTTTTTATTAGCTCTACCACTCCTGAGCTGGGCAGTAAAACAACATATTAACATCTCTCTATAACTAGCACTCACAATCAAGGGAAAGATAATTTCTCTATGACACTATGCTGTTGTTATGTGTCATCCAGCTGCCTCCCTGTTCTGACTACCCCTGGAATGAGCGACCTCCAAAATATCCTGTGACTCCTGTCCTCAGTAGCTTCTCTCAGCTCTTGCAAAGTGAATGCTGACAGACTTTAAGGAGTCACTCCATCTTGTGTTTGCTCTTCCTCTTTTCCCGCTGCCTACAGTTTCTCCTGGCATTATTGTCTTTTCCAGCAAGTGTTGCCATCTTGGTATATGCCCAAAGTAGGACAGTTTCAGGTTTGCCATATTTGCTTCCGGAGAAAGTTCAGGCATGATTTTCTCTAGGATCCATTTGTTTGTCTTTCTGGTGGTCCAGGGTATCTGCAAATCTTTCTTTCAGCACCATATTCCAAGTGCATCAGGGGTTTTTCCCTGTCAGCTTCTTTCACTGTTTATACTCCCATTCAGTACAAGCCTGTTGATCGTGTCTGCCCTGATCTCGTATGACATGTCCGTATATCTGATTATCTTTTCTAATGCATTTATTGCTGTCCTTCTCAGTCTTCATCTTCTGCTTTCTGATTGCTGTCTCATTTTGGATTAATGATAGAACAAATCATATGATATTTTAAAAAATAATTTCAATTTCTTTTTAGTCATAACATTTTGGAATTTTTCTATAGTTGTTTTCTTTGTCCCCACAAGTGTTCAACTGCAGTCCTGCTTTTGCACTTTCTTCTTTGACTTTCTTCACTTTGTGTGTAGAAAACTACTTTTTCTCCATATTCTGTACTAAAAATAGTTTTTTTTGTCCATATGCATTAGGATAATTAAGTGCTGAGACACATTTATTTCTTCCAGAACTATGCTTATCTTCTTTTGATCCACATAGTTAAAGCATAGGACCTCTCTGTTCTGATCAAAATCTTGGCCCAGTTCAATGTTCTGGTTGTGACCTATAAAACACTGAATGGTTTAAGACTTCTTAAGTGCATTTACCTGACTGGAAGTGGCTTTATAGTATGAAACAAGGGGAGTGGCAAAATGGGGGCGGGCATTTTCATCTGTGCTCCATGAATCCCACTGTAGAGGCAGTCATCCTTATTTTTCAATGCTGTGTGCCAGGTTTAGGTCTAGGATGGGACACTTGGAATTCATCTGGTAACATCAGTACATTTCTAGTACCAGATATATCCCCTTTATAAAATTCTTCTAGACCACTGAACAGCATATAAGAGTTTTTATATTACAAGTATTTAATATCATATTTATATTACAAGTATTTAATATAATTTCGATAATGATAGATTCTGTTGTAATCTCTAAATTTTTGTCATTCTGTTCTGCTTGCCCTTAAATTTTGTGCTGTTGTTGTGTTCTCATCATTGTCACTTCAACTTATATACTTTTCCCATAGTGCTAAAAGATGCCCCGAGCAGTTTACAAAACAATTAAGTCAACAAAAAGTCCCCCCCCCCGCAAGCTGGGTAGCTATTTTATTGACCTCAGAAGAATAGAAGGCAGAGTCAACCTTCAGCTACCTATCTATCAAGATCAAACTCAGGTTGTGAACAGAGGCTTGACTGAAGTAATTTGTTTGATAAGTCATGTTATTATAACTGGCATTTATTACTCTTCTGCTTTCAGTTAGTAAGTTGATTGTATTTTATGTTTAACCAACTGTCTTAAATTCTTCAGTCATATATTAGTAGTAGTGAACTAGAGAAGAAAACAACTAAAACAGGAGTGTTGACGTCTATAAAATGTGGTGGAGCTAACATCTTAATAATTATTTGAATAAATAAAGACCATGCCTTCAATGTAACTATATGCTATTCAAACTGTAGATAAAATGGACCTGGACCTGAGAGAGATTAATATAGGAACTGGCAGGTGTCACAATAGATGTTGTATGGTTTTGGTACACAAATCAGATTAATTTAGCTTGGAATTCAAAACCGGCTGACAAAAGCACACCTATATACAAAGTGCATGAATAGTTCTGTATGTATGTCAAAACTCTGAGTCCCTTTCTAATGTGGTTCTCTGTCTCCCGCATGGAAACATCTGGCATTGTTTCAAAGCAGGTGCATGGTGGAAGGTTAACAATATGCTCTTAAATTCTGGTTAACATGTGGTTTAGCACAGCTAGACTTCCAAGTCAATGGGAAGATATATTTCCCCATGCTGAACAAGATTAATTTAATTTCTTTAAAATTACGGCTGCCAGATACCTAGGCACCTGAGAAAGACTTGCAATTTGTTGAAAGGGTGGAGCAATTTCACTGCCTTAAAATTTCTCTGTGAAGAGCTGTGATCTATTTCTGTGCTTCTTCATTTAGTGCTGACTCTTGTTTCCTCTTGTCGGTTGTAGTGCTGATGGATTATTATTATACCTATGGTGTTTGCAAGACTGTAAATGTCTTCCATTTGTCTATGTCAGTGTTGAGAACAAGCCAGATGGAAGATGGCCCAAAATGATCTCCATTAAGTCTAATGAGCTACATTTTTCCATTTTGGGCCTCTGATCATATTTTATTCCTTGGGACGGTTTTGTGGTGTGAAAAGTTCATCATAATGATCAGTAGACAACGGACTATTGGGTTAGCTCCTGTTCAGGTAATCTAACTGGAATACAGTGATAATCCTGTGGCAATTCAAGATGTATTCCCAATCTTCCTACTCAGCCTATATGACATTTTAGAACAAACCAGTATTAAACATTATAAAGTTAAACAGAAGGCTTTGGGGAGAATTTCAATAATCCCAGAAAGCACCAGCCAAAGAGAAGTGCTGCTGCTTAATATGCAGCTCTCAGGAAGCTATGAAATGCAATTTTCCTGCAGCAAGATCACATTATCAAGATAATAGAGTTTCTTTCTTCTTTTTAACTTGTATTCCAATTGTTGCAGCTTCCTTCAACTTGCCTAGTTAGAGTTATGGAGAAATGCAATAATTGGCATTATGTTTGATTGGTAGGGGAAAATCTCTAGAAGAGCAATGGCGCACACAGTCTTTTATTTAGGACCTATAAGGTCCTAAATACAAGGCAATACAAATGTATAATCTGAATTGGGTTAATTTACTGGCTATATGTCAAGGGCATAGAAGGGGATCTCGTACTGTATATGTTGTTTGTGGACAAAACTGATACAATTTTGTGTTGATTTTAATATGTGTGTGGTTTCTAGGTGAAAAGACAAGCTATACCTTCACATAGTTGGAACAATTGTATATAGAATTGTTTCATTTCATACATGTTGTGCTGGGCTATATATTTTGGGGTTGTGCTGTGAGTAATAGGAAGTCAACCCATTACACTGGAATTAGGTGGGATAATTCTAATTCTTTGGTCAGGATTGAAGTGGTAAACACTAAACAGACCCATTTCTAGAGTTGTACTGAAATCTGCCTTTAGCATTCTGTTTCCATGACAAGTTCAGCAGACAGACATGGATGACTACGGGATTCCCCTCCCCTCATAGAGATGGAAGAAAGAATATACATATAAAATAACCTTGGCTTTTAAAGGAAAATGTAAATAGAAGAGCATGGGATTGGGATTTTCATATACTGCTACGATATGTGTACCTTGCCTTAGAGGTTTGGACTCATCCTCCTTTTGTGTTTGGAAAGCTTCACAAAGTGACAGACAGTCCTCAGAATTCAATGGCATTCAATGAAGAATAATGGTGTATAAAATCTTCCTACAAAGCCTTGTGAACTCCAACAAGAATTATTTGGAGTAAGGACATGTATGGAAATGTCTAAGAAAGGAAGGACAAACAACAGATATAAAGACTTACAACTTGAGGAACTCATCTGTTTATCTGTATTTTATTTTATTTTATTTTATTTTATTTATTTTAAATGTTTTTACCCCACCTTTCTCCTCGGAAAAAGACGCAAGGTGGCTTACAATAATGAGGCACAATATACAGCCCAGAACATTAAAAACATATATTAAAAGGTAACATTAAAGCTACCAAGGAACACACACAAAGAAAAAAAATCCATTATAAAGGATGGAAACACTGCTGTTCTTATGCGATCAGTCAATGCAGTCATGCATGTTAATCCTTCTAAAAGTCATATTATAGGTAGTCCCTCGTTCAGGGAAAGCTTGCCTAAAGAGGACAGTCTTTGCCTGCTTCTGGAAGGACAGCAGAGATGGGCAGTCCTGGCCTCCAGTAGGAGGGAGTTCCAAACTCTTGGAGCAGCAACAGAGAAGGCCCTTTCATGTGTTCTTATGAGAAGCACCTGTGAAGGTGGCGGGTTGGAGAGAAAGGCCTCTCCTGATGGCCTTGGCATCGTAGTACATTATACACTGTCTTCTTAGCTCCTTTAACCTAGCTACCATTGCTGTTTCTTAGGCCGTGGTCATCCCTGGGTTTCAATCTTGATCTTCTGAAGGTCCGGCTTTTCCTCTTCGTCCCATCATGTGATTGAATAAGTAGGACAGGAATTCACATGTCAAAAGCTGGTTTTTTTTTTAAATTTATTTTAAAGTGCAGTTCAGCCCCCTTGGCCAGCAGGTGGCGCAAGCATTTGAAGAAAACAGACCATTTGGCTGCGGGAAAGGAAAACTTGTAGGACCGGATAGAGCTTCCTGTTTCTCCGAAGGTGAAAAGCAATTAAAAAAACATAGCCCATCGGCCCCAGGAACAGCTGGCCGGTGCTATGAAAAAAGAAAGAAAAAGAAACCCGGATCATCTGTGTCGCCTTGCAACGTCTGCCTCCTTAAAAGCTGGATTTTCAAAGGAGGCAAAATTTTCCCTACCTCTTCGGTGAGTCACAGAAACCTTGCTTAAAGGGGCATTACTGGGGTTTCTTTCTTTCCCCCCCCCCAAAAAAGCCCAGTGGCCATGGAGATGGCATTTTTAGACACAGTTTATCTGGTAATTTCAAATGCTTTTAAAGGGACGTGAATCTGTTTCATTTTAGCTATGGCCCTATTCCTCGCCCACCTAATTCTTCTTCCTGGCTTGACCCTTCCTTCTTTCAGCCAACACACCTGTTTTTAGACCAATCAGGCAAAACCCTCATTAGCAATCACCTGGAGACCTACTTCTGTTGTAGCTTAAAAGTGCAAGAATTTATAAATAAAATTACTGCCTTATTAATATAGAAAAGTGGAGTTTTCTGTTCCCATGGGTTTCTTCTGTAGAAGCAAATTACGCACTGCTGTTTACAATGGGGAGAATATCTTTGTAGATTGCTCTGACAAAGAAACAAAGTCCTTTCCCTTCATTTTTCCTGTTGGATAAGCAGCCCTTTGGGTCTTGCTAGTTATACCTCATTCAAAGGCAGAATTGGAACCTTTTTAAAATGCATCAGCACCGATCAATGCTTTGGGCCCAGAAATTGCTTATAACAAGTGACGTCAAGTTTGACCCCTAATTCTGCAGCAAGACAAAGTGTAGTCTCTTGCCACTTCTTTCAACATTACCATTCAGCCATTTTTATCTCCAGCAATTTCTAAATAAAGACTACCTGGTGGCTGTCCATTTTCCACCAATTAAGGGGACTGGGACAGGATGAATACATCTTCAAATTCAATATGAGAATATTTCCACTTTATCATTTATTTATTGATTAGATTTATATACCGTGCCATCTACCAATAAGGCCGCTCTGGGAGATTAACAGAAATTAAACAAATAGAAAAATACAAGCATAAGTATATATACTATACAATAAATAAACATGACATAATAAAACACAATAAACATATCTAAATTAGTCTCATAAAATCAAAGCAGAGGGCAAAGATAGGCTAAAGATTAAGCATCTTTTCATTAACTCTATGGGCTACCCAAGGTATATCCTTCGTCCTGTGCCTATGCACCTTCTCTTTTCCAATACATTTTAGATAACATGCAGACCACAACAATTTAGGATCCATCTCTCACCATGTCCATCATTTCTTATGTTTTTAAACTGTTGCTTGACTGGTGAAGAAAAAGTATCATTTCAAAAGCTGGCACATTTTTGTGCCTTTTGCATTTAGCCTAAAGAAAATACCACTTTCTTATAATGGATTTTGGAATATGCTTTATGCATATCAGCATATTAGAATGTTTCAAATCCAAAGTGTAACCTATCATTATATATTTAATGATGAATTAAAACTCATTGGATCCCCAAAACTGACATTCTGAAACAGATAAATCTAGAAATAAATTGGCCAAAAATAAATTGGTGTAAATTGGAAAACCATAGCAATTGGAATAAAATCTATGAAGGGGTAGATTATGGATGCGAAAGGCAAAAATATATGTCTGTGGGTGCTATTAATCAAATAATAAACATTTCAGCCTTTCAAAACTTGAGGTTGGAAGGGGCTTACAAGGCCATCAAGTAGGAATGGGCACCAAATGAAAAATGACATCCGATTTCGTCATTTTATTAGCTAACGAAATGAAATAAACAAAACAAAACAAGGATGCATCGTGTCGTTACTTACGAAACAAATCGGCATTTTTACATTGAAATAAACCAATTCATTTCTCTATAACCCGGCCCCCACCAAACTTGAAGTGAGCCATCCTTGTGCTCTCCCCTTTAAGCCCTCCAAAATATATGCTCTCCACTAGGGGGTGGGGAAGAAAGTTTTTTTGGGGAGAATTTAAAAAATGTCCCACTAGGTAGATTCAATTAAGACCCAATTGAAGGGGAAATGTGTACCTAGTGTTTATGGGCGTTTATACACGACCCCTAAACTCCGCCGCAAATGGCTGCAAGCTCCGGAGCTTAAAAATGTTTCCCCACCAGCTCCGGAGTTTGCAGACAATTAAGTGCGACCCTGCCCACCTAAGTGCGACCCAGCACACTTTTCTTGTACCTGCTCTTGGGAGGTGAAAAATATTTGATGCGGATGTGCTGGGCTCTCCTCGCTTCTTTTTGGTTTTGTTTTTTTGCCTCCTGCCCCTTTAAGAGGAACCAGGAAGTGACCGGGGCTCCCCGGCAGCTTCCACCAGCACCAGGAGGTAAGGCTTTATTCTTTTGTCCCTTTTTTTCCTCCCTCCCCTCATGCAGCCAGCAGCCAGGAAGTACGGAGGGGTGGAGACACACGAAGAGCGACAAACCCCTAAGATTTCTGGTCCGAATTTAAGGGGCCAGCGGATCTTAGGGGTCGTGTAAAAGCGCCCTATGTCCAGGGTACTTAGATGTTTCTTGATGGTTACAACCAAGAGGGAGGTGCCTATACCATGCCACTCTATGTTTGAACTGGCCTGTAAAGTCCAGCTCCATTGGATCACCACTTGGTTAGATGAATGCCAGAAGAAGTCTGGCGTTCGTCTAGCCAAGTGAATTTTTAAGAACTCTCTCCTGGCAAATTACATCCCTTGACATGTTTGGACTTCTATACCTGCTTTGAAAAAGAGACCTTGCTTTCAAAAGCTCAGCAATTTTTTTATTTTTTTTATTTTTCTTCTAGCAGCCTATGAAGGTATCACCCATATTCTAGTTTTGCTTTTGTTTTAATGGCTGCATGGCTCCAAACCTCTTTTTTTTTTTTACTGCAATGGAACAAGACACCACAAAAGAGCCGCCTCCACCATGAAGAAGGCAAAAAAAAATAATCTACAGCAACAGGACATTAACACTAGGTACTGTGATATCATTTTCCCTTCAATTGGGTCTTAATTGTATCTACGTAGTGCAATTGTTGCGAACCTTTGGCACTCCAGATGTTTTGGACCACAACTCCCAGAATTCCGAGCCTAGATTACCAATGACAAATGACTGTGGGAGTTGTGTTCCAAAACATCTGGAGTGCTGAAGGTTCGCCACCACTGACCTATTGGGACATTTTTTAAATTATTTCCAAAAAACTTTCTTTCCCCTGGTGAAGAGCATGTTTTTTTGGGTTGGTTTTTTTTTTTTTGCATTAACCTCCTGCTTTTGCCCTACCTCTGGCCAATCAGGAGCTCTATGCTTCAAAGAGCCAATAGAGAGGTGATGGATTTAAGCAAGAGGGAGATGCCCATACCATGCCGCTCTTTGTCTGAACTGGTCTGTAAAACAAACGCAAAAAGCAAAGTGTTCTGCTTATACACTGCCCCATACCACTTCAAGTAGTTTCTGGGCAGTTTATAGTTTTAATTACACTATGCAGGCTACACATCCCCCCCCCAGCAAGCTGGGTACTCATTTTGCCAACCTCGGAAGGATGGAAAGTCCAGAGCCATCGGACCATGCTGCCCTATGCTGCCCTGTGCCTTCCAAGAAGAAGTCTGGCGTCCATCTTGTCAAGTGAACTTTTAAGAACTCTCTGCTGGCAAATTACATCCCTTGCCATGTTTGGACTTCTATACCTGCTTTGAAAAAGAGAGCTTGCTCTTGAATGCTCAGCAACTTTTTATTATATTTTTTTATTTTTCTTCTAGCAGCTTAAGAAGGTATCACCCATAGTCTAGTTTTGTTAAATTACAAATGTTCTTATTCTGGTGGCACCATGTTTGGTGTCAAATAACTTGGGCCCATGGCCCACACCATTCCAAATTTGAGGTGCTTCAAGGGGAGAGTTAGAGGATGCTCCACAGCAATTTCCATGCTGTTAGGCGCCTGGGATCTGCATTTCCAAGTACTTTAAAATTACAAAAGTTCTTCTACTGGGGTACCAGTTTGGTGTTGAATAGCTTGCCCCCATACCTTAAACCTTTCCAAATTAGGGGTGCTTAAAGGGGAGAGCTTGGGGAAGGTCCAAAACAATTTTCATGCTGCTCTTTGCTTGAGAACAGTACAGTATTTCCAAGCACAGAAAATGGTGCTTAGAAATGTTTTTTTCAGGGGGCACCCAATTTGAAGTTTAATAACTCAGGCCCCCAAACCCCAAATCACTCCAAATTTGGAGGGCTTAAAGGGGAGAGTTCAAGGACCAACAGATTTTGTGCCTCTAGGACCCAAGTGGGCCTCATTATAGAGAAGTGAACCAGTTTTTTACAATTTCATTTCTTAAAAATCTTTTACAAATTAGTAATGAAACAAAATGAAACAAAACACCATTTCGTGCCCATCCCTACCATCAAGTCCAACCCTCTAGTCATTTTTCCTGATATTCAGCACAAATCTGGCTTCCTGTAACTTGACTCCATATTTGCATGTCCTGCACTCTTGATTGAGTGAGAACAGAACATTCCCTGATCTGTATGACAGCCAGAAAAGTGTGATCATATCTTCCTTAGGTTTCCCCAGCCCCAACCCCAACCCCAAGGCTAAACATTGCCAGTGCTGTCAGACCTTTCTCATAGGGCTTGGTTTCCAGCCCCCTAATAATCCTTTTTGACCTTCTCTGAACTTGTTCCATTTCATCAACATTTTTCTTGAAGTGTGGTGTCCACAGCTGGATACAGCACTCAAGATGAGTCTCAATAGAGGGAAACTCGTACCTCCTAGGGTTGGAAACTATACTTCCACTAAGACAACCTAAAATAGCATGTGGTGTCTTTGTGGCCATAGTACACTGTTGCCTCCTATTCAACTTATGATCTGCAAGAATTCCAAGATCCTTCTTGCTTGTAGGATTGCAGAACCCCTTCTTCCTATAGTTGCAGTACTTTGCACATTTTTTTAATTTCATTGTTCTTTTCAGCCTAGTGCTCAAGCCTAACTAGATCCTTATGAATTTTGTTTCTGTTTTAGAAGGCATTAGCTATTCTATCCAATATTCAGTCATCTACAAATTTGATTAGCACTTCCTTTAACTCCCAATACAGGTCATTAATAATGATGTTGAAGAGCACTGGGTCCAGAATTAAGCCCTGGAGCACCCCAGATAGTCCAAAGGAGTTACATTTGTATTCCATGAGTCATGGGCTGAGTACTACTGTGGAGGAGGAAAGAGAAATGAAAGTATTCTTGGGAAATGAAAGAGGCGCCTTGCTGAGGCATCTGCATTTTTTAAAGTGGAGGGTGGGACCAATGGGGTTTCTGCCCCTGGTGCAAGCTGAATGAGAAATAGAAACCAAGCATGTGTGCCAAGGAAAATTTGGAAGTGATAGTAGAGAAGATATTGCAGTAAAAAAAGGACTTGTAGAGTTTTAACTCAGACAAAAATGGATGCAATGGCCAGATGTACATATTAACTATCCCAGTAGCTGGGATATTTTTACATATCCATTCAACACAGTTTTGCCCACTAGTACAACAATTTTGAGGCAATGGTGGTAATTATACACTAGTCCTCCTCCACAACATGGTTCATATATTTCACTCTCAGTATATTGCATTTTTTTTCCTTGAGAGTAGCAGACTTCAAAATAGAGGGTTTTAACCCCCTCCTGGCACCTCAGCAAACAAACCTTGGGCTGCTGCTGCCGGCTGTGCTTGCAAAGAAAGGTTTTTAATCCCCTCCTGACACATTAGCAAACAGACCTTGAGCTCCTGGCAGCAAGGTTGGCTGAGGTGTCATGAGGGGGTTAAAACACTCTATTTACAAGCAGAGCAGGCAGAAGCAGCCCCAGGTCTGTTTGCTGAGGCATTGGCATTTCACTTCCAAAGAGAGGTTTTTAACTCCCTCCTGATACCTCAGCAAACACAGCTGGGGCTGCTCCTGCCAACTACGCTTGCAAAGAGAGGTTTTCAATCCCCTCCTGACACCTCAGCAAACAGACCTTGAGCTCCTGGCAGCAAGGTTTGCTGAGGTGTCAGGAGGGGGCAAAAAACCTCTCTTTTCAAGTGGAGCAAACAGGATCAGCCCTTGTTGAGGTATCTGCATTTCGCTTCCAGAGAGGTTTTTAACCGCCTCCTCCTGTTGTTGTTGTGATTCAGTCATGTCCGACTCTTCGTGACCCCAAGGACCAGAGCTCGCCAGGCCTTCCTACCTTCCACTGCCTCCCGGAGTTTGGTCAAATCCATATTGGTTGCATCGATGACACCGTCCAAACATCTCATTCTCTGCCGTCCTCTTTTCCTTTTGCCTTCAATCTTTCTCAACATCAGGGACTTTTCCAAGGACTGCTCTCTCCTCATGAGATGCCCAATGTACAGGAGCCTAAGCTTCAACATCTGTCCTTCGAGTGAACATACTGGGTTGATTTCTTTCAGGATGGATAGGTTTGATCTCCTTGCAGTCCAGGAGACTCTCAAGACTTTCCTCTAGCACCACAGCTCAAAAGCATTCATTCTGTGGCGATCAGCCTTCTTTATGGTCCAGCTTTCACTTCCATACATCACTACTGGAAAAAACCATAGCTTTGACTATCCTGACCTTAGTTGGCAAAGTGGATTTGGGTGAACCAGTGGATAT
The DNA here is from genome assembly GCA_023846285.1 of Phrynocephalus versicolor. NCBI lineage: Eukaryota > Metazoa > Chordata > Lepidosauria > Squamata > Agamidae > Phrynocephalus > Phrynocephalus versicolor. The sequence continues at coordinate 22,863,305 of JAHTLZ010000015.1, forward strand.
AGTCTATCTGGATTTTCAAAAGGCTTTTGACACAGTCCCTCACCAAAGGCTGCTGAGAAAATTGCACAGTCAGGGGATAAGAGGGCAGGTCCTCTTATGGATTGAAAACTGGTTGAGATCCAGGAAACAAAGAGTAGGTGTCAACGGGAAATTTTCACAATGGAGAGAAGTGAAAAGCGGTGTGCCCCAGGGATCTGTCCTGGGACCGGTGCTTTTCAATCTGTTCATCAATGACCTGGAGACAGGGATAAACAGTGAGGTGGCGAAGTTTGCGGATGACACAAAACTTTTCCGTGTGGTAAAAACCAGAGAAGATTGTGAAGAACTCCAGAAGGATCTCTCCAAACTGGGGGAATGGGCCGCAAAATGGCAAATGCGATTTAATGTAGCCAAATGTAAAGTAATGCATATTGGGGCAAAAAATCAAAACTTTATCTACCAACTCATGGGCTCTGAGTTATCCGTGACGGATCAGGAAAGAGATCTTGGTGTTTTGGTGGACAGCTCCATGAAGGTATCTACCCAATGTATGGCAGCAGTGAAGAAGGCCAATTCCATGCTAGGGATTATCAAAAAGGGGATTGAAAATAAAACAGCCAACATTATAATGCCATTATACAAAACAATAGTAAGGCCCCACCTGGAGTATTGTGTACAATTCTGGTCACCGCATCTCAAGAAAGACATAGTAGAACTGGAAAAGGTGCAGAAGAGAGCGACTAAAATGATTACTGGGCTGGGGCACCTCCCTCATAAGGAAAGGCTAAAACATTTGGGCCTCTTTAGTCTGGAAAAAAGGCGCCTGAGACGTACAAAATAATGCAGGGCATGAGTAAAGTGGATAGAGGGAAGCTCTTCTCCCTCTCCCAAAATACCAGAACTAGGGGACATCCACTCAAATTGAGGGCTGGGAGAGTAAGAACAGACAAAAGAAAATATTTTTTCACTCAGCGCATTGTTAGTCTGTGGAACTCCCTGCCACAGGATGTGGTGATGGCATCTGGCCTGGATGCCTTCAAAAGGGGATTGGACAGATTCCTGGAGGAAAAATCCATCACAGGTTACAAACCATGATGGAGATATGTAATCTCCAGTCTTAAAACCAGGGTACTTTAAGGGCTAGATGCCAGGGAGTGATATCACGAAACAGATATCTAGTCTCGTGCACTCCCAGACGCATCTGGTGGGGCCACTGTGAGATACAGGAAGCTGGACTAGATGGGCCATTGGCCTGATCCAGCATGGCTCTTCTTATGTTCTTATGTTCTTATGTTCTTTAGGATGCTACCTAGGTTTACCATTGCTTTCCTCCCAAGAAGCAGGCATCTTTTAATTTCGTTGCTGCAGTCGCCATCTCTACTGATCAAGGAGCCCAAGGAAATAAACTCTGTTGTTGCCTCCATTTCTTCCCGTTCTATTTGCCAGGAGGTGATGGGACCGGTGGCCATGATCTTAGTTCTTTTGATGTTGAACTTCAGCCCATTTTTTTCACTCTCCTCTTTCACCCTCATTAAGAGGTTCTTTAATTCCTCCTCACTTTCTGCTATCAGAGTAGTATCATCTGCGTATCTGAGGTTGTTGATATTTCTTCTGGCAATCTTAATTCCAGCTTGTGATTCATCCAAACCTGCCTTTCGCATGATGTACTCTGCATATAAGTTAAATAGGCAAGGTGACAGTATACAGCCTTGTCATACTCCTTTCCCAATTTTAAACCAGTTCTGACGGTTGCTGCTTGTCCCACATATAGATTTCTTAGGAGACAGATAAAGTGGTCAGGCACTCCCATACCTTTACGGACTTGCCATAGTTTGTTGTGATCCACACAGTCAAAGGCTTTGGCATAGTCAGTGGAGCAGAAGTAGATGTTTTTTCTGGAACTCTCTGGCTTTCTCCATAATCCAGCGCATGTTGGCGATTTGATCTCCAGTTCCTCTGCCCCTTCGAAATCCACCTTGCACTTCTGGAAGTTCTCTGTCCACATACTGCTGAAGCCTCCCTTGTAGAATTTTGACCATAACCTTGCTAGCGTGTGAAATGAGTGCAATTGTGCAATATTTGGAACATTATTTGGTGTTGCCTTTCTTTGGGATTGGGATGTAGACTGATCTTTTCCAGTCCTCTGGCCACTGCTGAGTTTTCTGGGGCTGTTCCTGCCAGTTACACTTGCAAAGAGAGGTTTCTAACCAACCCCTAACACCTGATCAAACTGACCTTGGGCTGCTTCGCTGCTGTTTCCAAAGAGAAATTTTTAACCCCCTCCTGACACCTCAGCAAACAGATCTTGAGCTCTTGGCAGCAAGGTTTGCTGAGGTGTCAGGAGAGGGTTAAAAAACTCTCTTTGGAAGCATAGCTGGCAAGATCAGCCCAAGGTCAGAAATATGGAACTAAGGGATGTTAAAAGAGAATGTTTTTAATCAAATTTGGTATACATTTCTGGATCATGTATTTCTAAAACATAAGGGTTATTTTCCATCTGAAGAATGAATTCAGTTTTGGAAGGAGACAGGTTGTTTAAGATGAAACATGCAATTGTAGTTAATGAAATGTGATATAATGTTATAAAGCAGTGGTGGCGAACCTTTGGCACTCCAGATGTTTTGGACTGCAGTTCCCAGAATTCCAAGTCGATATTGCCAATGACAAAAGACTGTGGGAGTTGTGGTCCAAAACATCTGGAGTGCCGAATGTTCGCCATCACTGTTATAGAGTATATTGTTATATAATCCTGAGGGTGGAGGATAATTAAGCACAATTTGTTGTGGGGGATTATTTATTTATTTATTTATTTATTATTCACACTTGTATACCGCCCCATTCCCACAATGGGGACTCTGGGCGGTTCACAACATCCAAATAAAAACAGGTAAAAATCAATACAAACAACAATAACAATAAAAGAGTAAAGTCCAAGAACAATTAGGCGGGTTTAAAAAAAAAACACAGGTCCCTATGCATCGCCGTAGGCTTCTCGAAAAAGGATGGTCTTGAGGTTCTTCTTAAAAGCCGCCAGTGACTGAGCCCACCGTAATTCACTGGGGAGACTGTTCCAAATAGATGGAGCCACCACCGAGAAGGCCCGCCCACGAATACTCACCTTACGGGCCTCCCTCGGGGTGACTGTCCGCAGTGAAAGGGCCACCGAGGCGCGGGTGTGTCGGGCCGGATCTAATTGCCGGGGGAGACGCTCCGCCAAATAGGCTGGGGCCAAGCCATGGAGGGTTTTGTAAATCAAAACCAACACCTTGAACCTTATTCAGGAGGCAACGGGTAACCAGTGTAGGCGGGCCAGGATAGGGGTGGCGCGGTCATAACGGTGCGCGCCGACCACCAACCTGGCTGCCGTATTCTGGACCCACTGCAATCGCCGAACAAGGTTCATGGGGAGCCCCATGTAGAGAGTGTTGCAGTAATCCAGCCTCGACATGACCAGCGCCTGTACCACAGTCCTCAGGGAGCTCTCATTGAGGTACGGGCGAATCTGGGCGATAAGCCTTAGATGGTAAAAGGCCGACCTGACCACGGCTGACACCTGAGGTTCCAGGGTCAGGTCCGGGTCAAGGATGACGCCCAGATTCCTCACTCTTTGCGCCAGCTGGGGAGCAGACCCACCCAGACTGCGAAGAGGGCCGCAGTACCCCTCCGAAGAGCCCCCGAAGAACATAACCTCGGTCTTGCCTGGGTTGAGCCGGAGCCTGTGAGTCCTGGTCCAGTCCAGTACCGCAGCCAGGCAACGATCAAGGGTCCGGACTGCCTCCACTGCACAGGTGGAAAAGGAGAGATAGAGCTGTGTGTCATCAGCGTACTGATGACAGCAGACTCCATAACTCCGGATGATCTCAGCCAGCGGCTTCATATAGATGTTAAAGAGCATTGGGGAGAGTGACGACCCCTGAGGCACCCCACAGGAGAGTGTTCAGGGAGCCGACAACTCACCCCCCAAGCTCACTCGCTGGGTGCGGCCCCCAAGGAAGGACCGGAGCCAGGCCAAGGCCTGGCCTCCAATCCCAACCTCCGAGAGCCGCTCCAGCAGGATACCGTGGTCGACGGTATCAAAAGCCGCTGACAGGTCGAGAAGGACCAGCAGGGTAGAACAACCCCTGTCAGCCCTCCTCAACAGATCATCATGCAGTGCGACCAGAACCGTCTCGGTCCCATGACACGGCCTGAACCCGGACTGGAAGGGATCCAGGACATGGTTCTCCTCCAGGAACGACTGGAGACGCAGTGCGGCGACTCGCTCAATCACCTTGCCCAAAAAGGGAACATTGGCTATGGGACGATAGTTGGACAGATCGTCCACAGCCAAGCCGGATCTTTTAATAATGGGCTTCACCACCGTCTGCTTCAGAAGACTGGGAAAAATCCCGTCTCTGAAGGAGGCCGAGGCAATCAGTGAAGCCCATTTCGGCATGCTCCCCCCTGCGCTCTTAATCAACCAGGCAGGGCAAGGGTCGAACGGAGAGGCCGCAGGCCTGCAATGTCCCAGCGCCCTGGAGGCATCCACAGGTGTAACAGGCCCGAACTCAACAAACCGAGGCGACCGAGGCGGCCCGACACTGGCCATGACAGGGGCCGGATCAGGGCAACCGGCATCCAGCTCGGAACGGATGGCCTCTATCTTAGATCTAAAATAGGCTGTGAATGACTCAGTAGTGAAATCACTAGGAGGAGGCCCTGGCGGAGCGGGATTGGTGAGGTCTCGAACCACACGGAATAATTCCGCTTGACGATTCGAGGCCTCACCAATTCTCAGGGCGGCAAAAGATCTCCTAGCCACCCTTATCGCACGAAAATAGCGACCGTTTAACGCCTTAACCGCAGCCCAATTCTGAACCGTCTGAGCGTTCCGCCATCTGCTCTCTAGCCTTCTCCGCTCTTGCTTCATCGCCCGCAGCTCCTCGGTAAACCAAGGAGACGAGCGGGCTCAGCATCGGATCAGGCGCTTGGGGGCGATCCGGTCAACAACCCCAGCCACCTCCTCAAACCACCGTTGGGCTAGGGAGTCGGCCGGATCATCATCCAAACCGTCTGGAACATCCCCGAGGGCCTCCGAAAACCGCATAGGGTCCAGGAGCCCCCAGGGGCAGGCCCAGATGGACGGGCCCAGCTCCCCGCGGGGCGGGGTGGCTACCGCAAGAGAGAAAGTCAGTAGATAATGATCTGACCATGACACGGGCCGGGCCAGCAATCTCCCGACCCCCAGATCGAAACCCCGCGATGTGGAGGCAAAAACCAGGTCCAGGGTGTGTCCACCTTTATGAGTGGGGCCGATGACTAATTGGGACAGGTTCATGGAGGCCATGGACTCCATGAATTCCAGAGCTACTCCAAACAGCCCAGCCTCGGCGTGCACATTGAAATCCACCACCACCAATAGGCGGGGGGACCTCAAAAGTGCCGCCGAGATGAACTCGGAGAGCTCCGGAAGGGAAAGTGCAGGGTCGCGGGGAGCACGGTACACAAGCACTACCCCAAACCTGTCCCTTTGACCCACCATAAGGTGGAGACATTCCAAACCCAGACTCACCAACATCGCAGATCTACTGACACAAAAAGAATCCCTAAAGACCATAGCCCCCTGCCCCCCGCCCCCCTGGCCTGCCCAGCTGCTGTAAACGGTAGCCCTGGGGGCAAAGGAGGGTGAGAGAGGTCCCACCCCCCTCACCCACCCAGGTCTCCGTGATGAAGGCCAGGTCGGCACGCTCGTCCACAATCAAATCGTGGACGAGCAGGATCTTATTATGTACCGACCTGGCATTAATAAGCAGACAGGACAGGACAGAGGGACAGACGGTTTGGATCCCAGCCATTTATGTGTTGTTTATGTTAACTCATGACATATCTAATGGAGATGCCACATAGCCATATGGTCACAATATTTAAACAATAATATTGTAGAAGAATCAGGCCACATTTCTTCATTTAATCATCTTAATTATTTTTGCGGTGCTAGCAGGTACGTCAGTTCAGAAATTCTGATGTATCCTAATGAAATTTACTTTCAAGGAAGAGTCTCACAGTTTAGACCCTTGCCATCTCCAGGCACAAAAAAACCTGCAGAGGTTTCTGTGTCAGTTATATGGAGTGAAATCCATCAGTGAGCAACAACTAGAATCAGCCCATTGCATTATTGGGATTTAGTGAGCCAAATTCCCTGCTAAAATCCACTGGCACAATGGGTCCACTCTAGTTGTCACATGCTGATTAACTCCAGCCACTGAATTTTACAATCCTGGGCTAAGTGGACCCATGATCTGGCTCTTTAGGAAGAAAATTCTTGTCTTAGTCTTAGAACTGGTAGGTTCGAAAGGACCCTATGGATCATTAAGTCCAACATTTGTCAAGAAGACAGTGGGGAATCGAACTTCTAACCTCTGGTTCCACAAGCTGACACCTAACCCACTGAGCTGGTGTTTTGTAAATGTGAGTAGCCAGCTACTGGAGGAGGCATAGAAAGGGACTTTGTGCTCCTGCTGGGATTGGAAAGATCATACAAGAATCATGCCAGCTTGTGAGGGGGCAGCTGGCGAGAGGGTCGGTAGACATGAATGTGAGGCACCTGGGGTGCTGCATTGCAGATTTAGGATAAGGCAGCACAAAGTGATCTCTATCCCAAAGCCATTCTGTTGAATATCCCAAACTGGCAAGCCCTAAAGAGAAGGTTATTACTCAGCCCAGAAGAAGTTCTTGTTCAAGTACTAGTAGCTGTCTACTAATACTATATTTGATTCAGGCTCCTGCAAGTAATTTACTTCAATAACCTTTGAAGAGTAACTTTTGAGTGCATGTTTTTTTAAAAAAAATAGTTTAAAACTATGCAATCAAAATTTACTTACCTTGGAACTCCAAAGTAGCAGGGGTACCTTCAGAAAGCAATTTTAGGTAACCCCCTGGAATTTGAAAACATTTGGGTGTAAGGGGACTTAGTTATGAAGCTCTAAAGGGGCTGATGGTAGTTAGAGATGGGCACGAAACGAAAAAAGTCATTGTTATTCATTATTCGTTTCATTATGTAACAAAACAAATAATGAAAATTGTGATGAAATTGGAACGAACCAAACAAAACTATGAAAATTAGGTTCGTTACGTTTCATTTCCGTTAATGGTGACACGCAATGAAATGAGCTGTTTTTAAACGTTAAAAAATGTCTTGAATATCCGTAACAACCCAGCGATAATTATTTATTCTGCCTGATAATACCTACTGGGGGTGGGCTCCTTAAAATGTGCATTTATGTCTTTTCTCAGATTGCTGTATTTTTTTCCTTTAAAGGGAGTTAGGGCTTAGGGGACATCGACCCAAAATGGCTCCCAGATGCCTAATATTGATTTCTCGGGTATTAAAACACCCTGGACATCCGTAAAAATGCAGTGATTATTATTTGAAATTATTACCTACCAGGGGTTTGGGGTCCTTAAAATGTTTGTTTTTGTCCTTCTTCCATCGCAATGTATTTTTTCTTTTCCCTTTAAGGATGACACAAAATCGATTCCAGCCACAAGATGGAGCAAGCCATGTGATGGGATCATGTAAATTCTTGGACAATTTCAACCAATAGCATGCCCAGGTTGCAGACTGGGTAGGTGTGGCAGCCACAGAGGGCATAAAAAGCTCTGGCAGCCCCCGTCCTCCTTGCAGTCTGCAGTAGGAGTTAGAGTGGGATTGCTGTCTCTGCGACTCGTTACTTTAGGCCAGTCAGGCAGGTGTGTGTCTCTGTGTTCCTGCTGGCTGCAGCCTGGCTCTTAGGGGAGAGAAAGAAGAGATTTCTCTTGCAGCCTCCCTATGTGCGTGCGTACCTCTCAGTGAGTACCCTACCCCTGCCCCCCAGTGCAGTCACTCTGTGGCTACCTTACACCCTGGGCAATGCCTGCCACTGCCTTTGCAGCCTCCCTGCAAACCTAGTCTATACCGTGTCTCTGCCAGCATCATTTTTTTTAGTGTTTTCCCTCTGGTCTGGGGCGTTGGGGGATGTCCGCATGTGGAAATGCTTTAAGTCGCGCAAAAAGCGGGTAAAAACAAAATACGAAAAATGAAAAAATGAAATGATTTTTTTTCAAAAAATTCACAAAAAATGAAAATAAATCAAAACAGACCCACAACGAAAAACAAAAAACCAAAACATACCTTTTTTTTAAAATTTGTGCCAACTCTAATGGTAGTATCGGCAACTGTGCAGGGACTGTGGAGGCAATCAGGAAGTTTACTCTGTTGTATTAACTCCCTTATTGCCTCGACACTCCCAGCACATGTTGCCAATTACTACCCACAGACCCTTTAGAGCTCAGCCGGTATACTTGAGTATAACTTTAAAATGTCCTTGGCTTATACTTGAGGTAATATGTTTTACCTGGTTTTTTTTTGGGGGGGGGGTTAAAATTAGGCCCTCAGCTTATTCTAAGGATGGCTTATACTCAAGTTTTGTTTTGTTTTGTTACAAACAATTTTTAAAGTCATTTTGTAATCAAACAAAATGAAACAAAACACTATTCTCCCCTGGGTCCTAGAGGCACCAAAATGGCATGGGAATCATTTTTAATTAAGTGAGAAGCCACTAATCATTCACATGGGTGAGTGATTATCGGCTTCTATCTCTCTCAATTAGAAATGATTTTTTCCTACAGACAGCCCCTTTGGAGTTTATTAACTCAGCTCCCTGACCCCTAAAAGTTTCCAAATTTGGGGGGCTTTCAGGCAAGAGCTTAAGCTCCCCTGTCATTGATTCCACTAGGATGAATCATTTCATTCTAGAGGGGGAAATGGCATTTTGTTACAAAATGAAACACATCCTACCATTTCATTACTTAACAAAGTAATTCGATACCTAGCAAAACGATGAAATAGCATTTCATTTTTTTCATGCCCATCTCTAATTTATATCCTTAATCCAGAGTGGGTGAGTCACGTATAATAATTATGCCCCTTTCTAGGAACATTTTGTTGGAATTTAATCACTGTCACAAGATGTTTGCAGAGTCCTTGGAAAATAAATCTTCAGGGTATCCACAGTTATGTAAAATACTCAGCACAGGAAAGCAGATACATAAATGGGAGTCAGCCAATATAGAGAGATAGTGACCCAAATATATCTACTCTCCAGCAGCAAGCAAACTCTCTCACACACCCAGTTGCTATGCACGGCTTAATAAGGAGAACAAAAACAGCTTGCATAGAAAAATATAACAAAGCATTACTATAAAATAGGGATGTGACAAAACAATAATAAACAGTGTACACAGAGCAAAAATACTTAGCTTGTGCAGAGAAAGATAGCCAGCAACAGCATTTCTGTCAGGCATGGGCTCAGGAAGAGCTGACTAGGCTAAGGTAGAACCTTCCCTTATACTAACAGAAGAGGAGGGACACGTGTAGGTGATGACAGGATAGCCTAAAGACAAGGCTTCTAGAAGAAGCAGGCTATTAAAGGAGAAAGAGGTTTCTTCATGCATGGCTGCATTGCCATTGAGATAGAGATTGAAAAATCCAACACATTTATCTTGATTTAATGATGCATTTCATATGTGAGTGATGTAGCAGGATACACAAAGGAGATACTTCCTTAAATCAAGACAACATTTTAAATATGTAAACATTGCATTATTAATACTTCCATTCCAGCAACAAGCAACCAGACTGTGCTATTTATTTATTTATTTTATTGGATGTTTTACCACCCATCTGGCAGCGAGGTCACTTTGGGCAGTTAACAAGAATTAATGAATACAATGAAGTTCAAATAAACTCAAATAATTCATACAATCCAATAAACATAAAATATAGTAATATAATAAAAATAAGAATAACATTAACATTAAAGTGATGTAGAATAGTGTATATGTATTGTTATTGGTGGGCTTGACAGATACATGAGGGCAGCGGTACCCAGAAAAAGAGGGGGACTTCCCATGTTCACGCACTGGTGTGAATGAATGAGTGAATGAAGATCAGATGGCTGGAAAAATCAATACCTGAAAGGAGGTGAATGTGGGAATGACTACACATGGACACCTTGGTGGGTGCAAGCCATCCAGGTCCTGTGCAGCAGCTCCTACACTGCTAGCCTGGGCACAAGGCTTTTTATTAGTTGCAATAACAGAGCATCACAAGGGGCAGAGACAGGGCCTACGTGCCAGGAGTCTGGTAAGCTGGTGGGAAGCCTTATTTGTTTATTTATTTATTTATTTTTAAAACTTATATACCGCCCCATCTTCCAAAAAGGAACTCCGGGCGTTTTATAACAAACAAACAAAACAATTATCTAGAGTAACAGGGTCTTTGGCTGGTCATGTAGCTAGGGTATGCAAACCTTATCTGAGTGATCACAGGCAATTTGTCCCACAAACCCCTCTCACAGGTTTCCTGGCTGATCTGGGGGGAGAGATACAGACCAAGCTGGCTTCCTGAACATATGGGCTATGGAATTCATTTCCTTCCATCCGGGGCCTCCCTGCTCAGATAGACAGGTTTAATGATTCCCAAAGGCCTCAACCCATGCAGCCAGCTGGGGTACTGTCCTCTGCCTCAAGGGTGAACATTTTGATCAGTTGTCATACGTACAGTGTAGTAATAATTGCATGCTGTCAGGTCAATTCTGAATTACACCAAACTTTTCTGGCATTTTCTAGGTGGTTTATTTAGAAGTGGTTTTCTACTTGCTTCTTCTGTGAGCATCCTGGGACTGTGCAGGTTGTCCCCCAGGATATAGTGGCACGCTGAACACCAGACCTCTCACTGTGGTATCCAAGGTTTTAAACTGAAACTGCAGGAATAACCACTGAGAAATTGACACATCTTTTCTGTGTGGTAAAAACCAGAGAAGATTGTGAAGGACTCCAGATAGATATCTCCAAACTGGGAGAAATGGCTGGAAAATGGCAAATGCATTTCAATGTAGGAAAATGTAAAATAATGCATATTGGGGCAAAAATCCAAGCTTTATCTATCAACTCATGAGCTCAGCTATTTGTGAAGGATCAGGAAAGAGATCTTGGTGTGCTGGTGGACAGTTCAATGAAGGTGTCTACCCAGTATGTGGCAGTGGTGAAGAAGGCCAATTCCATGCTAGGGATTATCAAAAAGGGGACTGAAAATCAAACAGCCAACATTATAATGCCATTGTACAAAATAATAATAAGGCCATACCTTGTGTACAATTCTGGTCACCACATCTCAAAAAAGACCTAGTGGAACTGGAAAAGGTGCAAAAGAGAGTGACTAAAATGATTACTGGGCTTGGGGACCTCCCTTATGAGGAAAGGCTAAAACATTTGGGGCTCTTTAGTCTGAAAAAAGGTGCCTGAGAGGAGATGTGATTGAGACGTACAAAATTAGGCAGGGTGTGAGTAAAGTGGATAGAGGGACGCTCTTCTCCTCTCACAAAATACCAGAACTAGGGGACATCCACTCAAATTGAGGGCTGCGAGAGAAAGAACAGACAAAAGAAAATATTTTTTCACCCAGCGCCTTGTTAGTCTGTGGAACTCCCTGCCACAAGAAGTGGTGATGGCATCTGACCTGGATGCCTTCAAAAGGGGAGTAGACATATTCCTGAAGGAAAAGTCCATCACAGGTTACAAACCATGATGGAGACGTGTAATCTCTAGGCTTAAATCTGGGGTTCTTCAAGGGCCAGATGGAGGGGAGCAATATTCAGGAGGAGACATGGGCACGGAACGACTAAAATTCTGTTTCCATTTCTGTATACTGTTTCCGTTACATAACGGTAACGGTAACGGTAAGTGAGCCAACCCAGCCCGAACCCAAACCGAAAAAAGAAAAATTTGGTCGGGTTTTCCGTTACCATTTGTGGCATTGCGTGATGCGAGCACAGAAAAAAAGTTTTAAAAAGTTTTTAAACCTGATTCCCGGCCGAAAAAGCAGACAAAAATATGCCTGCCTGAGGCTTTGCCACCTACCAGAGGGGTGGTTTCTGGGGGGTCCTCGGCCTTTCCCACCCTCCTCTCCTGTCCTGGGCTGCTTGCACCAGGCTAGAGGGGGTCATCCTCATCATCTTGCCAATGCCATGCGGTGGGGGGGAATCCCAAATGGCTACTGCAATTTTTATTTTTAAATTGTGGTCCAAAAACACACCAAAGCACAACACAAACATGTTGAAATTTATTTATTCTAATGCCTGAATTTTAATAGTAGCAGCAGTGGGTTTTTTATCGGAATAAAACGTCGCATTGATTTTATTTTATTTTATTTTATTTTTATTTTTTTAGACCTGCCCATTTGGGCTGAGCATGGGATGAGACCATGCAATTTTTTTTATCAATTCCACCAATGGCATGGCCAGGTTTTGACTGACACTTCTGCATGGCTCAGAGGGTATAAAAACCCGAGGCACCTTCCAGAAATCGCCGTCGGTGGGTGGATGTGGTTGAGGGTGCGATACAACACTACCCTATCTCAGTCTCATTGTAAAAATTCCAGTCACTCACCACTTCAGTTCAATTAGAGGGAGAGCCTGACAACAATTTGCTTGAACACACACACAATTTGGGGTGCAAGAACAGAACCTGATCTGATCCTAAGGGGACAATATACATATATTTTACAATACTATTTACTCATTACTCCAGCTGAATGTTTGTTTACATGTTGTTGTTGTGTTGTGTGCACTGACTGAACACACACACTCCATTTCAGTAATTTAGAAAACTACAGTATTTGCTTTTATTCCCTGTGGCCTGCACTGCACAGTTTTGCTGAGTGCTGAAGGGAAGAGCAGTTCTTTATCTTCTCCTTCTGCCTTTGTTTGTTCATTTCAACTCAAACACAAGTATCTCTCTGCTGATTTTTCAGATTATATTGGATTAAAAGGGAGTTGGGGGGACTTCTGGATTTAGTTCAAATACCATTTGTTTTCAACGTTTTCCAATCTGATAAGATACACTTTCATAAGTCATTTAGCTGCACTACACCTATTCTTTTCTTAGTTGATGTGATTGTGTATACACTCAGCTAAACTAATATATTTTATTTACACCAATATCTTCTTTTTGAGGCATCTAAGTACCCCTACTTTCTTTTCAGGGTTATTTTTGGGGTGTGGCTGGCAAGCCAAACTTCCAGAACAGGAGCCCAGTTGCTGCAGGTGCTGCTGCCAGGCTATTACATTTATATCAGCCTAATCTGGGGGGGGGGCATTCACCCTACCCCTACCAAATCAGTTCATTTGCTTGCACACACACACAATTTGGGGTGCAAGAACAGAACCTGCTCTGATCCCCTGACAATATACATATATTTTACAACATTATTTACTTATTACACCAGCTGATTGTTTGTTTACACTTGTTGTTGTGTTGTGTGCACTGACTGAACACACACACTCCATTTTAGTTGGACTTGCTAGGCCACAGCCTAGAGAACTTCCCTGCCCCTGGCACTCTGGCTTTGTGGCTTTCCTCGTGGACTGTGTCTCCACTGGGTAGGCAAAACTGTGGCCTAGTGGCCTCCAAAGTAGGCGGCTGAAACAATCCCTCCCTGAAGTTCCCTGCTGGTACTCTGGCTTTGTGGCTTTCCTGTGTGGACTGGGTGTCCTCCACTGGGTAGGCAGAACTCGGTCTCCTGGGTAGGCAAAACTCTGGCCTCCAAAGTAGGTGGCTGCAACAATCCTCCCTCAAGTTCCCTGCTGGCACTCTGGCTTCATGGCTTCCCTGCGTGGACTCTGTCTCCTCCACTGGGTAGGCAGAACCTGGTCTCCTGGGAAGGCAAAACTCTGGCCTCCAATGTAGGTGGCTGAAACAGTCACTCCCCCAGAAAAATTCAAAAAAATTCACGACAAGCGGAAACGGAACAAAATGGACCCGTTCCGACAAACGAAAAATCAAAACGTCATTTTTCCTAGTCGTGCCCATCTCTATTCAGGAGACAGATATCTAGTCTCGTGTACTCCCAGACGCATTTGGAGGAGCCACTGTGAAATACAGGAAGTTGGACTAGATGGGCCTTTGGCCTGATCCAGCATGGCTCTTCTTATGTTCTTATGTCCTTATGACTAAATGAATACATATTCATACCTGATACAAATCCAGCCACCTGATCCCTGTGTGATTCTTATATTTTGCAAATGTTTCTTATTTTTTTCAGCTTTAGTACTGAAAACTGAATTACATGGCAGTTGTGCAAATCCTGGCTCTCAACAAACATCTGCCATTTTTTTACTTTCTCATTCCAATCTACTGTGACAGCAATCAAAAATCCTGCAATTCATAATTTATTTCAGCAGTCACCCTTGCTGATTCTACCTCATGACCTCAAAACATCTAGATCTAAAGGACCAAGAACAGCTTGTTCAATCAGCATTTTTTCACTCTTAAAACATAAGGGGTTGTATATTTTCAGCAACTGATTTTTTTCTTCTGTCAGAGATGTAGCACACTTATAACCGTATTCCTTCTAAGCACTGGCAGATAAGAAATAGCTGACGCTTACGAAATGAGCATAAGACAGGGAGAACAAATGGCAATTCTGTTTCTCTAAATGTTATATTTGTGGTCTTCTGCTTTTCTGATTCAGTGGATAATCTAACATTGTGATCTCTGTATGATGGTTACACATGGATAAACCTCTCTCATGGTGCACAGGCTTTCTTGCTAGCACGTTTATTTTCGGATTAGAGGTGTGAAGCTTCATGTATTTCATTCTCACAGGCAAAAAAGAAGTTTTCATGTTGGACAAGATTACAAGACGGTATTTTATGACTTTCTTCTCCATGTCATGACTTTAAAAACTGGGGAAATGTTGTTTTCATGAACTCCTGTAAACGTATTGCACAAAACCTGGCTAAAGCCATGGGGTAATTGTACAAAATACAATTTCCCCCACAAAAAGGACCATGTTACCGTATTTGTTAGTGCTGCTGCTAACAAAAAAAATCTGACAATCTCTATTTTTCTTATAAAATGTGTAGCCACTTGTTACATTATTCCTTCCTTATTGTGGTTGCAACCTCGATATCCTCTGCCTGCACAGCTCTAATAAGGTGTGTCCACTACAATCACAGTGGAAACTTTCCGGCAATTCATAGTCTGGACCTCAAAGGGATCCATCCTTTTAGTGCTTTTTATTCAAGACTCTTGTGCATTCTCTAGGATGTTACTCTCAATTTTTATCATCTTTTGGGCATATCCTGTGAGCATCTCAGACCCAGAGGATACCTTTTATTCAACACAAGACATCATCCCTTTGAGACTTTAAAAACCAGAATTAGAGAATAGCTGAAAATTGAATGATAGCAACTGGATGTCTTTTCTCGTGAGATTGAAACATTTTTGCTATTCATCTAATTTGCTTCTTCAGTCTTAGGAAGGTTAGTAAGAGATGTCCAATTTATCTTCTATCAAGTGGAGTATGAATAGTAGGTGTCCTACCAACCTTCCTCAGACTGAAGAAACTACTGTATTTGGATAAATAGCAATAAACATATCTCCAATTCTTCCATACCACCAGTCTTTAAATGCCTGAACAGGACTTACATCATCATAGCTAAGAAAAGTTCTGGCTTGACCAGCCTTAAACTCAGTTTTTATCCAGCTATTCAGAAGCTCCCGCTAACAGTTTTCCCTGTGTTAAATTTTAGAATGCAAGCTCCTCAGGGCAGGGGCCTGCCCTCTTATGTTGTGGAAGGCATCATGCCCTTTGGAGGGGCAGTATAAAATTAGAAGTAAATTAGAGGACCAAATCAGGTTATTCAGTTGTATGTTTTCATGCTTAATGAAGTGGAAGTAATTGCAGTGATTGGGCAAAGCATTTATGTATGTTTCATCTGATTGTGTATTGTTATCATTCTTGTGATGATAAACTTTTGAGATAGCTTCATAAGAACTATATTGATGTTGTGTTGATTTGCAAAAAATAATGAACAGTATTTGAATGAAGAGTCCTGAATTGCAAAACACTTTGAAAGAAATATTTATTTATCATTTATTTATTTTTGCATTTCTAGACCACTCCGACTTTTCCAAAGGAACTCTGGATAGTTTACATGAAAGCCAAATAAATAGGCAGCAATTACAACCAATAAACAGACCAATAAACATCAAATAAATCAAATAAAATAAAACAGTAACAAGCAAAAGCCCGACAAGAGGCTAAAGAGCTAAAGGGTAGCGAGAAATACAGCAAAACAAGAGGAACAACACAACATTGCTGATCACTGTATGCTTCTTTAAAAATCCAAGTTTTTAGTTCTTTTAAAAGGCTGTTAGTGTTTTACATGGTGTGTGTTCATTGAGTATGCATGTGCACATCTACACATCTCTCTCTCTCTCTCTCTCTCTCACACACACACACACACACACACACACAAACATACTGACATACACTTTGTTTACTGTAGTTGCTGAACACACAATTGGCAACCCAAAGGAATGTGAAACTATTTGGGAAATTTTGTCTTAACACTTTTTAAAAAAAGCAAAATATGTCTACCTGGTGTTGAACAGGTGTCATGCTTGATGTGGTGATCAAGACCAGCAAATAACATCTACTTGTTTCATCTGAATTATAATTAGATTCCCAAGAGGACAAAATGAAAGTTATCTCTAAAAAGGAGGTGGCTGCAAATATATTCCAAATCACTCTCTGGGGAATAAATTAGTATTTCTTGTAACTGCTATACTTATCACATCATAGTCTTAGGAGGTGTGATGCAGAGTATTGATTCCTAATGTTAAATGATAATGTGCATAGATTGATGCAAATCAAATCGAATAAAAGAAGCAAGGATTTATCACAGAGGTGTGTTTTGGACTACAAAACACACACTTTCAGTTTGTCATATTTAAATTGTAAGGCAGGAACATAAAAGCAGAACCACAGTAAGAAGTTTTTAAACTATGGATATTAACTATCTTAGTTCTGTCACCATTACCACTGCTCCTTTACCTGGTACAGTAACTCCCACCTATTGCGGGGGGTTGATACCTGACCCAGCCCATGATAACTGAAGATCCACAATATGCAGATGCAGGGTGGGGTCAGGACTGGGGGGACTATCTGGGGCCTCTTGTACTTACCCCAGGTCTCACACTGCCCCTAACGAGCCTCCCATGACCTTTTTGGGCCCATTGGAAGCCCATAATGCTTCTAGCCGAACTGGAAGTTACTTCCAGATCACTAGAAAACACTTTTGGGACTTATGAAGGCCTTTCTATGCATGTTGGAGGCCTCAGAAGTGCTTTTTGGTGAACTGGAAGTGACCGGAAAGTCATTTCTGGTTCACAGAAAAGCATTTCTGGGGCCTCCGACATGCCTAGAAAGGACCTCAGAGGTCCAAAACGTGCTTTCTAGTGAGCCAGAGGACACTTTCGGTTTTCCAGAAGTCACTTCCAGTTCTGCAAGAAGCACTTTTGGGGCTTCCGATGGGCTCGGGAAGGCTGTTGGAGGAGGCTTGATACAGGCCTCTCCAGCTTACCCCAGGAGGCTTTTTCCCCATATACTGTGGTCCTGCAATGTACTGGGACTGCAGTATATGAACCACAAAAGGGCAGGGGGGTTACTGTAAGGAGTGTTACCCCATTCCCTCAAATATATAGTAAGCCAACTTGCTGTGTTGAAGAACTTGTCTGCTTGCTCCCGAGATTCCCAAGATTTCTGCTATGAGGCCAGACAAGATGAAGAATATAGTAGCTAGATGGAGCGGTATATACATTTAATAAATTTATTTATTTATTTATTTATTTATTTTATTTCTTGCACTTATAAACCACCCAATTTTCCCAAAGGGAACTCTGGGCAGTGTACATAAATATCACCCCACAATAACTACCCCAATACAATCCGAAAAACATAGCAATCCCCAACAGAGCAAACAGAATACACAAAAGCAAAGCAAATACAGTCAGTGTTGTAATAAAAATCAATCAATCAATCAATCAATCAATCAATCAATCAATCAATCAATAATAGCCCTTTATCCCTTTCTCTGACTTGAGTCAGGGAAAGGGTGAATGCCACACATGGGAACAAGCTGCAGATTAGGAAACGGAAGGGGATTAAAAAAAGGAACTTTTCAGAAGCTCTAGAAAAGCCAGCAAGTCTACCAGCAGGTGTATGGTTGTGTGGCAGGTTGGACATGGAGTCACGAAGAGTCGGTCACGACTATAATGACACAACGCACACACACACACAAACATTCTTAAATGTAACTGTCCTAAGGAACCACAGGAAATAGAGGTTGATGTGACCTTGCTTGTTCTGAGGCAAGTCTATACTCCTGCAATATTGGTCACCGGCGCCTCGTTTTAGAGACAGACAAGCACATTAACATTGTGTTTCTGTAGGGGATGCATACCTTTGCTCATTTCATTCTTATGAACAAGAGGGAAAAGGTTTCAAATATTTTTACCTCCACCGTGCATTTATTCACCATTTTGGTGAGTTGGGGGAATCCATGAGAGCAAAAGAGCACCAACCTGGATTTGGTGAAGAAAGCCTTGCGTAGTATGTAGAAATCCATATTTGTTTGAAGGAAAAATGGAGGTTTTCTTTAATGAGCATTAGTTTCTACCCGTAATTGTGCCTTCCCGGTGGCTGCCCCGACACTCTGGAATAAACTCTGCCAGCCTGATCTCTGCAGGCAGAATCCCTACCGGCCTTCAGGAGAAAGCTGTAGACCTGGCTCTTCATGGAAAGTTTTGGTGATTGCTGATTGTACAACTGTGTGTTGTTAGTTAGGTTGTATTGCTTCTTCCTGCCCCATTTCTTGCCGGATTTTGGGTTTGTTTTGAGTTTACTGTTCTTATTGTTTTTTATATTTTTATATCTTTTTGTTGTTATGTATTGGGCAATTTGTTTTTGCAATTTGTTGTACACTGCCCAGAGTTCCTGAGGGAAAATTGGGCGGTCAAGAAATAAATAAATAATGGCAACAAGCCCTGCCGATCTTGTGTGCCATGTCTTGAGATACCTTTTATCAAAGATGAAAAACGGCAAGCATGCATTATGTTTTAAATTTGTACAATGTTTTATCAATGCGAAATACAGGGTCTTCACTCAAGCTCAAGAATCTGGGACCATCCTAGTTTAACAGACATGACTCTTCTTTCACACAGTCAAAATTTCACTACTGGAAATTTCAGGAAATAATTAACATAGCTTGGATGTTGGTGTGTTGAGAGACAATATTCCACCAACTGGTACATGCTGGTAAAAATCAACAGTAAGGAAAATATTATTATCCTGCTTTTGGAAGTCCTGGAGTAGCTGTTTAGCATCAGTGTTAGCCAGCATTCTGTAAACCTGTTTGCATTTTTATTACATTTTTTCCTACAACAGTCTCTTCCAAATCACATGCCCAATTTAAACTCCCTTTGTACTGTCAGTGGTAGAAAGAGAATTTAATACAAATAACCAGCAGGTGTTTGGTATTTACTACACTCTGGGTAATAGCTTTTGCTTGATCCAATACCACTCTTCATACTGATTTAATTGAAGTCAGACATTGTTCTTTTCCAAGCCCTTTGCAATATCTGCTGGGCTTTTTGTTATCATGCCGGCTTGAAAATGTTCTTCTGTTGTATTTTCTATGCAGCAGACTTTATTTCCTAAGGGGCATGGCAATTTTATCTGTCTTGCCGTAGGTTTTCAAAAGATTACCAGTTCAAGGCCAGTTGAAATGTGGAGAGTGGCCGATAGTTACCATTTTCTGTGTGATCCTACTGCTCCAGAAGGCATTAATATTAGCAAGTGCCACTGCAAAGAATGGGCAGACATATTGTTTAGTCAACACATTTTTGCATATGGACACGAGTTATCCTTCCCTTTTGTGAGAACCCTAGGCTCAAAGCCAGGTCCAGTAAATGTGTCGACCCCGACATATTAACAGCTCATGGATCAGGATGGAAGGTACCTCACCCTCAAATCTGAGGGACACACATTGTCTCCAGATCAAATGAGACTGCAGCTCCCATCACTCTTTGACAGTGAAGCCAATTGTTAGAGAAGAGATGTCTGAGAAGAGGAGGGAAGCTGCATCCATGCCAACTCTTCATGGCTGATACTTCACGTCTATCTCATCGCTGTTCATGGTCCTGCTTGGGACCAGTACGAAGTAATCTAACCACACGTCCATTGCGGGATGAGAGGAATTCGATCCGACCACGCCCCTGAACTGCGATTTAAGCAGGATGAGAGATTCCCCTCCCTGGCCTCGGGAATCTGTTCGTCACGCTTCTCATTCCGAGACAAGTGCCCGTGAGGTAAGGCTCGTCATGCAACGTGCCATTCTCCATCTAGTGGCAGGATTGCAAAGTGTCATTCACCAGTACATTCCCTATGGAGTCAGCAATGCAGTGTAGAGAGATTAAAAGACAAATGCCTCAAACTTAGCTCTGTAACACATTGAAGGCAAGGTTTCGGAGATTCAAAACATCAATAAACAGAAGGTTGGGCCAAAAAAAAAAAAAAACCAGAGAAAAAGGCATGGAATTTCACATCTCATCACGGAACAAGGTCGTGCGGTAACAGTCATGCTGGTATCATACATCATGCCCATGCATACACGGGAACAAAGACAGAACCGGAAGGAGACCACGTGACCACTACTGACATCAAAATGCAACAAACTTCCTCCCGGGACAAGAATGGGCATGACGTAACCATCCATGTGAGCCATAACCCTCCCCTTTTAATGTCTGGTCCATGTGAGACAGTCTACCATAGTCTCACACTTTTCTGACTTCCCTTCATAGGTTGAAAGCACATGATGATGTGTCCTCATCATGTGTGACGAACATTCTTTTTCAGAACACCTGAGCACAGTTTGTATCTCATGTTGTCAGTGTGTGGTTGCTTCTTTTCCCTTTGCCCAAGCGCAGTCAATTAGTTGTTCTGTCTGATGGCCATGCTAGGTCTCCGGATTCTCAGTGGCTACTCCCAGGCTGCCCCATGAAGCTAGGCTGTTCCCCTCCCTCTTGTCCTTCTGTGGACAGGTGGGCTTTTAAGCTGTAAATGGAGCTCTCAGAAATGCTTTGTTTATCTTAGAGGGTTAAAACTGTTCATTTATTTTAAACAATTTGATTTGTTCAATAGTTTTCATATAGTTTTTGTAATGACATTTAAAATATGTGGTTGTTGCATAGTTTTGTTGCAAACTGCCTTGGATCCCCTTACGGAAGTGTTTTCCAACCTTCATCAAATCAAATAGTCAAGCAAACTGCAACTCTACCACCACATTTGCCTAAAAGAGAATTTATAATGGGGGAAATTAAAATAGATTTTCCAGAATGTGTGTGTGTGTGTGTGTGTGTGTGTGTGTGTGTGTGTGTGTGTGT
>JAHTLZ010000015.1:22884599-22909106 GCA_023846285.1 Phrynocephalus versicolor
GTTGTGTTGTGTTGTGTTGTGTTGTGTTGTGTTGTGTTGTGTTGTGTCATTATAGTCATGTCCAACTCTTTGTGACCCCATGTCCTTGGAGTTTTCTTGGCAGGAATACTGGAGTGGTTTGCCAGTTCTTACTCCAGACACCTACAGCACCTGGTATTCCATGGTGGTCTCCCATCCAAGTACTAGCCAGGGCTGACCCTGCTTAGCTTCCAAAACCTTTACCCTAATATATTAATATCAATGTACTAATATATAATTATGGGAGGGGACTATAACTCTGCTTCTGTGTAAAATTTGAGGGAAAATGTCAATGCACTTTGAGTGTGATTTGCTTTTTAGGGAGTGAAAATGACCCTCCCTTTGTCCCCCCCCCAAAGCCCCCTCAATGAAGCCCTCTCCTCCCTAATCCTAAATAAACATCTCTCAGTGGGCTGTACCCATGTCCCTCCTCCTTCTTGGTTCTCCTTCCTCACCTTTTGGTCTCTCTTGCCTTTCCTTCCCCATAACTCAGGTGAAGCCTGGAGGTACCTTATTTTATTTATTTATTTATTTATTTATTTATTTATTTATTTATTTATTCAATTTATATCCTGTCCATCTGGTAGAAAGTCACTCTGGGTGGTTTACAACATAAAACAAACTGATTACAAAATACAAATACAAAAATATAATAAAAAGCAAAAATATTACAAATGAAAACATAACTAAAACAACAACATTCATAAAACAATCAAAGATAAATAACATACGCTCATGGCATATGAGATTAGATAACTAAATCAACAAGGTCACGTAACCATTAAAAACCAGGAAAGGCAGATTGAAATAACCAAATCTTCAATCTTTTCTTGAAAATCAACAATGAGGGAGCCTGGCAGATCTCCATGGGGAGTTGGTTCCAGAGTCTAGGAGCCACCACCAAGGCCCAGTTCCTTGTTGTTGACTTGCAGGTCTCCCTCGGTGTCGGCACCCTCAGATGACCTGCCTGTGACGAATGAGTAACACGGACAGAACTCAGGGGTAGGAGCCACTCCTGACAGTTCAGAAGGCCCCAAACCTATATGTCAATTGTCAACATTAAGGTCCCAAACCTACATGTCAAGGGCTCTATATGTCAATATTAAGACCTTCAAGACCTTGAAGTCAATGTGGTAATAGATCAGCAGTCAGTGCAGTGAGGCCAGAGTCAGTGTAATATGATGGAATCTTTTAGTACCCAATACTGGTCTTACCATAGTATTCTGTACCAGGTGGAGCCTCTACATTAGACATGAATGTTTCATTTCGGAAGTGGTCCAGTTCTAAAATGAAATGCATGAGCACAGCTGGTGTTCGGAACCAGACCAACCCTCCGGAATGAAATCAGCCAATCTCTTACTTTGCTCTGGACTCATGAGGGGCTAAACTCCAATGAGGTAGAAGCATCCAACATCATCTTCTCCCTGGCTCTGGCCAATCAGACAGAGAGGCAGGATGATACATTTCCTTGCACAGCTCCTGATTGGCCAGTGCCAGGGAGAAGGAAAGATGACATTGGAGGCTTCTTTCTTGTTTAGCCCTGCATGACCCCAGAGCAAGGTAAGGGATTGGCTGATTTCATTCCAGAGGGTTGGTCCGGTTCTGAACGCCAGCTGGACTCTCACATTTCATTTCAGAACCAGACAACTTCCAAAACAGAACACCCCTCTCTACTCTGCATTAACTTCCAAGGCAGCCCCATGTAGAGAGCACTACAGTAGTCTAATCTCGAGACTACCAGTGTACAGACCAATGTAGTAGGAGTGCCGGGATGCAGGAAGGCGCACAGCTGCACAATTCACCTGAAGTGATAATGTGCGGTACAGACCACTGAAGCCACATGGGCCTCCATAGTGAGTGCTGCGTCTAGAATTATGCCAAGACTTTTCTGCCAACACCCCCACTCCCTCCACTGCACTGCCATCACTGCACCCAGAAGAGTGGGAGAGCCAGGTAGAGTGAAAGGCACCGCCGCTATGGCAAAAACCTCTAATTAGTGCTGCCATCTTGGGCATTAGCATTCTCAGCATGTTGCGTGTGCTCACCTCATTCAAACCTTTTTCAGCCAGGCTAATTCTCAAGTCTGAAGAGCTGACATTCAAAGGGATGTGTGGAGAAACAGAGAAAAATGAGTGGGAACCCCTCTTTTGGAGATACTCAGAATGATATGTGTGTCTAAAAGGAAAATCCACCCAAAGGGGAACAGAAATGATGACTAAGAACTGTAGGTCAGCAGCAATTCTGGTTCAGATTACAATGATCGGTCTGTGGACCAAGAAGATTAAAATAAAAAAACATTATATATAACACATTTATTAAATGCATATAAAAATAACTGCAAGCAAATATAACCCTCCCTTGGGCGTCTTGATCCACAGGTTAAGAAACTGCTAGGGAGAAAGTTAGCAAACAAAGAAGTGTCATCTCCCAAGAATTCTTAAAGTTATCCATATTGCACATGTTCTCTTGATAGCTTTCCCCCTTTGTTTCACACCTGCACTGATGTTTATTTTGGTGTCTAAGAGGTTTGGGACTAAAATTGTGGAAATCTGTGATTTTTACTAGTTCTGGACTGGAAGTTATTTGTAGCTTGCCAACATTTCTGTCAGATTTGGAGCTTGTGAACAAGAGTTGAGCTTGCTTTGATTTCACCCTGATACACTTATTTTTCTTTCTCAATATGTTATTCCACCCCCTCCCTTTATTTGCTTCTACTTCCCAGCCTCAATGCGTGGATGAGGCGATGGTGTCGAGAGGAGGGCTTTAGATTTGTCTGGAACTGGAGAACATTTTGAGACAAGCCAAATCTGTTCAGGAGGGATGGGTTGCACTTGAATCATGATGGGACCAGATTGCTGGCACTCAACCTCAAAAAGGCTGCATAGCAGCTTTTAAACTGATAACTGGGGGAAAGCCAAGAGGAGCTGAGTGGCATCCGGTTTGGAACACCTCATCCACAGGGAATGAGGTTGGAAAGGGTAGAGAATCACATAGAGATGACATAGCAGGTATTAGTACTGGGAGAATAATGGAATGTGATGGTTTGTCTACTGAAAATAATAGCTGTGGGGGGGAAAGAACAAAGCAGCAGCTGTTGTTGCAGAACCCACTGTACAGGTGCTTCTACGCCAATGCTCGAAGCCTCCGAGCAAAGATGGGAGAACTTGAACATTTGGCAGCTAGGGATAACATTGATATAATAGCCATAACAGAAACCTGGTGGAATGTAGAGAACCAGTGGGATACAGCAATCCCAGGCTATAAACTCTATAGAAGGGATAGAGAGGGGCGGGTTGGAGGGGGAGTGGCCATCTATGTTAAAGAAGGGGTAAAATCCAGCAGAATGGAGATTGATAGAGGGTCTGACTCCACCATAGAATCGCTGTGGGTTAAACTACCAGGTCCAAGGAGTGATGTGATCGTTGGAGTATTCTATCATCCACCAGATCAAAACCTTGAGGGGGACCTTGAAATGAGGAGAGAAATCATGGAGGTGGCTAAGAGGGATAGGATAGTAATCATGGGGGACTTCAATTATCCCCACATTGACTGGGCCAATGCGAGCTCCGGGCAAGAAAGAGAAACTGGGTTTCTCAACTTGCTGAATGACTGTGCCTTAGAGCAACTTGTCATGGAGCCCACCCGAGAACAGGCAACTCTGGATCTAATACTGTGTGATACTCAGGACCTGGTCAGAGATGTGAATGTCACTGAGCCTCTGGGGAACAGTGACCATGCTGCAATCTCCTTTGCCATGCATGTTGGAGGAAGAGTGTCAAGCAAATCAGACATAAAAACCCTTGATTTTCAAAGGGCAAACTTCCCTCAGATGAGGAAACTAGTTAGAAAGAAATTGAAGGGGAAGGTTGGAAGAATCCAATCTCCTCAGAGTGCATGGAACCAGTTTAAAACAACGGTAACAGAGGCCCAGCACAAGTGCATACCACAAAGAAAGAAGAGCTCATTTAAGTCCAAGAGGACACCGGCATGGTTAACAAGTGGAGTTAGAGAGGCTCTAAAGCGCAAGGAAAGGTCTTTCTGTAAATGGAAATCCTCCCCAAATGAGGAAAATAAAAAGGAACACAAACTCTGGCAAAAGAAATGTAAGATGATAAGAGAGGTAAAGAAAGATTTTGAGGAATGCATGGCTAGCAATATAAAGGGTAATAATAAAAGCTTCTTTAAATATGTTAGAAGTAGAAAACCTGCCAGAGAACCAGTTGGCCCTCTGGATGGTGAGGGAGGAAAAGGGGAGATTAAGGAGGACTTGGAAATTGCAGAGAAATTAAATGAGTTCTTTGCATCTGTCTTCACGACAGAAGACCTTGAGCAGATTCCGCTGCCTGAACGGCCCCTCTTGACAAAAGAATTAAATCAAATACAGGTCAAAAGAGAGGATGTTTTAGGACTAATTGATAAATTGAAGATTAACAAGTCACCGGGCCCAGATGGCATCCACCCAAGGGTTATTAGGGAACTGAGAAATGAAATTGCAGACTCTTAACGGTAATATGCAATTTGTCTCTTAAAACGGCCACAATGCCGGGGGACTGGAGGATAGCAGATGTCACACCAATTTTTAAAAAGGAAGGAAGGGGGGCCCGGGAAACTACAGGCCAGTTAGCCTTACATCTGTCCCAGGGAGGATGATGGAAAGCCTCATCCAAGAGAAAATCTTAAAACACATAGAAGAACAAACCTTGCTGAGAGAAAATCAGCATGGCTACTGCAAGGGTAAGTCTTGTCTAACAAATCTTTTAGAATTTTTTGAAAAGGTCAACAGGCATGTAGATTTGGGTGAACCGGTGGATATAGTCCATCTGGATTTTCAAAAGGCTTTTGACACAGTCACTCACCAAAGGCTGCTGAGAAAATTGCACAGTCAGGGGATAAGAGGGCAGGTCCTCTTATGGATTGAAAACTGGTTGAGATCCAGGAAACAAAGAGTAGGTGTCAACGGGAAATTTTCACAATGGAGAGAAGTGAAAAGCGGTGTGCCCCAGGGATCTGTCCTGGGACCGGCGCTTTTCAATCTGTTCATAAATGACCTGGAGACAGGGATAAACAGTGAGGTGGCGAAGTTTGCGGATGACACAAAACTTTTCCGTGTGGTAAAAACCAGAGAAGATTGTGAAGAACTCCAGAAGGATCTCTCCAAACTGGGGGAATGGGCTACGAAATGGCAAATGCGATTTAATGTAGCCAAATGTAAAGTAATGCATATTGGGGCAAAAAATCAAAACTTTATCTACCAACTCATGGGCTCTGAGTTATCCGTGACGGATCAGGAAAGAGATCTTGGTGTGTTGGTGGACAGCTCCATGAAGGTGTCTCCCCAATGTGTGGCAGCGGTGAAGAAGGCCAATTCCATGCTAGGGATTATCAAAAAGGGGATTGAAAATAAAACAGCCAACATTATAATGCCATTATACAAAACAATAGTAAGGCCCCACCTGGAGTATTGTGTACAATTCCGGTCACCGCATCTCAAGAAAGACATAGTGGAACTGGAAAAGGTGCAGAACAGGGCGACTGAAATGATTACTGGGCTGGGGCACCTCCCTTTTGAGGAAAGGCTAAAACATTTGGGGCTCTTTAGTCTGGAAAAAAGGCGCCTGAGAGGGGATATGATTGAGACGTACAAAATAATGCAGGACATGAGTAAAGTGGATAGAGGGAAGCTCTTCTCCCTCTCCCAAAATACCTGAACTAGGGGACATACACTCAAATTGAGGGCTGGGAGAATAAGAACTGACAAAAGAAAATATTTCTTCACCCAACGCGTTGTTAGACTATCGAACTCCCTGCCACAGGATGTGGTTATGGCATCTGGCCTGGATGCCTTCAAAAGGGGATTGGACAGATTCCTGGAGGAAAAGTCCATCACAGGTTACAAACCATGATGGAGATGTGTAATCTCCAGGCTTAAAACTGGGGTACTTCAAGGGCCAGATGCAGGGGAGTGGTATCAGGAGAGAGATATCTAGTCTCATGTGCTCCCAAAAGCATCTGGTGGGGCCACTGTGAGATACAGGAAGCTGGACTAGATGGGCCTTTGGCCTGATCCAGCATGACTCTTCTTATGTTCTTATGTTCTTATGAATCTTCATAATTCAGTCATTATGTAACCAACAGTATAGTGGACCATGTCTGGCACCAAAGTGTAATAATTGTATTTTTCACTTATTTTAATCTATTTTTCCAAGCAGTGCTTATTTGGGAAAGCAAAGTTATCAAGTATAAAGTCATCAAGAATAAAAACAGAAGGCTGTTAAAAATAAAGTATACAAACCAACAGAGATTTCAGAAAATGTTATTTAACTCATTTTCTGCAGAAAGGCTGAAAGTAAGATTTAAGAAAGATGTGGCTGTTTGAAACAGGAGGCAGAAATTACTTTTTTTGTATAGCCACAACCAATTATATCAAATCCAATACAGTCGCTGCATGAATAGACACCATAGTTCTTGCTTATGTATTAGCTTTGCATGAATGGCAATACCCGCTGGCACTGATTGTCAAGTGTGTACTATTTAATTGGTATTCCAACATAAAATGGGAGGGGAGGGGAGCGGGGAGAGAGAAAACACTTTATTAAAGCAACATTTTTGGTTTAAAGCACTTTTAATGCAGTTCAAATGGTTGTCATGTCAACAATAAGACACAATACTTTTTTTCAACATAGGCATACCACAGCATTGAATGTGGTGTTTACTTGAGGAGCAGAATCGTATGGATAATTAGCAAATAAAGGGGAGGAATGTCTAGGAGAGAGATGTGCCTATTTTTCTGCCATCCATAAGCAACTGCAATTGCTATGGGCAGCCACTGGAGTATTCTAGCACAGGGGCAAATATTTCTTACCTATTCCATCTGCTCCAAGCATTGTTATTCAGGAATAAAGAAAGGTGGAAAATGAATAAGAAAGCCCAGAGTGGATTTATAACAAAACGAATTGAACAAAAAAATTGGTTCTGTTAGGTTTGTTTCATTAATGGGGGGCGGGGCGGGTATGTCTCCTACCTGGTGCTGGTCCGGAGGACTTTCAGGGACAGCAACCGGGGGGGGGGGAAGCTGACTGTCGCGCTACACAATAAAATAAAATACAAATACAAATAAAAAAGGAGCACCGACCAGGCCCCGGAGTTGGCCTGGTCAGCACCCTAAAATAGTAAAAAAAGAAGAAAGAAGCTCCCACCTGGCCCCAGGGGCCTTACGGTGAGTGCTTGAAAAATAAAATTAAAAAAGGAGCACCAACCAGGCCCCAGGGATGACCTGGTCAGCACCCTAAAATCTCCTTTAAAAAAAAGAGGAGCTGGCCCCATGCCAGGGCCTCAAAAAGCCCCTGCCACAGGAGCCAGGATCAGGAGCTGCTGCCGCCAGTTTTTTTTAAATTTCATACAAACCCGAACCCGAACCGAACCAAGGGTGGGCCCGAACCAGACAAATGTGAACCATGGATTTTCTGGTTCGTGCCCACCTCTATTCAGGAATAGTACTGAGTGAAATTTCAAAGTGTTCTTACATGCCACTTCCCTACCAGACACCCTTACATTGACATTGTCTTTGAGGCCCAAATAGAAAGGTTGGAGGGTCTGGAAACCAGTGAAAATGCACCCCATTGTCCTATTCCCATATTGCCTTATGCAATATTTGAGCCTTATTTATATTGCTAGAGCAGACCAGTTTCCCTGTGCCTGTTTGTTGCTCAAATTCCATGAGGGGTTAATCAGTGCAGATTGCAAATTGATGTGTCAATGAGACCAAATTAACGTGTGGGGTGGGGGGAAGACTGTGGACGGGAAAGAGTAAAATGAACAGAACGCCTCTATATAACTATTTTCAATTTCATGATCAAGGCATCTCCCCTGCCAGGTAAAATCCCTGTGTAGTGATTGAATTTTTGTTTGGTCACATAAACCTACTGGAGGAGTAGAGCTGGTGAAAACACCCTTAAGTATCTCACTTACCTAGACAGCCCTGTGAGAATCACTCTAAAAGTCAGTTCCACACACACACACACACACACACACACACACACACACACACACACACACACAATTTCAGCCCTATATCAGCAAAACATTGTGCATGCACCCTGTTCACAGCTACATATGTAAAAGCAGACTTCTGCTCATCCATCCACTAAAATGGTTACAAGCCTTTGCAGCAAATTTGCAGGTGATCTGACTTAAAAATAAACAGTGGCATTCACTTAAATCGACGTAGAGGTCCTCAAAGGAACCCAGTTTAGTTTATTGCACTACCTGGATGACTTTTCAGTAAAGTTATGTTTAGGATGGCCTGCATGTAGTGTGGCATGTAAAAATCATCTTGGGGAGCCCTCAGGGGTGTCTCTAGTATTTTTTTTTCAAATGGCTGGATGGAGTTTCACCACATTTTGAGGATAGCTTGGAGTTGATTTGCAAGCCAAATTAATAAATAAATGCAGTCCAACTAGCCATCTCCAGGTTTGTTCTTTGGTGGTTCCCATCACAGCAGACTTTCTCCAACTTGCCTGGTGGCAGCTGCAGAGAGTTGTGAGTCGGTATTTGAGTATGCCCTCCCCATGTTCTCCTAATAATATCCCCAAGGACAATGTGAGAAATGTGTCAGTGAAAAATGTCATTTTCACCCTACAGCACCCAAACGGCTAGATCACTGAGCAACCTGGCACAAATATTACTTAAGATTTAGCTACCAGTAATATTAGCTCCCTTTAGAAAGGGAAGGGAACGAAAGGATATTGGCTTATTCTGAAGTCAACAACAAACTCATGCTATGTTCACAACATCTGTATTTCACGATATATGTGCCATTTAGAGAATGAACACTCAAAAAAAGAATCCAGCTTACTGATAGCAAGTTCATTCCCAAAGTGCTGATGCTTAGGCACAATTCGTGTCGATGCCAGATTAGAGATGCTTCCTTGGGTACATTTTGTCACAGGTCTCCTGCCAAATGGTGAAAAAATTATCATGCATCAACATATCATTTTGTATTAGAGTTTGGAAATACCTCGTTATGCCCACCTTCCAAAGATTGTTGTTTTAACTATGCTGGTACTTTTTGTTCTTGTCTGATACAAAAATCTGGAGCTTAGCTGTCATGTTCTATATGATGAACAATTTCTACCTGTCAGGGATCAGGATCACTTATTATACAACGGTTGCTTTTCTTGACATTAATAGCTCCATGAGAAATAGTTTCTATGTGTTTTCTCCACACACCCACATACCCTGAGGATGCTCAGAATAGTATAACAGATTCCTATCCTCCTCTGCTCACAAACAAGTTGAGCTTGGAAAGTTACTTATTTTATTTTATTTTATTTTATTTTATTTTATTTTATTTTATTGCCTGATTGATATTATAGTGCTTAAAAAAAACTTGCCATTACTTATTTATTTATTTCCACCTGTAAACTCTCCCTTTAGCATTCCCACTCTCTGGGTGGTTCAGAATATACAATAAAATCATAGACTCAAAGACCATTCAAAAACATGCAATAAATATAGTAAGTACAATAAAATACAATCCACTCTGTTGCTAGCTTTAAAACTCTTAACTTTAAAACAAAAATGCACACATTAAAACCGTTTTTCAGGACAATTTACTCTAATAGGAAACAGATTTCTGTATTTCAGTCTTCAGTAGTTTCCTAAAAGCAGCATGGTGAATCTTTGTAGGAAGCTTGTTCCAGAGGGAAGGGGCCACAGCCAAGACAGCTTCAAGTCAGGTCTAATTTGTTTTCCAGAAAATCTCCATTAAGTGTTACAATTCTTAATATCAGGGAGTGCAAGAAGCATGTGGGATGGGTAACCATTCTGTGGGAGAAATGTAGCTGTTTAGTAGGAGGTCCTAAACCATTAATGGCAATATAGGTATGACAAGCACCTTAAACAGAGCACAGAAACTTGGAGGGAGTCAGAGAAGGTGTACCAAAACTGAGGGATATATCTACATATCTTTTGATACCTGTCAGGCTGGCTGCTGCATTTTGGACCTGCTCAAGTTTCTATACTGACTTCATAGACAGCCTTATATAGAGAGTGTTAGCCTATTTTAGAGATTACCAACACATGAACCACTATAGTTAGATGAAGGCACAGCCAGGCAACCCACCAAAGCTAATAAAAGGCAGTTTTTTAACCCCAGGGAATATTTGCATTTTCATGGAGAGTAGAGATGGGCATGAATCGAAAAACTGACGTTTTGGTTTTTTTTTTCGTTGTGCGTTCCGTTTCGGTTCATTTTTATTTTTCGTGAATTTTTTGAAAAAAAATTGTTTCGTTTTTTCATTTTTGTTTTTACCTGCTTTTTGCGCAATTTAAAGCATTTCCGCGCTCGGGCGTCCCCCAACGCCCCAGACCAGAGGGAAAACACTAAAAAATAATGATGGTGGCAGAGACACAGTATAGACTAGGAACGCAGGGAGGCTGCAAAGGCAGAGGCAGGCGTTGCCCAGGGCGTAAGGCAGCCGCAGAGTGACTGCACTGCGGGGCAGGCGAGGATACTCACCGAGAGGTACACACACACACAGGGAGGCAGCACGATAAATCTCTTCTTTCTCTCCCCTAAGAGCCAGGCTGTAGCCAGCAGGAACACAGAGACACACACCTGCCTGGCTGGCCTAAAGTAATGAGTCACAGAGACAGCAATCCCACTCTAACTCCCACTGCAGACTGCAAGGAGGACGGGGGCTGCCAGAGCTTTTTATGCCCTCTATGGTTGCCACACCTACCCAGTCTGCAACCTGGGCATGCTATTGGTTGAAATTGTCCAAGAATTTACATGATCCCATCACATGGCTTGCTCCATCTTGTGGCTGGAATCCATTTTGTGTCATCCTTAAAGGGAAAAGAAGGACCCCAACCCCCTGGTAGGTAATAATTTCAAATAATAATCACTGCGTTTTTACGGATGTCCAGGGTGTTTTAATACCCAAGAAATCAATATTAGGCATATGGGAGCCATTTTGGGTTGATGTCCCCTAAGCCCTAACTCCCTTTAAAGGAAAAAATACAGCAATCTGAGAAAAGACATAAATGCACGTTTTAAGGAGCCCACTCCCCTGGTAGGTATTATCAGGCAGAATAAATAATTATTGCTGGGTTTTTACGGATATTCAGGACGTTTTTTAACATTTAAAAACAGCTCATTTCATTGCGCATCGCCATTAACGAAAACAAAATGTAACAAACCTAATTTTCGTGGTTCTGTTCGGTTCGTTCCAATTTCATCACAATTTTCGTTATTCATTTTGTTACGTAACAAAACAAATAATGAATAATGGAACAATTTTTTTTTCATTTCGTGCCCATCTCTATTCCCTAGTACCCTCTTTCTTCTAAGCTCGGAATTACATGAATAAATAAAGGATCTGATTATCCAGAGCACAGCAAGTATTCCATTTCAACCTCCAGCACTCTTTCAAAACACTGCAGTGAAGAAGATAGAAAGGTATTATCCTTCACACAGTGAAAAAATGACTTCTCCAATGCAACCCTTTTATGTATGGGGGCAAAGTAGCAGCAATGACTTCATATTAAGAAAATGAAGAAAAATAAATCCAGAAGAAAGGACTGGGGTGGCAAGTATGAAGAGGCCCTTCCCTCCATCCCACCAACCTCACAGGAAAGGGCTTTCTCCACTGCTGGACCCAGACTCTGGCACTCCCTCCCACTAGAGGCCAGGACTGCCTTATCTCTGTTGTCCTTCCGGAAACAGGCAAAGACCTTTCTCTTCAGGCAAGCTTTCCCTGAATTATGGACTACCATGTGTATTTTATATGAATCTATGCATTCGCGTAGATTTTGTGTTTATGACTACTTACAACCATGTTGCTTTAATGTAATGTTATCTATTAATGCTGTAAGATGTCCCTCAATTCCTTGTTCTCAAATACTTGAACATGTCTTAATTGTACTGGACTGTATATTATCCCTCATTACTGTAAGCTGCCTTGGGTCCTTTTCCAAGGAGAAAGGCAGGGTAAAAATGCTCTAAAATAAATAGATAAATAAATAATAAGGATTGCAACCATTAGCGTTATCTCTTGCAGGACTGATTTCTTACCTCATAAACCATCTGTGCCAACATGCCAACTTTAGTTAGACTGGGCTACATTCTACACTGGACGTAACTGATCATGCTTCATGAGCCTAGTGCTATTCTAGTGCTCTAAGCCGGTGATGTTATAACATATGATGGTTTTCAGCACTTATACCTATTTGAATACTGGTGTACATTGGGTCATGCCTGAAATCACCCCGAGAACAATAGCTCCCCTTTCCTGGATTACTCTACATCGCATCGAATGAATGAGAAGTCAATGTCTATTTGCATAGTGTCAACAAGAATATATATATATTTATCATTCTATCAGAAAGTAGCTTTTATCCCCATTTTTTACAGTCCTAAACCATTTTTATGACACCATGCCAGAAGGTTATTAAAATCACTCAGTCACACAATCATTTCCCTTATTTTTATTGGCCATGGAGGACCGGAGAGTTTCTGTAAAGTATCTTTAATAGCTCCATAAAATATAGAGTGTACTGTTCAGACTAGATAATAATAATAAAAATGAGGGTGGGCATACTTTAAAATGGATTTCTTTTGCTATCTTCCTGTTAACACCTTTCCTCCAGACATTAAGCCTAGTTATCAATCTGTTTGGGCTTGTGTGATGGGCAAATGTGTATATGTTTGGGGTTGTGGGATGATCTTAAGAGCCCTTTTAAGAGCTAAATTAATGAGAGGTCAGTCCTCGATGCTTACTAAATCAATCATTTTAGCCACATAAGGACGACTTGGAGTTGAATGACTGTCCACTGCTGCAATGCTCTCTTTAGTTACTTTAAAAAGAGCAGAGGTGAACTATAACAATTGGGACAAAACGTGTCAGGAGAAATTGGGTCATGACGATAGAAACTACCTGTTTGGACATGACAGAACGGCAATCTAGGCACAACTGCAGTGATACAGATTACATGGTTTCACATAGTAATTAGACTTTGCTATTATTCCCTTTCCCTTTTACCAAAGATGCATTATCTTAAAGCACCTTCACATATCTAACTCCCCTCAGAACTACAGATTTGCTTTTGGAGTCAAACACCAGCTTTGTTTCATTCCAAAAAAGCTCCCTCCACCCATGTTTCAAAGAATGTTTGAATATGCTTCACAGTTTCATCATATGCTGCCAAGCTACTTGTTACCATGACATACTTCGTCTTAACAATAATAGTCAAAAGGCAGGGACAGGGATGCAGCCTGTGCCAGATGGGGTCATGCTCCCTCTCATAACACAGGCATGCAGCTTGGGTGTGCTCCTGTATCCATCTCTGAGCCCAGGTTTTAGCAATGACCAGGAGTACATGCACATAATTAAAACTAGTGTGCCAGCTTTGTCTGTTCTGGAAGCAGTTTGATCTGGCCACAATGACATGTGTCTTAGCTATATCCCAGCGGGTTTACTGTAATGCACTCTGCATGGAGCTGCCTCTGGATAGTGTCTAGAATTTTGTTTATTAGCCACATTTTTACATTGTATACTGTTCTTGTTTTGTTTGTTGAATTATTTGTACTAGAGATGGGCACGACTTAGCGGAATTCCCGTTTCCGTTTCCGTTACTTGTTTCCGTTACGGAACAGAAACGGTAACGGGAATTAATCCGCCAGAACTCGAACTCGAACCGACTAAAGAATAATTGGGTCTGATTTCTCGTTGTCGTTCCTGGCATCGCGGCAATCCCGCAATGCCAAGCGGCACAGAAAAAAAGTTTTTAAAAGTTAAAAAAAAAACCCGCAATATTTTTTTTTGAAATCGTGGTCCAAAAACCCACAAAAGCACCACAGAAACATGCGAAAATTAGCTATTTTAAATGCTTGAATTTTTACAGTAGCAGCAGTGGGTTTGTCTTGCCAAAATACGTCTCCGTTGATTTATTTTATTTTATTTTATTTTTATTTTTTTACACCTGCGCACGCGCAATGATGGGCTGGCCATGGGATGGGACCATGCAAATTTTTGGAGCCATTCCACCAATCGCATGGCCAGGTTTTGCTGAGACTTCTGGGTGTGCCAGAGAGGGCATTAAAAGCCCACAAACCCGAACCCTAAACCCTAACCCTAACCCGAACCCGAACCCATACGCTAGTACACTGTGTTCTTAGTGGGCCAGAGGCACCCAGAGGTACTAACCCACTGTAACCTTAACCGTTACCCTAAGCCTAGCCCTTACCCCCGACCCCATGCTCTGGGAAGTCAAGTCGCGCTAAATCGCGGCGGTAATGACAAACGAAAAAACGAAAAATGAAATGACAAATTTTTGAAAAATTTCACGAAAAACGGAAAGGAGCCGAAACGGACCCGTCCCGAAAAACGACATCTCAAAAAAAAGAATTCCAAGTTGTGCCCATCTCTAATTTGTACACTGCCCAGAGTAGCCTTGTTGCTAGATGGTGTGGTATATAATTCTAATAAATAAATAAATAAATAAATAAATAAATAAATAAATAAATAAATAAATAACTTCAGTGGATCCAAAATATGGCAGCCATATTGTTAACTGGGGCTAGTTGCAGGGATCACATTGCCTCCTGGTTATAGCAGCTCCAATGGCTGCCAGTTGATTTCCGTGCTGGATTCAAAGTACTGGTTCTAACCTATGAAGCCTGAAATGGCTTGGACCCAAAGTATCTCAAGGACCCCATATCCCATTATGAGCCTGCTTGTTAAGATAATCAGGAATGGGGCTTTTCTTGTAGTGCCACCACCTTTACAGGTACATTTGTTGAGGAACACAGGAGATGGCTTTGCTGCTCTTGCTGCTCCCACACCCAGGTACTCTCTTAGCCCCATCTTTGTTGTCTTTCTGCAAGAATCCTGTTTCTCTTCAGGCATGCTGTCCCTGAGTGATTCACTGGCTGACCAAGTGGGATTTTTAAATGGATGCTTGTCCTTGATTGCTTTGAAAATGTTTTGCTGTTGCTTTGGTTTGCCATTTCTTAGTGTGGTATTTGCTCAACCACTCTTAATATGTGTATTCTTACTGTTTTTAGCTTCAGCGAATGTCTCTTACTGGTGTAAACTGCCTTAGGTCCTTTTAAGGAGAAAGGTGTGTGTTGGAGGGTTATTTTAAATAAAATAAAATAAAATTGTTATCCCATTGTTAAAGTCAATTGATCTTTTCAAATTTGATTTTTTTTTACTCCTTTACTCCAAGAATAGGAATAATTTTGCTGTAAAGGCAAACAATATACATTGTTTGCCATTGCTGCAATTGCTTTCCAATGTTTCCATATATCCCCTAAATTACTTTACGATGAAAGCCCAGAAATATTTTTTGCAAGGTTCACCATTGGTAACTTCTTACTTCAACAACTCTTCTTCTATATTTCCTCCCAAATGAAATATTTCTTGCAAAACCTTCCTTCTTTTATCCTTGCAAACCCTCGTTCTTTTACCCTTGGTTCGCGCACTGGGTTGTTATATTTATTTACCACAAGGGAATATGTATAAGTTTCTTTTCTTATTAAACATGTATTTTTGGATACATTTTAATGCTTTCATTTTTCTTTGCATTTCCCCACCAATTAAAACATGCTGGGCTGTATTTTTAAATGTATACATGTTTGTGTTTTTAAAATGCAAATTTACACATATTCTGCATTTTTAGAATGTTCACAAGCATCTCTGCAGCTTTTCCATCTCCCAAACGTAACACAAGTCTTGCGGGTCTGCAGATTCCAGAGGCAGAGTATATGCTCTTTCACAACAGGCTTTGGGATCTGTGCAGAATGGATAATTTATTTGAAAACAATAAAGCCAACATTAGTTATCATCACCATCCTTTCCACCCAAGGGACAGGCAGAATAGCAGCCCTAGTCTTATAGCCAGCCATGAGTAATGCCATCAGTTTAATAACCAACAAAGACCCATTTCCCAAGGTGTGCTGTACACTCACCCATACAGCATGATCATTACATGAGAAGCAGTAAATGCTGGTGTGTCCTGTGTCTCTGGGGGAAAAAACAACAATATACAGTGGTACCCCAACTTAAAAGCAGCTTGACTTAAGAGCAATTCAACTTAAGAGCAGAAAACTGCTGGCATTTTAACTGCCATCTTACAAATTTTAGATATGGTTTGCTCGACTTACATGTTTTTAAAACTTATTTTTTTTTAGATAGGTACCCTGACTTAAGAGTAGTTCAATTTAAGAGCATGTACTTGGAACAGATTAAATTCGTAAGTCGGGGTACCACAGTAATTCAGGATTACAACATATTAGAGAAATGGCTTGCTATTACAAGATATAAGCATTTGTTCCTCCTCCTCCTCCTCCTCCTCCTCCTCTATACTTAAAAGAACTAGGCATGGATACCTCTTATTCTCTCAGATGTTTTCTGTTTGTTACTCTGTTTGATAGCATTGTGATTGCTAACAATGTGCTCCTTGTCGTGTCTAGGTAGAGATGCAGAATCTGAAGATCTGGCAATGATCATCTGTGTCTTAAAAGGTGGAGAAAAAGCAAAACAGCCACATAAAAGGAATTTGTATATGAATTAACTGCCAAGGACCAGCATATTGCTTCTCTGTAGAGTAGAGCAGTGCTGTGTGGGGTGGAGGACAAGTTAAGCCATAGAAATTGTACCTCATCCCATTGGCAGTTCCGCCAAGTACTTAGCTATGGGCGGGGCTACTTTGCCAACCGTCCAGAGATTTGGTACAAAAAAGTCACACCAATCCAGATCCTGGCTGCATGGGTGGGAGAGCTGATTCAGCCTCTTTCTTGGCAATTGCTTCCTTTAGTTGGAGAGAATGAGATTAGTTGGGTGCATTTGGGCAGATGGGAATTTTTGAATGTCACTCAGATTGGTCAGAGTGGCAGTGAGCTTTTGCCCATCCCATTCTCTCTGATGCATGGATAGTGGTGTTCTTAATTCTGGTCATAATTTGGTGGGTAGTGCTAGAGGTATTAGAATTCAGGTATACCCATTTACTAGGCACCCATATGGTGTTAGGCAGTCCTCAAGTAAAATTAAACATCATAAGTTGGAAGTGTAGGATAATCAATGGATAAAGTGAAATAATATGATATCAAGTGAAATTGAGGACTGCATGGGGCTGGAGAGATTCCTGGAAATCTGGGAGAGATGCTGAAGAGGTGAGCATCCTCCTCCTAAAATAGGAATCTCACTGAATTCATTCAGGGGCAGAAATTCATTACCATCATGCCCAGATACCTTCTTGCGCTGCTTATCAGGCCCTCTTGTCAGTTAATAATTAATAGTTAGAGTTAAATATGATTATTAATAAATTGTGGCCCAATTTTAACCCAAATACTTTATCTCGTCTCTTTATTCTGGGCTGGATGTGCAAACTGGACTGGCTGTTGTTAGATGTATTGTCATTTGGTTTATGCCAAAACTAAAAACTAGTCACTTAAATTACACATTATTTGATTCTGATTTAGTACTGCATTATACAGTAAGTAAGTAAGTAAGTAAGTAAGTAAGTAAGTAAGTAAGTAAGTAAGTAAGTAAGTAAGTAAGTAAGTAAGTAAGTAAAAGTCTTCTGTTTGAATAGGCAAGTGCTTTTGTTACATGCCATGATGTATAGTGTCCAGATCAAGGGTCTGGTTCCAGGTTTCATCCTTTACAAACTATCAAGAACCTGCAACGTGCTGAGAAGGAAAACCAAGATAGTAAAAGGTCTGGTTAGCAAATTCTGCCTGGGAGTGTTGAAGGACCCAAGCTTATTTCATCTAGAGAAGAGGCAATTTATGAGTTATCTTTGAATATATGAAAGGTTGTTGTGTGGACAATGGAGCCAGTGTGGGATTCAAAGTATAAGAGATTGTACTGAAACATAAGGAAGCACTTCAGCTTCTTCTACTTCTACTTGTAGTTCTTCCTTATGTTTAGTAAGGAAGTAAGAGCTATTTGACAATGGAATTGACTGCACTGGAGGGTATTGGGTTCTCCTCCATTGGAGGTTTTTAAACAGAATTACATGATGACTTTTCAGGGGTATTTTAGTTGGGGATTTCCTGCTTTGGCAAGAGGTTGGACACAGTGGCCCTTTGGGGGTGGGGGTCCCTTGTTAATACAGTCAGCAATGTAGGCAATCTTCATACACAGTCAGAAATGTAGATAATCAGCAGGCTTTTTTCCCCTCAACAAAATAAATATTTGATACCACAGTACTTTTGAGTTTTGGTAAAACCAGGGAATTATTTAGAAACACTCATACATAGCAGCCACCCCACAGGTCTGGTTTTTGTTGGAGCAAAACATTGCTTAGACTTTGATAAGACCAAAGGAAAGGTTTCATGTTCACTACTCACAAACAGGTTACGTAGGTTAAAATAATGCATGAAGATTCAATTTAAGTTCAAAGAGGTAATTTGCTGTCCTTCTGGCAGTAATTTTCAGGCGCTTATGTGTGAAGCCCTTGCTTCAGAGGGAGGGGGTAGAGGGTGGAGACAAGGGAGTGGGGAGGAGCTTAATATGTCACAGAGCATCTGAACTTTATTATCTATCTGTTTACCTCTTCCCTTCCTGGAACTATTGCGTATGAAGCTCCAATATATGTACCTGAAGTATATTTCATACAATCAAGCATGAGCAGCACACATGGCCATTTAGAGTGACAAACCTGTCATTCTGAGAAAAGTTTAGTCTGATTTGCCTGTCTTCAAACCCATAGAGAAGTCAAATATACCACTGTGCAATGGGTAGTACAACAGAGACAACAGCAATGTTGGCAGCTACCATTATGTACTAACTGGATCAGGCTTGTACAGTCTGAGAGCACAGCTCTGTATCTTTTCTCTAAAGGCCTTTCTTGAATTCAACAGGACATTAGTAGGAATGGACTAGTGCAGTAATCCATTACTAATGTATCTGTATCTACTTAGTCTAGAAATCCCAGATCAGTGCCCGTACCTAGATGGGGACTCCCTGAGAACAGTGGTGCAAGCACTCGTGATGTCGAGGTTGGACTACTGCAATGCCCTCTACATGGGGCTGCCCTTGACTCTCCTCTGGCGTCTGCAGTGGGTACAAAATGTGGCGGCCAGGCTGGTGGTGGGTGCACGTCGTTATGACCGCATCACCCCAGTCTTGGCCCGCCTGCATTGGTTGCCCGTTGCGTCCCAGATCAGATTCAAGGTCTTGGTTTTAGTTTATAAAACCCTCCATGGCTTGGGACCGGACTACCTGGCAGAGCGGATCGCCCAGAGATCAACTTCAGCCCGATCAGTTTGGCAGTCGCAAGTGCACTCGCTTTGGGTTGCCACCCCCCAAGAGCCCCGAAGAACCTCAACTCGCAATCGGGCCTTCTCGGTGGCTGCCCCTTCAATGTGGAACAGCCTCCCCAGCGAAGTGCGCTCTGCAGAGTCCCTGCTGGCCTTTCACAGAGCCTTGAAAACCATCCTGTTCCGCGAGGCCTTTGGAGACCAAGTTTAAATTGCTTTTTATATTATCCCACCATCTGCTTTTTGGTTTGCTCTTTTTTTCCTGAGCTACACTCATTCTGATCAGGGTGCACATGCTTTAACATGTTTTAACTCATTGTTGTTTATGTTCTGCATCTGTGTTCTTTATATTTGCTGACTTGATCAGCTTTGTAAGCTGCCCAGAGTTCCTTAGGGAAGATGGGTGGGGTATAAATCCAATGCATAAATAAATAAATAAATAAATAAATAAATAAATAAATAAATAAATAAATAAATAAATAAATAAATAAATGGATATTGTAACTCAGGTTCATTCCAAGAAGAGGATGTGACATCTTTATCTCCATATTCTGTAGTTATTTCCCTACCTTCTTTTGAACAGTCTGACAGCACACATAGATTGCTCTCTCATAACTCCCCAAACAAATCAAAAGCAATTCACACCTCCACCAGCAAGGCCACAGTTAACAACCCATATTTAATGGGTGTTGGGAAGAGTTGCATAGGTGGGACTTTCACACACCCCAGGCCGTTATACATTTAACAAGCCTAATCAGCCCATTGTCCACTTAACAAGCCTATTCAGTGCTGACTACGCTCTGCTCTTCAGGCATTGTTATGGATATTTTTCTACGTTCCTTAGATAACAAACTCTCATACAGAATGGAAAGTACAGTTAATATTGAGCTTTAGAAATTATACCATGTCCCATCATGCTTATTTCCTTACAGTGCCTATCTCAAAATAGGATTCTTGTGCTTATTTTATGGATGATGTGCTGAGATTTTGGGCTCTATCACTCGCCCTTTAAATTTCAAGATAAAGCATTTCCAAAAATTTTGTCCCCATGGCCACCGGGCTTTTTTAAAAATAAGGCTGGTTATTCCCCCTTTAGCGAGTTTGCCAAGACCTACCAGAGAAGTTGGGAACTTTTTGCTCCAGTAAAAACCATCCTGGGCCTCATCAGCACTTTTTAAATTTTTTTTTTAAATTTTCCCTCCCCTCCCCCACCTCAGCACTGATCAGCTGGCCTTCAGCTGTCTGTGCTGTTTTATGTTATTTTTTATTTTATTTGCTAGCACCACCTGCTGGCTGTGGAGCTGGTTGGCACTTTTAAAAAATCCTTCTACATGGGAATGGACATCCCACATCTTCAGTCATGTGACGAAGAAAGAAGAAAAGCCAGACTTTCACTATATCAGGATCTTCCCCCAGGGGAGATAGCAGCCTTTGTTGTGCACTACAGTTTATCCTTCATTTTCATTGCAAAACAAAGCAAAGCAAAACAAAAATGCAATCCATGGTTGAATGGACAGAAGTGTGGTATCCATATTGGGAGAAATGGTTGCACCACTCAATGTTACTTTGGCTGGAGCTCAACTAGAATGCTGTGCCCTGTTCTGGACTTTGCAGTTTAAGAAGGTGCTCTGTTATATTGAAAATAAACCAAGCTTCTCTTTTGCAATTACAGAATGTAACTGAGAAAAATTACAGGAAAGGGGATTTTGCCTGTTGTGGCAGTGAGCTGAACTTGATGGCTCTTATGGTCCCTTCCAGCTCTAAAACTTTATGATTCTGCAGTTGTACCATCATCTTCTTGACTGTCTACAGTCTCTGCCCCCCAAGCCTTCTAAATTTTCATGTAAGCCTAGGAGAAGATACTATAAGGTAACTCAACAAGGCTTTTAAAGATCAAGCCATCAATCTGAGTAGTGTGGGATTTTTTTGGGGGGAGGGGGCTGTGTGAACCTGAAAAAGGAAAATTCTTCCATGGGTACAAAAACCTTCTAGGGAAATTGTACCCCAACACTGGTTTTATAGTTTTCCAGGATCTAACTGGTGCCCTCCTTCATTCTTGCTACATATCTGATACGAAAGGTGCTGTATTATAACTTAGAGATATGAGGAGTGCTCATGACATTTCCAGTTTGTGGCATTTTCAGTATCGAGTAGCGCGAAGGCTCCTGCTGGGAATTCATTCTGCATCAGTGATATTTCTCAGCTTCCTTGAAAAATGAGACCACCATTTCAATTTCCTTTTGATTTTTATTGTATTTTTATTAATAGAGAAAGAAGACAGGTTGTTTGAGAGAGGAGTCAGGGAAGCCATTCATGTATTGAATACATTCATGAATACATTAATGTGTGTATTGAAAATTCCTCTCTCAACAGGGGTGGGGGACTTAGGCACAATCTGTCTACCACTTATCATGCTGCCCTTTCATCAATTCCCAGACAAATCAGAACCACTTCACACCTCCACCTGGAAGGCCATGGCTAACTACCCATAATTAATGGGTGCTGGGAAGGGTTGCATAGGTGGGACTTTCACACACCCCAGGCCATTGTACATCTCATGAGCCTATTCAGGCCACTCTCCACTTAACAAGCCTATTCAGATCTGGGTGGTGTGAAACCAAGTTGAACTGTAAATTGGAAGCCTCACACCAACTTTCCTTAGACTGATAAAGCTACTTGAATGAGTAGTAAAACATTTGAATCTCAAAAGAAAAGAAGTTCAGTTGCTATGACTCAACTTCTAGATAACCTCACCTGGATGACTGAGAATCTTCATAGACATATCTTCTTTCTGTGTTAATTCCTAACTCTGTTATTTCCTGTTATTTGTAACAAGGGTTAAAATTTGTCACAGCACCAGGCAACCACTGAACTGTGACTTGTCTGATGCCTAAACAGTCCCTAACCACTAAGATGTGTACTCAGAAATAACAAACAGCCCTCAATTGTCACCAAAGCAAACAAGGAAGTAAGTACACACATTCAAGAATTCTTCTTGAAGTTCAGACAATGAGTGCCAATATGGGTAGATATGCTTATCCCTAGATCTAGAAGGAAACAAAAGAAAGGAAAATGATAGCAGTAATTTGCAAGATGAAAAGCACCAAGGATGTTCTACTCGAAGGAAGTGTCCTCACAGTCTCTTATCATTTGCAAACTGTGATTGCTGTCCATGCCATCTTGCCTTATATGTCTGAGGCATGCAGGACTTGTTTGGACTCCTGCACTAGGTTGACCATATAAAAAGAACACGATCCATGCCTCTTTATAGGTGGATGAACAATTTTCAACAGGTTTTCTTTCCCATAGGAAGCTAGGCTTCCTAAACTCTCTTTTTTTCCAGTTAACTTTAATAAGTACAAGAGCATTGGCCTTCTTTTTGAGTAGCCACCCAAATGTAGTATGTAGTGTTGTAAAGAGAAACAGATCCACTGTTGCATGGCAAAAATAGAAAGAATAGCAATTTATATCAAGTGCATTTTAGTGAATCATTATGAAACAGTCATCATCATCATCTGGAAAATGCAAAGCTGGAAGGAACTCTAGAAACTCATAAAGTCCAGCTCCTGTCAAAGAGACACAGTGGGGAATCAAACTCCACAGACAGATACCTAAACCACTGAGCTGTCCAGAATATGAGATCGGCTTTTTAAATGTGAGTTTCAAACACACAACAGGTCCTGTCCTTTTCTTTCAGTATCTGTTTTCTGCTTATTTATGTGACTTTCCTGGGAAGAGACAAGCCAGAAAGCAAACCTATGGTAGATTTGCACATCACAGTAAGCAGTAGCAGCACCTCCTGGGAGGAAGAATTGGGCAATATGTCTCAACATGGTGCTCTCCAGCACCAGCTCCAGAACATCACATACCTAATGTATGTTGCTCAGGTGGGACTTCCAATCACCCCAGCCCATTGTACATCTAACAAGCCTATTCAGACCATTGCCCACCTACGAGCCTATTCAGACCATCGTACAACTTATGAGCCTACTCAAACCAGGATGATGTGAAATCAAGGTGAACTATAAATTGGAAGACTTGCCACTAACTTTCCTCAGAC
The DNA here is from genome assembly GCA_023846285.1 of Phrynocephalus versicolor. Taxonomy (NCBI): domain Eukaryota; kingdom Metazoa; phylum Chordata; class Lepidosauria; order Squamata; family Agamidae; genus Phrynocephalus; species Phrynocephalus versicolor. The sequence goes on from JAHTLZ010000015.1 coordinate 22,907,948, forward strand.
TTACGAAGCTGCTTGGATGAGCAGCAAAGCATTTCAATCTCTCACAAAAAAAAGAAGTCCAGTTGCCGTGACTCAACTGCCAGATAACCCCACCTGGAGAAGTAATATTCTTCAGAGACAAATCAAATGTTGCTAAATATTCATCAAATTGTACTTCTTGGGGGTATCAATTCATTTGAATATGAATTGACAAATTAGAGATTTTAAATGAATTTTGCAATTCATTTTTTAAAATTCATGCTCATCTCTAATTGATACCCAATTAGCCAAACCATTAATATCAGTTCTGCCTATGAGTTCAAACTAATGTTATTGCCTGGTCTTGCAAAAGAGACCTATATCAGCTGTTTCCAAAGGCAGGGAGAAAAGATTTCTGAGGTGGCAACTAATAAGGTTTCACAATTGAACTACTCGATGAACGGATCAGAATGTAATTTGAACATGCATTTTAATTCATTCTTTCATTTAGAATGCCTTTCTGGTTTAGGATCACTAATTTTATTGGTTCTATCCCATGCTCAGGCACCCCCTGCCTCCCCCAGTAGCATGGAGACAACCCATCTTTACCACACGGTCTGCCTGAATTGCTTGCCTATAGGTGAAGGAAGAGCTACACTCTTTCTAGCTTTAGAAAATGAAGGGAACTGTTCATGCTGGTCATTGCATTTTAAAAAATGACCATTACTTTATTGGTCACAAATGTACTAAAATGGAAGGAGGGTGTTGAAAGCCACTGATCCCATTATTTAATGCATCTGGTGAGCTAGCTTGGCTAGTTAGACTATATTCCCATGGAGTTCAACTCTTTTCTAGTTTTCCAATTGCTGTAATTAAATATTTCTGCCCTTTCAACAAGGTTGTGCCTCTCCTGCAAAATCTCCCAACTCTGCTGATGCCAATTATGCCATAGATGCTCTAAGCACATCCGATCTCACCTGATTTCGGAAGCTAAGCAGGGTTGGCCCTGGTTAGTACTTGGATGGGAGACCTCCAAGGAATACCAGGTGCTGTAGGCGCCTGGAGTAGGAACTGGCAAACCATTCCAGTATTCCTGCCAAGAAAACTCCATGGACATGGAGTCACGACAAGTCGGTCACGACTGTAACGACACAACACACACACACACACACACACACACACACACACACACACACACACA
>JAHTLZ010000015.1:22924001-22950250 GCA_023846285.1 Phrynocephalus versicolor
TGTGTGTGTGTGTGTGTGTGTGTGTGTGTGTGTGTGTGTGTGTGTGTTAAGCAGAACACTTTGCAGAACACTTCCCTTTGCATAGGGAAGTGAAATTGCATGTGCAAATGATGGGCTAAAAATTAGAGAGGATGTTGGTGGGAAACCATTGGCCTAGACCAGTGCTGGCGAACCTATGGCACGGGTGCCAAAGGTGGCACTCGGAGCCCTTTTTGTGGGCACCCGACATCGTCCCTTCACCGCTACCTGTATTCAGGTTAAATTGCTGTATTGGCACTTTGCGAAAAATTAGTGGGTTTTGAATCGCAGTTTGGGCACTCGGTTTCTAAAAGGTTCACCATCGCTGGACTAGACTGTTATCTCAATGATTATCTCCCTCAAGAATATTCAGTGCATTAGTACAAGCTTTGAACAACCCTATCTGCTCATATTTCCTCCCATCCCTTTTCTCAGTCTGCTTATGTATGAGCACCAGTGGTTGAATTGATCTACTTGAACATTCGTGCTTGTATAAAAGCTTGAAAATCCTAAAGCACCATTTTACATAGCAGTTTATTGGTGAAATTAATAAATAATAACAATAGCAATCACAATAAGATCTCTCTCTCTCTCTCTCTCTCTCTCTCTCTCTCTCTCTCTCTCTCTCTCTCTTCTCTCTCTCTCCTTTCCTCCCTCAGGATTTGATACCTACTTTACTTCCCGCACGCTGGAGAACAACAGAAGAAATGTGTGGTTTGCAGAGTACTGGGAAGAAAACTTCAATTGCAAGTTAACGATTAGTGGGTCAAAAAAGGAAGACACAGATCGTAAATGCACTGGTAATTTCATTCTCTTTGTCCTTCTCTTGGTGCTGTACGTGGCCTGCATTGCAATGTCTGTATAGCTGTTGCAAGGAAAGCTGGTTGGAGACAGGTTGAAACAGAGAGAAAGGGAGAAAAAGATTGAACTTTCATAGGTTTTAGGTTGGGGGTAGGGGAACAGAAATCAGAAGCCTTGCAAGGGAAGGAGCGAAAAATAGATTAAGTGCTAATGTACTCTTTCCACTTTGCCCTGTCTATCCAGCAGTAAGTTGGCATGTTTCACTGATTTTGTGGTCAAGATAAAGAAGTTGTTGTCTCATTTTTATGTATTTTTAATACAGTTAGTTTCAATAAGAGACATATACCATATTTGTAGGTGGGGGAAAGGCCTGTGCTTTTTCCATAGCTGAAATGAAACCAAACTAAGGGCTAGTTTAAGAATTTATTTATTTATTTATTTAACCTCACCTTATTCCTTGAAAAGGACCCAAGGGGGCTTACAACACTGAAAGACAATTTTTTAAAGCTGAAGACAATGAGTATATAATGATTGCTAACAACATTGAAGACAATATTTAAAGTTAAGAATAATGGGTATGAAAAGACACCTTACATCATTAAAAAGGTCTTTGCCTCTTTACAGTAGTACAGCAAAGATGTTATAGAAAGAACAAAGACAAACCAAAATAGAAAAGTACAGTAATACCTTGATTTACGAGCATAATTTGTTCCAGAAACAAAACACTCTTATGTCAAAACAAATATCCTCATAAGAAATAATGGAAACTTAGATGATTTGTTCTGGGATCCAGTAAACCACACAAAATGCCAAAACCCACAAAAGAAATAGGTTAGAAGTCCACATCCACACCATGGTTTACGTACCTGGCTGCGGAATCTGCTCTGTTTGGGACTAACAACTGGATTTTACTCTGTGATTTTAATGTGACAATAATAAAATGCAATTTGTAGCCCTATACACACTTGACTAGCTGCCCCATGACTAGAAATGGTTTGAAAAATAAGGAAGGATGTTGAAAACAAATTAAAGAAAAATAATAAAGAAAGATAAAACAAAACCCTGCACTCACTTCTGGAAACCTTTGTGGATGGTGTGAGGGATAAAAGAGAAGGCTTTGTTACCTGCCATTACCCACCAACCAACCGTCCTTCCTTCCAAGATGGCAGATGGTCTCATTGCCTTCCCTTCCTCTTTCCTCCCTCTGCTTTTGAGGCTGCCTGAGATGGAACATTTGAGACAAGCACCCACAGGGAGGTTAGAGAGAACCAGCATTGGCTCACTTGTGATCATGTGACCTGTTCCAGTGCTCGTATGTAAGACATTGCTCATTGGCCAAGGCAAAATTTAGAAGAAATGTTTGCTCATCTTGTAGAACATTTGTAGGCCAAAGTACTCATAAACCAAGGTTTTACTGTGTTGTGACACCCTTGAGACTAATGCTTTTATTGTGAGCTTAGTGTCTCCCATCCTTGGACACGTAAGATGTACCACAACTGCCTCACTGGGTACCGCATTGCAAATACAGTATATCTCAAAGATACCAGGGTACTTTGGGTTTGTTTTCTTTCCCTTAATATGCTGACTAACATCACCATCCCTTGCACAGTCCATCTTATTTTCAGAATTATGGAATATGTGGATTATAGGGCACTTTGCTTTTCTATGGCCAGTCAATGTTGTATGTCATTAAGCCATTACATTTTGCTCAATAAGAGTCCTCATCTTCAAACTCAGAAGTAAGCCCCACTGAGTTTAATAAGGCTTCCTTCTGAAAGAGAGTATATGATGCAAATGCTTTTTGTAAATCAACTGTAGTGTTCTCACGAGAAGATTCTTCACAGTTAGTGGCAGTGATGTCCTTAATGTCTTGATGACTTCTATGTGGGTCTGTGGAGTATTTGAGTCAAAACTAAATCTTTTTGTGCAGCTCAAAAGGAAGTTCTACTATAGATTCAGGAGTAGGGATGGGCTGCTTGTTTTGGTAGAAGCACATTCCCAAACAATCCACGCAAGCTCAGGTGCTGTTGTGAAGCCTCCGAAATGCAAGTAGCGAATCACTTAGCCTCCTACATGGCCGTATCGGGCTAAAGTCCAACCAGGAAGAAGTTTCCTGATGTCATCTGTCCTTCTCACTGGTGCTGGCCAATCAGGAGCTGTGCGGGGAAATGCATCATCCTGCCTTCCTGTCTAATTGGCCAGCACCAGGGAGAAGGACAGATGATGTCAGGAGACTTCCTCCTGATTGGACTTTAGCCTTATACGACCATGCAGGAAGGTAAGTGATTGACTGTTTGCATTTCGGAGGCTTCCAAACAACACCAGGGCCCACATGGGTCATTTTGGAGCATGCTGCTTCCAAAACAAACAGCCCATCCCTTTTCAGGAGTGAATGAAGTAAATTGCCTTGTGGAAAATAAATCAAATCAAGAGGAGCCTAGCTTTTCCTTCAGCATTTCAATGTGCTAGGCTTATCCCACCCTCCCACCCCCAATAAGCAGAAACGAAACACCTTTTATGCTTGCTACAAACAGGTGTGTGTATGTGTGTGTGTGTGTGTGTGTGTGTGATGTGATGTGCTGTCAAGTTGCATCCAACTTAGGTAAAGATAAAGGTCCCCCCCTCCAGTACGACCTTAGGAGCAGTGCTCATCTCTGTTAATAGAGTTTTCAAGCAGTGATTCAATCGTTCAGCTCTTCAAATAATGCAGCAAGTAATCCCACTGAAACAGTTTTATAAGACATTTGCTGTTTGGACATCATTATATGTTCCACTTTACTGACTGCAGTGTCCACTTATTAGAAGGTAGATTTTAACTGAATAATGTGGAATAAACCATTACTTTAGAGTGTGCATAAACTGCATTTTTTTTTTGTATGACACTGCTGATGTTTCTCATGGCCTCGAGGGTAAATATACTGTATCTGGTACTACCAACCACGTCAGAGAAATTATTATAACCGCAGAATGTAGGGATGGATACAAGATGTCTTTTACTAGATCATTAAAATGTTACAAACTGGTGCAAGTGCGAGCTTTCAAGTTTCTCAAGTCCCTTCCTTAGGCAGGCAGAAATCGGGAAATTCCTAAAATTGGCTTGTTGTGTCAGCCACTGAGTATCTATAGCTGCAAGATGTAGGTTGCAGGCTCGGTGATGACTATAGGTGCTAACTGTTCCCAAAATTGTTACAAGATTAAATTTGTCTTATCACAACTCGCAGTTGTCTACAGCGATCAGAAGAAGCAATTGTATGTGAATCTGATGGCTAATGTTACATAATCACAACACCAATGCCATACAAATATTTGGACCCTCAAATCCTGATTATTTCAGCTCAAATGCTCTTCAAGGCACCAGCATGTCTACAAAGGACTCAAAGGTCTCTAAAGGGAAGCATAAGTAGGCATATTAAGAGAGAAAGGTACAAATAAGCAGAAAAGAGCAGCAGGAAATGTTATTAGTTTTATGAGGGACAGGAGGAAGATGGCTATGGCTACCTCTGCTTTCTGTCCCTCTTCATCTTTTGTGGGTTGCATAGTAAGACAGTGTACAGGGATGGACTGCAGACTGAGTAGATATCCTTCTCTACCTGTGCATTAAAGTTACCCCAGCAGCCTTTATGTATAATGATGAGACTCTAGCCAGGTCTGAGGGCAATTCCCTTGGGATTGAGAGGCTGGTATCCCAGGGTTTTCTGCTTCAGGTGAAAACATATTGTCCAGACAAGATAACTATTTTCTGGAGAATGAGCAGAGAAGTTAACCAAGTACAGATTTTTCAGAGGTCAAGGGTATCTACAGTCGTCTTCTGCAATTTTGCGGTTCATATACTGCAGTCCCAGTATATCGCGGGTCCACAGTATATGAAGACAAGGGCCCCTGGGGCAAGCTGAATAGTCCTATTTGAGGCCTCCTGCACTTACCCCAGGCCTGGCGCTGCCCTGAGCCGGCTTCTGATGGGCTTCCTGGGCCTGTTGGAGGCCCTAGAAGTGATTTCTGGCAAACCAAAAGTGACTTCCAAAAACATGGAAGTGCCTTCCCTATCACCGGAAACCACTTCTGGGGCCTCTGACAAGCTTTCTGGATTGCCAGAAACCACTTCTGGGGCTTCCAGCAGGCCCATAAAGCCAGTTGGAGGCCCATTCGGGGCCACATAAGGTAAGTGTAGGAGGCCCCAGACAGGCCTCCCAGTCCACATATCACAGTTTTTTCCTTTATTACGGGTTGGGGTGGGCCCTTAACCCCCACAATAAGTGGGGAATTACTGTATCTTGACAGACCTGTGCCTATATTGCAATGTTTAACAAAAAATTGTGTTCCTCTTCTCCGTCACTGCCAGAGCTTGTAATGCAAAGGTTATTTCCTGTTTCCGGATGTGCCAAGTGGCTTTATAAAAAACATGAAACGTAGAGTGATCAATTCAACTAACACTGTTCAATCTTAATCAAGAATAGCCATTTCTTCTCCAGTGATCAGAGCTACTCCTGTGCATCCCACTGCTATTCTCTGTAGCAGTGGTCCCCAACCTTTTCCAGCTAGGGGCTCCCTTCAACAGCTGCAGTAGCAGCAGAGCAGGAGTGGTGGTAAGGGGTGTGTGGCAGTTCCTAGGAGGTAAAGAAGAATAAAGGAGTATAGCCTCAGTGGTGCCAGCTTAGCGAAGAAACAAACCGAAGATTCTTCTGTACCGCGAACTGGGTTTGATGGTATCCTGGGGCACCACAGAGGCCACAAGGCAACATGGGACACACTTTGGGAGCCTCTGCTCTATAGTAATGTTCATCACTGCTCTCAAGATGAAGACAGTTCTAAACAATGAGGGTTTTTTTCTTGACACATGATGCAAAGCCATCAATGTAATATGGTGCCAGAAAAATAATATTACGATTTTTGCACAGTCAAGTTAATTTTGACTTATGGAAACTCTTTCCAGGGTTTTCTAATGTAGAGCATTCCAAAAGATTTACTGTTAGGACAATGCATTGATCTCATTGTATGCATGCTTCTAAGGACCTGACCAGACAAGCCTTTTGTTTGGCCAACTTAAGGGCCTGGTCACACAGCCAAGAAAATCCAAGATTTGACCTGTGTTAAAAACTGTGATGAGTTTCATGTTCATACAATGAATTCCAAAATGCCTAACAGCCACCAAAGTGCCATTTATCTTAGCACACTGATTTCTTCAATGACTTAAACCCGTCATGAAACTTATTGCCAGTTTTAAAAGGGAGCATTTTCAGTTACTCGGTAGAACACAGGAAACAACTCAAAAACCATGTGACTTGAGTTGCCTAAAATTAAAAATCTACATATTGTGGGTTTTTGGGAAGTGTTAAACATCTGAGAAATGTCTCAGATTTGTGGCACAGGCAGATTTGTGGCCCAGAAAGAGGGAAAAAGAGCCATTTTGTCTTGATATGTGATCAGACCCTTGAATGTCATAAGATGTGATGCCACTGAACAAACTTTGTACACAAAAATAAATGAGGAGGAAACGCATGTATGATTAAATCCTACGGTAAATCCTCACCAGAAAAATCCATGTGAATTCCTGTGATTCATCAAATCATAGATTCATGAAATTCAAAGGGGCCTACAAGGCCATGTAGTCCAACTCCCTGCTCAAGGCAGGAATACAAATCATAGGATACCTGTCAATGGCTTGTCTTGAAAGTTTGCCATGTTGGAGCGCTCACCACATCTTGGGGTAACTGCTTCCAGTGTCGGACTGCTCTAACAGGGAGTTTTTTCTAATATTCAACTGAAATCTGGCTTCCTGTAACTTGAGCCCATTGTTATGTATCCTGAATTTAGAGATGATTGAGAAAGAATAGATCCTTTTGTCCTTCTGACATTCTTATCACAAAGGATGCGAATGGTCCTGTCACTCCATGCCCATATAAGGGCATACAGATTGGCTCTATTTCAGAGACACTCCAGCTGTGACTGTGTCCAGGCCTGTATCAGTATTTGTGCATTTCTGATTGTCTGTGGAAATCCCTGTTGCTTCAATGGGAAAATGCAAACAGCAAGGCCAGGTTGTAGAATGGGTGGTTCAGGCTGGACTGGACAACCTGAGAAAGCTCCCATTTGCATCAAAAAGGAAGGGACTGAGTGAAGGTCTCGGAAGGGGCAATGTAATACTTTTCTTTGATTCCCTCTTAAAAGAAAGGAAAGCAGAAACCCTGCTGTTCTTTACGCTTTCCCTGTCCTTCCTGCTCCTTGAATCTGAAATAAGTGGTACTGCAGTTGCAAGATTTTGATTATTTGATCAATGCAGTAGAAAAGGAAAGAAAGTTTCACTTCTAAGTAAAGAGCACACACTTTTTTCCTTGGCTTTTCTTTCTTTCTTTCTTTCTTTCTTTCTTTCTTTCTTTCTTTCTTTCTTTCTTTCTTTCTCTACTTCTAATTGTGACAGGTTAAAGGTAGATTTAAAAGTAAATGCAAAGCATGTTGCTTATATTATTATTTATTATTATTATTAATTTTAGAATATTTTTACCCCACCTTTCTCCTTAGAAAAGGACCCAAGGTGGCTTACAAAATGAGGGATAATATACAGTCCAGTATAATTAAGACATGTTCAAGTATTGAGAACAGGGAATTGAGGGGCATCTTACAGCATTAATAGACAACATTACATTAAAGCAGTGGTTCTCAACCTGTGGGTCCCCAGACGTTCCTGGACTGCAACTCCCAGAAATCCTGGCCAGCTCAGCTAGTGATGAAGACTTCTGGGAGTTGCAGTCCAGGAACATCTGGGGACTCACAGGTTGATAACCAATGCATTAAAGCTACACGAGAACACAAGCAGTTAAAAGGGAGTAACTAAAGCGGTTTTACTATTGCCTCCTTTAAGCATGCTGGAATCCTGCCTTGTAAGGAGTAGGGATGGGCAGGAAACAAAAAGCGAAATGCTATTTTGTCATTTCATTACATAACCAAACAAACTGAAATGAAACAAAATGAGGAAGCAGCATTTTGTTATAGATGAAACAAAACTGTCATTTTTGCATTGAAACAAATCATTTTGTTCCATTGTTTTCAGGCTCCTGTCAAACTGTGAATGGCTGGACCCCTTTAAACCTGGCCCAGTCAATAACAGGGGATCCCCCTGGTGTCACCTAGGCCAGTTTTAAAGGGGTCCAGCCAATAACAGCTCAGGAGGAGCCCTTTTAAAATGTCTCCCAGAGTCCCAGGCACCAAATCTGGTGCCTCTAGGACCCAGGGAAACAATTTCATTTTGTTTCATTTTGTTTTGTATGATTTCTTTTTTAAAAATTGTAAGAAATGGAACAAAACAAAATGGGGTGAGCACAAAACAAAACAAACTGAAACATTATTTTTCCATTTTGTGCCCATCCCTAGTAAAGAGGCATTCACTACTCTTCCTAACCAGTCTACCATACCTTCTCTGGCAGCTTTTATGATTCATGAGGGGCAAGGATCCAGCAGACATGTGGTGGCCCTCATCATCCCAAGGGTCCTGACCACATCATCCAGCTCTACGAGCATTCATTAATACAGAACAATACTACCCCATAGTGCTTAAAGCACTCTCTGGGCAGTTTACAATTAATTACACAGGCTAGACATCAACCTCCTCCCTCCCCCAGTGGGCTGGGTACTCATTTTACCAACCTCAGAAGGAGGGAAGTCTGAGTTAACCTTGACCCTGCTACCTGGAACTGAACCCCAGGTCATGGGCACCCTTACATCTGCAGAACCTCAGTTTAACCAGTGTGCCAGGAGGCTTTATTTTGCACAGAAAAGCCATGTCTGTGCCACTCCGACCAGTTAAGGCCACTTGGCTCTGCTCTGTGGTTGCCAGGTAAATGCACAAATTCCCATAATACCATGGTTTCTCTGCCTACCTCCTGCAGGGACAGCCTCTGGGTGGGCACCTGCTTGATCAGCTATGTGAACAGTAAACAATCTATGCTGAACAGCCAAATTGGTTGTTTGTGCCAAACTCAAGCGTGCATTTTTCCCATTTGGCTAAATCAAGATTATGAGTGCTTTTCAGACATTTATATTTCTATCTGCACACATTTTCCAGATGCAACATAGTTGTAAGTTGTTGTTTTTTCCTGCATTGAAAAATGTCTGTGTTGAAGACCTTTGAATTTCTGGTAAAATTCTTTTTTACCATGCAGTAGAAGTACAGAGAAGCCCAGAAGAGAATAGCTACAGGTTCCCCAGACCCCATTAACTGACACTTAAATTCATTACTCACAGTTGCTTATATATAGTAGGCTGGCCTGTGGGTACAGAAATCCACAGATAAGAGTGAACACTGTTATCCAAGGGCAGTGGCAAGGGGTTGACAGCAATAGCAGTTGTGGGAGTGGTGGGGGTGAAAACAGTGGCAGCACCTTATGCCATCCTGGCTGCTGGCCCCTCATACCACCAGCAGAGAGCTCCCACCGCCTCATGCTGTTGCAGCCACTGGCAGGGCACTCGCACTTCTGGGGCTGTCATGGCCACCAGAAGGATGGTCCCACCTCCTTGTGCCGCTATGGCTGCCAGCAGGGCGCTCACACTACTGTGGTTGCCAATAGGGCCCTTGCCCCTTGACATCTGCAGATAAATGAATGTGCAGATGGCGAGTCAGTGAATATGGAGATCCTACTGTATACTGCTTTCTTTACTGACACATACCAAGCAACCAACTGAACATATCAACAGCAAATAAAACAATTACCACCAACTGAAGAAAGATGGGGATATTGCTCAGGAGATATGCAGGGCTCTGATATGTAGACTGAAAGGAACAATTGGTAATACTGGATAGACAGTCACCTCAGCCCAAAAAGGTCTTTTCCAGTTGCTCAAACAACAGAAAATATGCAAGGTGGCAAATAAAGTTTCAACAGTTTGAAGCCTCAGAAACATACAGATTCCTGAGGCAACTTATATTTCATTCAACTGCATACCCTATGGATTACAAAACTGATATTTCCGTGATTAAATATAATACCGCCAAACCTATTTTCAACATATAAATAATATACTGTATGGTGGTTCTTACTTGAGTCTGAAACTAGACATTACCTGTGGGTGGCTGATATGTTGTTTCTTTTAGTCCACCAGGAAATTATGAGTTTCAGAAGGAACATAGCAACAGTGGGGGAAACGGTTGTTGTCATCAGAAACCTCAGCCTGCAGCTGTTCTTCTACCCACAGTGGAAATTATAGGCATTGTGGCTTTTGTTGTCACTTTACTGATTGTTTTATGATAAAGGTTGGAGAAAAATATGCATATGACTATATGCTGCCTCTAGTTTGGGTCTCAGTACTACTTTTGAAGGCAGAGAAGGTACAAATAGAATTTGTTTTTTATTGCTGTTTTTGTTATAGAGGTATAGAAAATATTCTCACTAGTCTCACGAACCTCCTCTGTGCAGCTTGGGAAGTGCTACACAGCGAGGGACGGGACCTGTTATTAAGTCCTTGCTAGCCCAGTGTTCTCCAATGTGAAACCAGAAGGTTTTCACCCACTGAATACACAAGTGAGTGAACAGAATAAAATTGCCGTTATTTTATGGAACTCTTTGTTGGAATCATCTGTCTCACAAACCCTGACAAAAAAAGCAGCATTCTCAAGTGCTCCCAATGCATATGCCTCCTCTAATGTGCCAACACACAAACTGTCTTTAATGAACCATGCACCTTTGGCGTGGCACAGCTCTAACGGAAGGAACCAATGGTTGACTGTCAGTGTAGCTGTTTCCCCTCATTAAAACTGCTGTCTCACAGGTTGCCTGTCCTATGCTCAACAAGACATAATAAAGTGATACTGATGCCGAACTTGCTGAACAGTAGGTGACTCCAGGATCTTTTATAATTAGCAGTGGTTTTTTTAATAGGCCTGGAGGTGCTGATCAGCTAATGAGTGACTCTGGAGTAGAAAAACTGTAAATGGCAGCTATTCTGTAAAACACTGAAGCCTGTATTCCCCCCCCCCTCCCACAGTGATTCAACTAGAAAAGAAAAGTGCCAAGTGATGCAAATACAAAGTGTTAAATATTCAGTTCTGATTTCCTACTTATTTTGAACTTCTATGGTAATTCTCTTGTCTCAAGCTGAAGCTACTTAGGGCTATGCTGGTGTTCTTAGCTGGCAGGTGCAGCACAGAGCTGCTAGGTTAGGGTTGGTTTTCTACCCGGAAGAATCATCATGGGTGAAGAAAGGTTTGCTTCCTGGCAGCTCCTCTAATACTTTACGACAGCAGGAGATGGAAGCAGCCAGAAATCACCCATAGACACCCACAAGGCAAGGGTGCCAGGTTATTAGCATCTGGACCAATAGATTTCAGGACCCAAAGCTGATAGCAGGGAATGGATCCTTGTGATTTTATTGCCAAGTCACAGCAGTGGGCAAGCAATTGCTGAGACTGGGAGGTTTCCCACTTCTACTGCAGAACATGAAAAGTCAGGAGTCACAATGCTGGTGCTTCCCTCCCTGCCTTGCTTTAAATGATATGAGGAGTTCTTTTTTTTTCAAAGAAAATAAAAAATAGCAAGGAACTGAAACAAAAATGAGAGAGTAAGACAAGAGGATCAGGAAAATATGAGATAAGAGGGTGCAACGTTTGCTATTTGGAGGAGCACAGCTTCACTATGTATTTTGAACCAAGACCTTTGATTACCATCAGCTTTGCTCTCCAGGCACTTTCTTCACACCAATAAATCGAGCATGCCTTTGTTTATATTTACGTAATCTTTACCAAGTGTCTGTTGAAAGAATTAACACTTCAGATTCTCCAAATCTCAGTTCTAGTCTTCCTCCAAATCCAGTCATGGGTTTCCTGACCCTTCTTCACCCCTTTTAAATATTTGGTGAGGTAATGTTTTAAAGAAACAATTCGCCTGCCTAAATAAGCTTATTGTTCTGTATCAATTAACTGTTTGACATCTTTTTGAGCAAACCAAACCAGTTTCACTCAAATGTGAAGAACAGGTACTTTTCTGCAGATTTGACTGAAAACACCCAACATTATTATATTACATTGGGTATAAATCTATGGAAGCAGTATCCAGCCTATCTGCTTTCCTCTTTTTTGTTATTCTTGCTGTAGTTTGGATTTCTCTATTTCTGGCCTAGTATCAAAATTCTGGTATTATTAATTATATTGGTCTTTTATCTTCAAACATCTCTTCAGTATACTCACTCCACACTTTGACTTTACCCTTGACATCCTGTAACAATAACAAAAATAGTATTCACCAACAGAAGATGTTATTGTTCTCCTTAATATTTTTATGCACACTAAAAGAGGCATGTCTGGAAGTTCAGTCATGGCAACTGGACTTCTTTTCTTGAGAGGTTGAAACATTTTGTTACTTATCCAATCAGCTTTGTCTGTCTGAGGGAAACTAGTTGTAAGTCTGAGGAAAGCTATTACCCTCCCACTCGAAATGACCAGGTGAGACAGTGTGCTGGGGGTAACTGGGCCACACTTTATTAACACATATAACCACCACCAACAACAACAACAACAACAGGAGGGGCCAGGCATCCATAACTTGGTTGGAACCCCGGGGTTTCCCAGGACCCCTCCAACCGGGCAGCATCGGGCGAGCCACAGACCCCCAGGTGGTACAGTCATCCAACAGTACCCCCCAGGCCAGTTGATTTTGTTTGACCCTCCCTGCCTCTGATGGCACCAATCTGGGTGATCCCCAGCACAGGGAGGCGTTTGCTCTCTCCCACCCCAGCACCGAGACCTCCTGGCCCGCAGTGCTGTGGTTGAGGGGCATTTGGGTCCAGATGTCAATTGTAAGCTCACCGCTGCCCTCCATCAGCTTTAGCCGCCATAGTGTGACCAATGTGGAACTTGACACAAACCTTCTAACTCCGAGGTACCAGTGTGGGATAGGCGAAAAATCCCCGCCCTCAACGGCCAATCTAGAGTGCGGGTCAAAAATTCCTATCCAGCCCCAAAATTGGCGACCAGTCAACTCACACTAGTCCTAACGCGGTGGGTGGGTGGGGAATGCCGGAACAAAACTGGTTGCTCTTCAGGGGGAGGAGCCACCCTTTATAGGGCGCTCCTCCCCCCTCCCTCACAGGACGCAAGCGTCCTGTCTCACCCCTCGCCATTCTTGCAAGGGGCAAATCGGCTCCGCGGGTGGACGAGCCACCCGTGGAGCCAGCATTTGCCAGTCCTCCATTTTACAGTCCACTTTGACCTCATATCACCCTGGTCTGAAATAGGCTCATAAGATGAACAATGGACTGAATAGGCTTGTTAGGTGGACAATAGGCTCATTAGGTGGACAACTGAAAGTTCCACTTTTAACTTTCCCAACACCCATTGAGTATGGGTCATTAGCTATGGCCTTGGTGGTGGAGGTGTGAAGTATTTTGATTTGTCTGGGGTTTGTTGAAATCATCTTATGAGCCTATTTTAGTTATTTGTATAACTGATTAACTATTTGGATCCTTGGAACATTACTTTTTCCTAGCCTAGTTCATGAGGGCAAAACAGACTTTCTGAAGGTTGTTTGTGTTGGCAAGAGGAAGAACATTTACCATTCTCAATTAAATGTGTATTAGATGTCACCACACTTTGAGATTTTTCACAAGTTGGGATGTCATGATAAATTTGGAAATGCAAGTACTTATTCTGCTTACTACTAAGAGTCAAATATATAGAAAGGTTTGTGTGATCCAAACCATCTCAATAGCTTTTTGGTATCCATCAGAAACATGGACTTTGTAAAATTAATAATCTTAATTGGTGACCAAACTGCCCTCCAATACTTCAGATCATACTGGAGAACGTTTATAAAAAGGTATGGCTACTGGGAATATCTGTCCCTCTGTAGATTACTTTGAGAATTGGGGTGGTAATGGTGGCAGATGGTGCCATCATAAAACAGTCCTGGCATTTGGCCCTGAGAGCCATCTCTCCACTGCCTCACTGATCACAGGAAGGAAAACACTTGTTGTGGGCTTAAATTGCATGTGATTCTCTATAATGGCAATCTGAAGAGTCCAGGAGAGTCACTCTGATGTTCCTATTGAAGATTGATAGCAGTTGCCCTGTGTAGGAAATGGCAATAGGCTTTGTAATGGGTCAGCTTCCTCTGCTTGATAAATATGAACAATTCCTATTAAGCACAGTAGGGGTTGCATGTACGTGCCCAAGGGCCGCTTTCAACCCAGCGTGTCCTTTGTGAATGACAACTTAAAAGGTTTTGTTAGAGCTTTGCCATGGTATTGACAGTTGCCATTTTTCTTGCTGACTTTTAAGAAGCTACATTTATATTTTAAATACATAGATGTTCATCAACGGAGTTTGACCTACTGATTTGCCCATTCAACCATATATTGCAAAATGCAAACCCCAGGCACTTACAAATGAAAGCTCTTCATTATCTGGTCTTTCTCACCCATGTTAAAATAAAGTTATATTTTAAAAATGCTTTGTCTTGAATTGAAACTTTTGGCTGAATTCTAGTAGTAAGTCATACCTAGAGTAGGCTTACAGTATGACCTCCTTATCTGCTGGATCATTAACT
This sequence comes from Phrynocephalus versicolor, assembly GCA_023846285.1. NCBI lineage: Eukaryota > Metazoa > Chordata > Lepidosauria > Squamata > Agamidae > Phrynocephalus > Phrynocephalus versicolor. The sequence goes on from JAHTLZ010000015.1 coordinate 22,938,347, forward strand.
GCTGATTCATTTATCCACAGATTGAGGGGAGAAATGTAAAAATAATAATAATCCAGTAGCCGCAAAGCAGGTTATTGTCACAAACAGTAGCTATAAAGCAGGCTACTGTTGTAAACAGTAACTGCAAAGCTGGTTGCAAAGTGGTGATGTTGAGGAGGGAATAAAACAAAAGAAAGCTTACTGATGCTGAGCCCTCGTCACTGCCGACTCCTCTTCACATAATCATTTAATTATTAAGTTAGAAGGGTTCATTCCAGCCAGGTCTGTTGAGTCTGGGGCTATTTCCAGAATTTCTGGGTCAGATTTCTAACCCTAACCCTAACCCTGACATGGGAGAGATTTTGAAATGGCTTTGTTTAATCCGCTGAGATAAAAAGGATGTCAGGACGGGATTTCTCCAGTCAAGCAAGTGAAAGAGTTCACCACTACAGATACAATTTTCCAGTAAATTCAACTATTGACATTTGTTTCCACTGTCTAGTGACATGGTCTGCATTGTCTCTATTGTCCTTGTAAACCCAATCAGCCCACTTGGGGTCCCTCATTTTCCCCAGGGCACTCGCTGGCCAGACAGTCGTATTGTTTTCCTTGTTACTGCTCGGCCCTAAACTTGTTAGACAGTAACCATTTTGTATTAATACTTAATGCTGCGTTCCTGATTCAGTTAACAGTATCTGGTCCTTTTCTTCTTTATATTACACAGGAAGAACACACACGATACTGAATTACATAGGTAAATCCTCCATAACGTGTGGCCACTCATTCAACCATTGACATTGAACCACATCTTTTCAGATATGTGGGATGGAATGGCCAGCTTCTTTTTAAAAAAATCAAGCCAAACACACCTTCCTGTTTTGGGCCTGTCAGTTGTTAAAATACTTTGATACTTTGGCAGGTACAAAAATCAGCATTTATTAGGTTCTCAGGGTTATCACTAGTGGGCCATAACATAAGATGTTCAATTCGATTTTCTGCTTCCTTACATCCATTGCGGCAGGCAACTGACTGAGCGGTATAACCTTCTTTCATTGATTAGCAGTCGTGGAAGTGAGGGAAGACCAAATTTCATTTCTAATCTAAGTTGTGCGGAGTTGTCCTTAAGGATGCTTAATGTCAGAGTTCTGACAATCACTGAAACAAACTTTGTATAGTATTCGCCTAGTTGGCAGCTGAAAGGGATACTAAGCAAGCTTTGCTTTATGGTTTGAAAATAGATGCCGTGATTCAGCTCCACACAAGGCTTTTTTTCTTGAGTGGTTAAACCCTACTGAAATGAATGCACCAAGTCACAGATACAATCCATAGTCATGTCCTATTGACTCATTTTACAATGTAAAATACCAAGCCAGAGATTATTTGGAAACAGTAGCCTTCCTGCCCTCAAGAGGCTGGCTCAAACTCAGGCAGGGACAAATAGAAAACACAACACATAGAGACATATAGTATATAGGTGAATGGTAAAGATATTCCTTGGCTAGTTGATAATTGTTCTGTGTTGAATATTGTATGCATTTGTCCCATTCATTAAGATGTTATCCTCTCTTCTTGATGAATTTGCTGAAAGCTGTATTTGAACCTTGAATTTCTGTACCTGGATCTACTCATCTTTTTAATATTATGCCTGTTTGAAGATAACAGTTCTGAACACTTTCTTAACATCAAAAGTATCCACTGGCTACAGAGAAAAAGAAACATAGAAAAGTTTCTCAGAAAATCAGATTTCAGATAGGAAGAACAAAGAATAGATAATACTCATTGCATTACAGAGAACGGGATGTGTCATCATGGATTATTTGGAAGTAGAGCATTGTATAAGATGCTGTTGAAAGGATGACAAGAAGGGTATGAGATTTACAAGACAAAAATGAAGAACTTTGAAGATAAAAAGGAAGAAAACACGGAAACCAGCATATTTCCTGGAACAAACTGTATCTTGTCTGATATCGGAAAATGAATGGAATCAAGTTGGGTGGGAAGTTGAATGGAAGACCTGCAGGGGTGTCTAGGTGAGACTCAGACACAATGTTACTTTAAATTCTGGAGACATACTTCTGATCAGAGTTGACAATGCCAGGCTACACAAAGCAATAGTCTGACAGTATGGAGCACCTTATTATGTTTCTATAATCCTTTGCATGCCATTCATCCTTCTCCCTGGTTTATCCAAGAAATGAAGCTATTGTAATAGTTTTAATTTATGATAGGGAAGAAGAGACCATTGTGGGCACTGCATTCTCATTTTCCACATACATTGGGCAATTAGCATCGGAGAATGATCTGTTAGATTTTTGTTTTAGAATAGGACCTTCTTCGGGTTCTAGGACTGTGAAAATATGTCCAAAATTCCAGTAACAATACTTTCAAAATTTATCCAAGCTGCAAACATCCAATTTTGAATGTAAAATGCCCAAATTGTGCTGTCAATCTGTCAACTTGGAAATATTCAAGGACCAGCATGCCAACATCAGAATGATGTAGCCACTGCCTCATGCGGCCTTGGTTGCTTCTGTTGAAATGCATTCACTGAGCACAAGTATTAGTTGACTTTTGCCTCAACTGTCCACTGTGTAATCATGAAATGGATTAGTTACAGACTGAACAAAAAAAAAGTATTTTTTAAAAAATCTGACCAGCCCTTTTACTGCTTAAAAGAAGAGCTTGTAACACTTAGTGTTCCTGGGTTTTTGTTATTCTGGGAAACAGACTGCTGGAAAGATAGACTGTTGCCCTTATTCAATAGAACTGTTTGTAATGGTCTTGTGTTCAGTCAGAACCAGCAAGGAGTTGGCATAATCTACTGGCTTCAGCTGTTGTGCATTAGTAACCAAGAAATAAAAGAAGGTGTTGTTCATTCTTCACATGCTCAGAGGCTTGCTATCTAAATGTTGAGTTAAGAAATATAAAGTGAAACAAACCTAAATAATGCTTCTGGATGGAAAGATTCCATATAATCATTGAATGGGGAGTTCCTATTTCCTGCTCCCCTGTGACCAAATATTGCATAGCAACAGTTCTGAAACACTCATGGTGTTTCAGACATGGTCACTTGGTCATACGGAGTTGAAGTTGAGAAGAGCAGGGAGAAGCATCAAATCCTTCACCATGGATTATGCTGGCTAGGGCTGCTGGGAATTGCTTTGTGGGACCCTCTGGAGGGAATCATGTTCACCTGGAACAACGAGTAATGCTATTTCCAGGCTGTCTATGAAGATGTATCAAAAAGCTGATTTCCAACCGTCGGTCCCCAGATGTTCTTGGACTAGCACTTCCAGAAACCATCATCAGCATAGCTGGTGGCAAAGGCTTCTGGGAGATGTAATCTTGGGGACCACAAGGTTGGGAACGACTGAGGTAGAGATGCTAATATGTATTAGCATGGTTTCCATTTTAGTATTTGCTGTCTTTAGGAATGGAAGGAATAATTTGGAGTATAAAGCCATAAGGATAGGTTTACAACGAGGAGCAAAGTGTTGTTGCTGTTGCACAGATGTAGCAGTTGAGCTGACATGATTATAGCAGTACCTTTGCTGTCTGGCCCACAACCAGAGACCTAGATTGTTTTGCCAACAAAACAAGAGGCAAGGCAAGACAATTCCTAGTGGTAACCACTACCCTTTGAACCAATTGGTGATTGGAATTTCTCTTTCTGACTTACTCATACTGACTTACTCATTACTCATTATAAAAGCAATTTGCTTTTTAAAGGAGAGGATAGAAGATGGAGCAGAAGAAAGAGGACCAACAGCTGAAGCTCTTATTTGGGAGTTTGAAGGGGACATCAGGTACAGGAATCACACCTCACAGAAAAGGACATGGACGTTGCTATACTGAATGACAAAAAGGAGACTCAGTCATTCCAAACCATGTCACAGTTCTATATCAAGTACATTAATATTTCTGGAGCTGACTCACTCTAGCTGTAATGCCAAAGTCCTCTTTGGTTCCATTTTGTCAGAGCACAGGGCATGAATGCTAAGTGGCACCCAATGTTCAGTTGGCTTGAGATGAAGCTTCTCTCTCTCTCTCTCTCTCTCTCTCTCTCTCTCTCTCTCTCTCTCTCTCTCTGTGTGTGTGTGTGTGTGTGTGTGTGTGTGTGTGTCCCTCTATCCCTCCTCTCTCTTTGCCGTAGCTTTTGATCAAGCTTCAGCTGTGCACTATTGTAAAAGTACTGAGGACAACTGATGATGTACAGTAATATGGCATGGAGAGAGAAGTGTAAAGTGTCATTCACTTCCTGTTCTACCTCCTCCATCAGTACTACTACCACCATCCCATTATTTGATTGTAACAGAGCAGAAGAGGCTACATGAATGGTTAGAATGCTAGCAGTCTATTGTGCTTCTGATAAATTAGCCTCTAGTCCAGGGCTGTGCAATCTTGAACAGACCACGGGCTCCCACCCTCCCGCCACATGTCCCCCATGCCCCCCCACCAAGTGCAGGTACGCATGCATGTGAGCGTGCACACTCTCCCTGCTGCTGCCCTCCCCTCCCCCGTGTTTGAATTTGGTGCTGCACAAACACCCTCGCTGGTGTGGCACCAAATTCAAATGGGTTGAGCCCTCCCCCTCCTCCCCTTCACCATGAATGGGAGGAGGGGAGAGATCGGATCCACCACTGCTGCTTGCCTCGGTAAATTCCTGGGCTGCTTGAATCTCCTCTTCCCAAAAGGTGCACCTTTACCCCCAACCCACCCGATTGGAAGGGAAGGCATACCTTTTTAAAAATGAGATTTGAGCCCGCCCACCCAGCAAGGTTCCCTGTGCTGGGCACATGCTCTCCCTGCTGCCACCCCACCCCCAGGTCCTCAGTATTGGTAGTGGCAGCGGCAGAGGAGCCCTGGCTGCCCGCCCGCCCATCAAGGTCCCCGGCGCTGCATGCATGTTGTGACGACACCTCCCTTTTAAACAGGTGATTGATATGAAAATGTGATGTGTAGGGAACCAACTTATTAATCTTCACAGGATCCACTTGGTAATGCTGCCACCTTTTAAATCGTCACCTTATGAACTGGGACAGACTCAGATGTATAACATAAAAATAATGATTATGTTTATTGAGAAAATAAATAAATACAACAATGTCTGAAGTTGGTATGCGTTGCCTTAAACATAGAATAGATTCATTCAACTCTTCATGCCTCCCTGTCTTTAATAACCAATAAACAGTAAAGCCCTCACTGTCTGACTGAACTCTAACAGAGCTGTGCTCTCTCTCAGCGCTCACTCTCAACAACCCTCAACTCTTAACTCTTCTTAACTATCTCTCACAGATCAGGCTCCACCCTTTTTATACCATACCATCCCCCGCCCTCCTGCTGGGATTGGCTGATAATTTACAGATGTATTTCTCCTGAATCCAGGGTGTTGTCACACACGTGCACAGCCGCTCCACCCCCCCACTGACCAAGGTCCTCCGTGCTGGCAGAAGAGGCAGCAGAGCTTCAGCCAGCCAGCTAGCCACCCACAAAGTCCCCCGAGCAAAAACTATCCTGCCCCCCCCCCAAATGGTGGCAGAGTGTGAGGCGGGCAGGGACCTAGTGGGTGTCCATTCACCCGTGGTCAATGGGTTGTGCAGGCCTGCTCTAGTCCATAATAGAAGACTTTTGTTATTCTTTAAGCAGCCACCAGGTTCCCTGTTTTTTCTGCAACAAATTGCATTATCCACACAGAAAAGGGAGTGGCGGACTGGCTGACTATTGGAAACAGGAGGAAATGGAGAAACCACCCACATTTTAACTCCTAAGGCGCTGTTTTACAACAGGGAACAAGAAGTTTTCTATCAAAGACTTCACAGCAGGTTCCTTTGAAAGAATGAAAAAAGTGGCCTCACACAGTCTTTCTCCGACCTAGGTAATGCTGAACACAGAGAAAAATGAAGAATTCACATTTTTCTTGCAATATAGTTATGTTGTTATCCAATTATAATTTCCTTTATGAAAAAAAAATTAAAGTTATGAAAAAGTTTGGAAGTTCCTTTCTAAGTAGAAAGGTGGGACAAGGAACAAAGAAACAAAGAATAAGTCACTTCCAGTTAATCCCCATCTGTAGTAACAAAGTCACAACTAAGAGTGACTTGGCAGGAAAGATGATATAGCAGGAAAGATGCTTGTCCAATTGCACCAGAAAGGGTCACTTTGCAAGGAGCAATCTCCCTTAAAGCAAACCTCCCATCTGCGGAGAATCACTCCAGCCTGACCCCCAAAAGGAACAAGACCAAGAAAATCCATTTTGGGCACAGAGTGGGGTTTGGCGGGAGCAAAGTTCCCCATACATCATCAGATCCCTGAAAGACAGCACCAGCCCACTCTACAAGCAGTTCAAAGTGCGATCCATTTCCCTAGGCGATCATACCCTAAGGGAAGACTTGTTTAAACAGAAAATGGCCTTGTAATAGCCTTTCAAATAAACTAGGAAACATGACCTTGCAGACCTTAAGAGCCAACGAGGAGCTTGGTAGGAAACAAGCTTCAAAACTGCAGTGTGCTATATCTAAGGGTCTCTGTATGGATGACTTTATTTTATTGTCTTTACTTGCACAGTCAGATGCATTGGTGAGATTCTTTGCTATCATACAGTATCTGTCTAATATTGCTCTGAATTTCATTACTGACAAATTAAGCCTAGTAAATGCAAATCCCAAATGATAGGACAGAAGAATAAAAAAAGATTATCTTGATCATATGATTATAAAGCTTTAATTCTGACTCTGTAGGCTGGTTGTATTATAATTCTCAGCTACAGTTAACATTCTATAAGAAGGGCATTCCTTCATATCCCTGTCCTTTATGTCCTTCTTCAAATCCCTGTCCCTTATGATGTCATCATGGATGAGCAGGCAGACCTGGCTTGTTTTACGGAGACCTGGGTGGGGGCAGGGGAAGGGGTGTCTCTCTCCTAGCTGTGCCCTCCAGGGTTTCAGGTCCAGCACATGGGTAGGTCGGAGGACTGGGTGGGGTGGGGTGGGGTAGGATGGCCATCGTCTATAGGGAATATCTTTTTGTCAGCAGATCCGTGGCGCTGATGAGTCCTGGGTTAGAATGCCTTTATCTATTGGTGGGAAAATTGGATAGGTTTGGCATTCTGCTGGGGTACCTTGCTTCCCTGCACAGTTCCTACCAGAGCTCACTGAGTTCACCTCGGCAGCATTGTTGAGGTCCACCTGCCTTTTGGTGGTAGGGAACTTAAACGTGAATGCTGAGGATGGGCTTTCAGGAGCGGCTGTGTATTTCATGTTGTTTGTTCCACCCATAGAGTAGGGCATACCTTGGTCCTGGTCTTTTCCTCCATGTTGGCGGATTGTAATCTGAGGGTTGGGGACATTGTTCCTCAACCCATGTCATGATCAGATCATCATCTGCTGTCTTTTCCCTTTTTGTTTGCTGCCCCACCTTGTGGGGATCTTCAGCCCCTTGTTTCAACCCACTCCCAAAGACTTCTGGACTCTGAAGGGTTCCTGGAGGCCTTTGGGGAGCTTCCTGACAGTTTGGTTGAAATCCTGGTGGAAGGGTGGTATGAGGATGCCACCCAGGCCATTGACCCCAAGCGTCTTCTCCGTTCAAGAGCTTGCTCCTCGCCATGGTTAATGGCTGAGTTGAAAATGATGAAGCAAGAATGTAGAAGACTTGAGAGCAGATGGAGTAAGGACTGGTTGGTATTAAATTGGACTGCTGTTCATTTACTGACCAGGCACTATGTTCGGGTGGTCAGGGATGCTAAAACATCTTATGCCTCCCCGAGAATTAGTGGGGGCTCGAACTGCCATACGGAATTGTTCTGGATGGTTTGAGACCTCACCAACCCTGGTCAGTCTGGGCCTCCTTCTACTGATTTCACTAGTGAGTTATTTGTAACCTTTTTTAGATCCAAAATTGCAGCCATTGGGCCGCTCTGGACTCTGGTTGTTCTAACCTCCCCATAAGTATCCCGAGTGCTGCACCCCTTGGTCTCCTCATCTGGTTGATTTTGGGCCATGTTTTGTCAGCTGAGGCCTCTGGGACACTGGCCCATTGCAGGCCTGCAGCTTCCCCCTTTGACCTTTGCCCATCCTCGCTTATTAAATCTGCCGGAGGGAGCATGCCAGAGTGGGCTTCTCTTATTTCCACTGCATCCTTCAGGGAAGGGATATTTACCTCTTGCCTGAAGGAGACAGTGGTGAAGCCCACTTTAAAGAAATCTGGCTTAGCATCAGACAATTTATCAAACTATCAACTGATTGGCCATGTTCCTTTTCTGGGCAAGGTTATTGGGAGGGTAGACGCCATCCACCTCCAGACATTCCTGGAGGAGGACCATGTCCTGGAACCATTCCAGTCTGGGTTCAGGCCATGTTGGGGGACTGAGACCACCCTGGTCGTGCTTCAAGATGACCTCCTCAGGGAGCTGACAGGGTTTGTTTTACAAGCCTCAGCCACACCACTGTCTCCATTGGATGCTGTATCGGCCCATGACAGACCAGTCCACTTGTCGGACCCCACGATTCAACATGAAGATGGTACAATGCTGTCCTCTATACCGTATATACTGTATCTTGAGAACTGGGTTCTCTCTCATCCTTGATATTGATATTTCTGTGACTGGAGAGCCTTCCCAGCCAATTCTTGAGCTCTTTGCCCAGAAGGCTAAAAAACACCACTCTGGCAAGCAGAAGAGTGGTAAGAAGCATGGAAGCTTTGCTTCACATGAGCCAACTTTGCTCACGGCCTCAACTTTGCTCACTATGGCCTCAGCTGCTGCCACAGCTCCGGCGTCGAATGTCCAACCCACATATTTGATGCCGAACTTCCAATATCACCTGGCTTCTTTACTGAGCGCTTAGATGGCAGCACTGTTACCTACATTCAAATATGCTCCAACTTTGCCACCTCACTAGTTGGCACTGATGTCAGCCCCTTATTTGATACCAACTTCGACCTCACCTGGAGTGCCACCATATCAATATTTGGTACCAACTGCTTACCCATCTTTGGTATCAATCTTTCCTGTAGGACATTCTTCCTCAATACCGACCATTTCTCTAGGGCAGTGGTGTCCAAACTTTGGCCCTCCATATGTTTTTGGACCACAACTTCCATAGTCCTTTGGCATTGGCAATAGAGGCTTGGAATTCTGTGGGTTGTGGTCCAAAACATCTGGAGGGCCAAAATTTGGACACCCCTGCTCTAGGGCATTCATCCCCGATAGTCTATCTATCTACCATACCAGCGGCTCCCATTACCCATCCTCCATCCTCCAATGTAAAATGTCAACTTCTCAACCATCCAGTTCTGCTCTGGCTTCTTCGGCATCAACAAATATTGACTCCATAGGTCAGCAGCCTATGGCTCCGGCTCTTAAGTCTTCAAAGTTGATGTCATTGCCACCAATTCTGACTTTCTCTTTGACGTTTGATGGCTCTGGTTGGGTCATCCAGTCAGACTTGGACTCAACAGCTGCTTGTGGGGAAAAGCCTCCCACAATCTCCTCGCATAACTCAGATTCAGATACTTCTTCAGCGGCTTCTGAGGAGTTAAGAGGAAGAATCCACCCTTTACGTTACCACTCCAGATTCTGAAGTGGAAGAGCACTCACCCCCATCTTCATCTGAGGTGATGCAAAACTATTCCAACTTTGTTCTTAGGATGACACGATCCATTAATCTACCCACATACCACCCAAAACCAAGGCATACAGACCATATTTTGGGGGAAATTTCTATGGATGAATCCACTCCAGTCCACCTTTCTATGTTCCCTTCATTCCTCTCAATGGTAGAGGAGTCTTTAAAAACTAGGGTCGTAAATTATCATCGTGATTAAGCAATGAATATATTAATCATAGCACCTATATCTATTTTCTCAGACCAATACAGCTTCAGCCTTTTGGAAGTAGCCTCACAGGATATAATGTGGAGATTAATTGTACTGCTGGTGGAAGTGAGTAGAGCAAGGGGAATTAAATATATATGCTTTCTGTTACCATCTGTATTTCAGAGCACTATCTCAGTACAAATCAGCTTTTTACATTATTTGCATGTTATATTCTGAAAACATAATTTCAGCAAACATTAGTCTGAATGTACCAGCTCAAAACAAATATTCGATAAGTTATTTTGCTTGGTTGCTTCAAGCACAAAGTGTTTGAGTAAGTGGGACTTGATAGCCAGTTTCTGCTGACAGTAACAGTATCATACCATAATCTGTGCAAAGAAACTGAAGAATAATGTGCCTTCTTGTCAAAAGTAGGTGCTTAAACTAAAATATACTGAGATGGGCTTGCAGCACAACAAAGTGCCTTCAGGGTTCTCTATTGCCTGTGATGCACCAGAAGAAGGTTTGAGAGCAGATGGAGGAATGATCGGACAGAATTTAATCCGGCTGCGGTTCATGCAATGACCAGACACGACGTCCGAGCGATCATGGATGCTAAAGTATCATTTGCCTAAGTGAGAATTGGTGGGGCCTCAAACCACCAGGTGTTGTTCCAGGTGGTTTAAGACCTCACCAATCCTGGTCTGCTTGGGCCTCCTCCTAGTGATTTCACTAGTGAGTCTTTCACAGACTTTTTAAAGTCTAAAATTGAGGTCATCCGAGCTGATCTGGACTCCAGTTGCACTGATCTGTCCCTGACCATGGTTTGTGCTGCACTCCTTTAGACTCCTCATTTTGTTGAGTTTGGGCTTGTGACTCCAGCTTATGCCTCCAGGACATTGATATGCTGCAGGCCAGCAACCTCCCCTTCTGCTCCTTGCCCATCTTAGCTTATTAAGACCACTGGAGCCCATCATCAAGAAACCTGGCCTGGCATCGAACGATATGGATAATTATCACTAGAGATGGGCACGACTCAGGAAAAAAACCTCGTTTTCGTTTTCTTTTTCGGCTAGGGTCCGAGTCGTTTCGTTTCCGTTTTCGCGAAAAATCGGAAAAAATTAGTCGTTTCGTTTTTCGTTTTTTTCGTTATCGTTATACTGGTTTGGGGGGGGTAGCGAGCTCCTGGAGGCAGCTGCAGGAGTCAGCCAGAGCCACAAGTGACGGACTGGCAGACTCTTTGCACATGCTGTGTTTCACATACTTGTATGTAGTGTAATGCAAGTAGATCTGGCTTAGGATTAAGATGGGTTAGCAGTGCACAAGAGCTAGGGTTAGGCTAGTGACGGGTGAGGTTAGGGTGAGTATTGGGGTGCACCTCTGGGTGCCTCTCTGACCCACTTAGAAGGACAGTGTACTGGTGTATGGGTTAGGCTTAGGCTTAGGGTTCAGGTTCGGGCTACGATTAGTGGGCTGTTTATGCCCGATTGGCACATCCCAGAAGTCTCTGTGTCAACCTGGCCAAGTGGCCTTGCGATTGGTGGAAAATTTGCATGTTGCACTCTCATGGGCGAGCCCATCATTGCGAATGCACAGGTGTAAAAAAATAAAATGAAATGAAATAAAATAAAATCAACGGAGACGTTTTTTTGCAAGACAAACCCACTGCTGCTACTGTAAAAAATCAAGCATTTAAAATAGCTAATTTTCGCATGTTTCTGTGGTGCTTTGGTGGGGTTTTGGACCACGATTTAAAAAAAATATTGCGGCCGCCATTTTAGATCCCCCCGCACTGCATGGCAAATGGAGACGCCCTCCCAGCCTGGTTCAGTCAGCAAAACCTGGCCATGCGATTGGTGGAATGGCTCCAAGACTTTGCATGGTCCACTCCCATGGGCGAGCCCATCTTTGCAAATGCGCAGGTGTAAAAAAATAAAATGAAATGAAATAAAATAAAATCAACTGAGACGTTTTTTTGCAAGACAAACCCACTGCTGCTACTGTAAAAATTCAAGCATTTAAAATAGCTAATTTTCGCATGTTTCTGTGGTGCTTTGGTGGGGTTTTGGACCACGATTTAAAAAAAATATTGCGGCCGCCATTTTGGTTGGGGGG
>JAHTLZ010000015.1:22950260-22999540 GCA_023846285.1 Phrynocephalus versicolor
GGATCCCCCCGCCCGCACACCGCATGGCAAAGGCAGACGAGACGATCCCCCCCCCCGCCTGGTACCAGCAGCGCAGCAGTAGCAGTAGCCAAGGAGAGGGGGGGCGAGGAAACCCCCACCCCCCCAAAAAAACCACCCTTCTGGCCTGGTAGGTGCCCTCAGACAGTTTTCGCCTGCTTTTAGGGCCGGGAATCGGGGTTTTTTTACTTTTAAAAACTTTTTTTCTGTGCCGCTTGGCATTGCGCGATCGCGTGACGTCACACAAGTAACGAGCACGACAAATCAGACCAAAATTGTTCATTCGTCGGTTCGAGCTCGAAGTCTGGGGCAGTAATTCCCGTTACCGTTTCCGTAGAGTAACGGAACCGACTAACGGAAACGGAAACGGGAATACCGCTAAGTCGTGCCCATCTCTAATTATCACTCAATTGCCAGCTCCAATCATTTCTGGAGGAAGAATGTGTCCTGGATCCCTTCCAATCTGGGTTCAGGCTACATCATGGGATTGAGACCACCCTAGTCACATTGCAGATGACCTCTTGAGGGGGGGTGACATGGGCTGTGCTACCTTCTTGGTCCTTCTCGATTTGTCACAGCCTTTGATACTGTTGACCATGGTATCCTCCTTGGCAGGCTCTCTGAGGTGAGGATTGGGGGTCTAGCCTTGTGCTGGTTCGATTCCTTCCTTGGGGGCCGTGTGCAGCAAGTAAGCCTTGGTGGAGAATTGTCATCTCCCTGGTCACTTGTGGGGTGCCTCAGGGGCCAGCAATCTCCCCTATTGTTTTTAACATTTATATGAGGCCACTGGCCAAGGTGATCCAGAGATATGGGGGCTGTTGTCATCAGTACGCTGATGACACACAGCTTTATATCTTCTTTTCTACCTCTGCAATGGAGGTAGTCCAGACCCTTGATCGCTGCCTGGATGCCATTTTGGTATGGATCAGGTCTAACTGGCTCAGACTCAAGCCCGAGAAAAGCAAGGTTCTGTTCTTTGGGGTGGAGGATGGGTATGGTGGTCCTCTTCCCAATCTTGGGGGGGGGTCTGCCCTCCAGCTGGTTGAAAGAGCAAGAAGTCTGGGCATTGTCTTGAACCTGGCATTGTCCTTGGAGTTCCAGGTGGCTGCCATGTCCAAGTAAGCCTTTTACCAATTTAGGCTTATCACCCAGATTCATCCATACCTTGATGGTGATTCCCTGGGGACAATTGTGCAAGTGTGTTGATATTTTCACCTTTGGTATTATATGAGAGCAGTGACATTATAGACACTGTTCAAGCAATTGTTATCAGGGATACATTCTAATTACAGAAGAATTGTGTGCATTGCAGAGTTTGAAGTGTACTAGGATTGCATAAAACATTCTTAAAGATGTGTGAATTAGTAGAAAATCTTGATCTGAGTTGAGAAAATCTTGGCCTGAGTTGATCATGGCATTCCTCATAATCAGTTTCAGAATTATCTCTGAGAGATAGATGGAGAACATGAAGATGTTTTGTACCATGTAAGTTGGGTGGCTTCGCAGAGGCAGAGTCCTCAAGCGATTTTCAGTCTTCGTCATTAAGTTGATGTCTTTCTCAAGGAGAAAGGAAAAGGTTAAGATGTCCTTTCTGACCCTGGGTGGGTTTTCGATTCAGTTCGCAGAGCATCTGAACACACCAAAGCTTGTGTATGGTATATAACACTGAACTGGAAGCGAATGAAGCAAAAGTAAACATTTTTGTGAAGCAAGTTAGTGAAATTAACTTTTTTCTCATGCTAAACTAAAGTTCTAGAAGGATGGGAATTTACAGTTCAGTGTTGAAAGGCACATCAAAACACTGAATGCATTGCAGATGGAATCCCAGAACAGATTCAGTGATTGCCATAAGCATGAAAGAAAATAAGATTGTTTCAGGATTCATTTGAAGTAGCATCAGAGGATGAAAGATACTTTTTTTAAAATATGGAACTACTTGATTTGCAAGCCACTGGTCATTTCAGAATCATTTACAAAGAAAATAGCCTGTTAAATTTCTGTTTTCATCTCTCTGATATATTTATCAACCTAAAGAAATCTGCTGCAGGCATGTTGTTGTTAGTATTGTTGTTATTAGTATTTTCCTATGTTGTAAACCACCCAGAGTTCCTTCAGGAAGACGGGCGGTATATAAGCCCAATAAATAAATAAATAAATAAATAAATAAATAAATAAATAAAAATGTTCACAATCTTTGGCACCACATACGTCTGTGAATAAACATTTTCCAAGGAGAAAACTGTGAAATCCAAATGTAGGTCAAGACCTCTAGATGAAGATTTACATGACATTTTAAGAATGTGTGTCAAAAAACTTAACACCTTGGCAAAAAGAAAAGAGAAACAAAAATGTCACTCACTAAGCTAGGTAAACATGAGGCTCTAGAATGATAAAAGGATTGCACAGTAAAATGTTCCAAAACGGATTATATTCAAGTTCACATGTCTTCATGGACTTCTGACTTTTTATTTTTCCTCTTAATCAGTAGGTTAATAATTTTGTTACATTTGAATTTAAGGCACTGGACCCTCCAATGAGACCCGTATCCAAGAAATTTGGGGACCCAAGGATTAAATATCGGGTAAGGGTAGTCACCTAGTAGACAGTAGAAGAAAACACAAGAAAAAGAAAGGGGAATGATTTGGAGTAGATATGGGCACAGAGCTGCGAAATTCTTGTTTCTGTTTTCGGTTCTCGTTATCGTTACGTAACGAGAACGGTAACGAGAATTACTCCGCTCCAGCTCGAACCTGACCTGAAAAAAGAAAAATTTGGTTGGGTTTCTCGTTGTCGTTCATGGCATCGCAGGCTCGCGTGATGCCATTACCAACAAGCAGCACAGAAAAAGTTTTTAAAAGTAAAAAAAAAACTGATTCCTGGCCAAAAAGGCAGGCAAAAATATGCCTGCCTGAGTGAGGGCACCTACCAGAGGGGTGTTTTCTGGGGGGGGGGCACGGCCTCCCCCCTCCTTTCCTGGGCTGTCTCTATGCCATGCGGTGGGGGGGGATCCAAAATGGCGACCGCAATATTTATTTTTAAATCGTGGTCAAAAAAACGACTAAAGCACAACAGAAACATGTGAAAATTAGTTATTTTAATTGCCTGAATTTTTATAGTAGCAGCAGTGGGTTTTTCTTGCAATAAAGCGTCTCCATTGATTTTATTTTATTTTTATCTTTATTTTTATTTTTTTACACCTGCGCATGCACAATGATGGGCTGGCCATGGGAGGTGCCTCCCAGAGCCCACTATCCCCTACCCCTATCCCATTCCCTAACCTGTACGCCAGTACGCTAGTACACTTCCCTTCTTAGTGAGTCAGAGGCACCCAGAGAGGTGCCTCCCAGAGCCCACTTACCCCAACCCCAACCCCACCCAACCCCAACCCTAACCCTAAACGACAAACGACAAACGGAAATGACAAATTTTTGAAAATTTCCGCGACAAACAGAAACGACCCGAAACGGACTGGTTCCAACAAACGACAACTCGAAACGTCATTTTTTCTGGTCGTGCCCATCTCTAATTTGGAGATAGAGGTTAAAGGGGAGGCCTGGCCACAGTTGAGTGTGTCCCTTAGTCAAGCAATGAACACAGGGTTCTAATTATTTCTTTTGAGGTCTTTCCAGGGAACACACTTACACGTATGCTCAGATGTCAGCTAGAGATGGGCACAAAATGGAAAACAAAACACTGTTTCATTGTTTTGTTAGGTAACAAATTACTTCATTACCTAACAAAACAGTAGGATGCTTTTGTTTTGTTTCATGATGAAACACCATTTTCCCCTCTAGGATGAAACAATTCATCCTAGAGGAAATGGCATAGGAGCAATTCTAGGTAATCCCCTGAAATTTGGAAAGGTTTGGGGTTCAGTGGGCTGAGTTACTAAGGTCCAAAGGGGGTGTCCCTTAGGAAAAAAATTTTCTAATTAAATTCAGAAGCCAAGCCGTAGGCAAACAATTAGCTGAAAAATACTGATCCCTTTGAAAATACTGAGTCCAGGCATGTTTCAGCACCAAAGTGGCAGGGTTAGCTTCCTAAATCAATCCTAGATAAGCACCCCAAATTTGGACAGGTTTGGGTTTCAGGGGGCTGAGCTATGAAGCTCCAAAGGGGGTCTCGTAGTTAATTGAAAGAAAGTGAGTGTACCTAATGCCATGCACCAGCAATTTGGGGATTAATTTAACCAACAGTTTATCTCCCATTAACCTTTTCAAAAATACTGATCCCAGGAATGATTTGGCACCAAAGTGGCAAGCACCCGAAATTTGGATGGGTTTGGGCTTCAGGGGGCTGAGTTATGAAGCTCCAAAGGTGGTCCCCCTAGGAAAAAAAATCTTTCTAATTGGATTTGGGTTGGAAGCCAAGCCATGGTAGCACTAATCGCTTGCGCGTGACTTGGCTTCCAAATCCAAATTGAAAGAATTTTTCCTAGGGGCACCCCCCTTTGGACCTTAATAACTCAGCCCCCTGACCCCAAAAACCTTTTCAAATATCACAAGGTTTCTAGGGAGAGCTTGAGGAAGCTCCCCTGCCATTTTGGCCCTTTTAGACCCAGGAGAGCATAGTGTTTCATTTAATTTAATTTCATTTCATAACAAAACTATTTTAAAAGTTCATTACAAATGAAACAAAATGAAACTACTTAAAAATCAAAATGAAATGACACAAAACACTATTGTTCTGTTTCATGCCCATCCCTAATGTCAGCTCATCTGACCTAAGTGGGAGATTGGTCCAGTTTCCTACCGTTCACTATCAGCTAGTAAGTGTGAAAAATAGGTATTAAATCCTGTGTAGTTTCATATTCCTAAAGTCAAATGAGATCCCTCCATTGCTAAAGGTTCAGCACATCAACTGTGTTACAGTCTCCACCTCTTTCTGTATAATAAATGATATGACTTCCTATTTTACTGGTAAGGAACTGAGATGGTGAAATACCAAATACCCAATGGCTGATATGTTGTTACTTAGTGTAGTAAGTCGCTAGTTTCATTGTTGTTTTCACATCCCTGCATTTCAAAAACAATGCATCAAAGTATTAAGGAAATTATACTTCCTCTGTGGGACTGGAAGCAGAATAATTTTTTGGAATAGCTGATGTTTTGCAATAAATGGGCAAAAATTATGAATTGCTAATGCATCATTTCAGTGGCATTCTATGAATTCAGATGATCTTTGATGCCTTCTGGGAGAAACAAAAGAAATGCATCCTGAATTACATGTACATTGTACTTCTCCAAGTTGTAGTAAGATGGTTAACCAAAATCTCCAGAGCACTCATTGCTTTGCATTCAAAATTACTCTCCTCCTTCAGTTTGTCTTTGTCTTTGAATTAAAGTTTGGGATTTGAAAAATAAATGTATCACCAGGCTTTTAAGAGTGTGCTTTGCTTTTCCTTCCCAATCAAACAAAAAAGTCCTCCCCATCACAAAACATAAATTCTGTATATTGGGGTTCTTGGAAGGTAGTTGTTTCTTTTCTTTTTATTATGTTAAGTGCTACAATGATCTAAAAGGTTTATAGTCAAAGCTTGGTTAATTTATAAGGAAGAAATTAAAAGGTGTTTAAGGACTGCTCCCCTCAGCAAACTGGATACTCAGAAGGCTGGAAGGATGAGGTAACCTTGAGCTGGGTTCTTGGGATTGAACCCTGGGTTGTGAGCAGAATTTTGGCTGCAGTACAGCAGTGTAATTACTGCACCATGAGGCTGCTGCATTAATGCTGCATTAACAGCATTAACAGAATGATAGTCTCCAGATCTTGTAAAGTACCATATTTTTCCATGTACATATAATGCTATTTTTTGTAAAATCATGATACTAAAACTTAAGGGGCATTGTATACATGGAAATAAGCCTTTTTCAAAGGGTGAGGGTGAGATGGAGGAGAACCCAAACTGGCTTTACTGCTCCACTTTATTTTGGCAGCCCTTGTTTACTCTCCATGACCTGAGGACTTCTCTGTGTTTTGTTTCTGCAAGGAGCAGAGCCTTTTTTCTCAGTGGGGAAAAGTTTGTGGATGGAGCAGACCATTAAGAACTGCTTTTCCACACTGAAAAGAAGAGTCCAATCCTGCAAGAACAAAGCAGAGAGGAGGGCAATCAAGCACTTCTGGAGAGGAAATGAAACAACAAGGTCATTTTGGATTCTCCTCCACCCCACACCCTACAGTTTACCAGCCCCTGCTGTTTTCTTTTTCTTTTTCTTTTTTTCTGGGAGGACTTGATTTTCCTCCTCTCTGCTTTTTTGATGGCTTCAGAGACTATGATTCGGAGCAGTGGTTTCAAACTACAGGAAAAGAGATTCCATTTGAACATTAGGAAGAACTTCATGATGGTTAGAGCTGTTCAGCAGTGGAATAAGCTGCCAGGGAGGGTGGTGGAGCCTCCTTCTTTGGAGGTTTTTATGCAAAGGCTGGATGGCCATCTGTTGGGAGTATTTTGATGGGGGTTCCTGCATGGCAGGGGGTTGGACTCGATGGCCCTTGAGGTCTTTTCCAGCTCTATGATTCTATGAATCGATGACCCTTCTTTTCAGTGTGGAAAGACACTTTTTAATGGGCTGCTCTACCCCAAGCCTTTCCCCAATGAAAAGAAGGGTCCTTGTTGCAAGAACAAAGCAGAGAGGAGTCTTCAGAACATGAAAAATAAATAAAACAATGTGGGGTGGAGTGGAGAAGAACTCAAGGGCAATTTATTAATTTTATTGATTGGGGGTATTAAAGGAGGGCATCTAATATATGGCAGCACCTTATAGACAGAAAATGTGGTACTTGTCCCTGTTTTTTTCAGCACTGGTTAGGACTGATCATGATTACTGTGTTCTGGATACTGTTCTTTAAGAAAGGTGTCAGCCTACTGGAAGAAGTTCAGAGGAGAGCAAAAAGGATTATCAAAGGACTGGAAACCAAGCCCTGTGATGAAAAGCTGAAAGAACTGGGCTGTTTAGCCTTTGAAAAGTAAGACTGAAGGGTGATATGATACTTTTATTTATTTATTTATTTATTTATTTATTTATTTATTTATTTATTTATTTATTTTATTGCACTTTTATACAGCCCATCTGGCAGCAAGGCCACTCTGGACAGTTTACAACAATTTTAACAAAGCACAAAGAAAAACAACTATATTAAGATACAAATTGCAAACGTAAAACATTACAATAAAAAGCCATGTTGGGCAGAGAATTGGGCTATTGGGAGATTCTGAGGTCACATAGGAAATGCCTGCCTAAATAGCCAGGGCTTTAAGGCTTGTTTGAAAGCACTGAAACAGGGGGCCAGGGGGATCTCTGGTGGACGATTGTTCCACAAGCGTGGGGCAACCACAGAGAAGGTCTGATTCCTTGTCTTCATTTTTGGCCCTCCCTTGGCATGGGTGCCCTCAGACACCTTATTGTGGGCAGTTCTTGTTGAGAGAAGGCATTCTGTTAGGTCATAAACTGCCTAGGGCTGTGTATGCTATAGTTATCATCTTGAAGTCAATGTGAAAACGAGCTGGTACCCAGTGCAGGGGAGCCAGACCAGGGTATGTTTGTCATACACAGGGGACACAGGACCTGTTCTTGATCATCCTAGAGTACAGGACACATAAAATGGATGCAAGTTGCAAGACACTGCAATTCAGTGATTAGAAATTAGAAATAATGCCCTAATTGTTATTGCTCTGTGACAAAGGAACAAATTATCTAGGAGGTGGTGAGTGTTTCAACACTTGAGGCATTCAAGAGAAAATTAGAAAGCCACCTGTAAGGTATTATTTGATTTGTATTCCACACTGAGTTGGAAGTTACATTCAGTGTCCTTATAAGCTACTTACAACTCCATTGTTTTGTGATTCTAGGGTTATATATGTTTTTGGTGTGTTTTTCTGTTGATAAAAGACTGGTCATCAAAAGTGAGAGCAAAAGGAGAATCTCACAGTGCCAAATTATCTCAGCCCTTCTTTTATGTAATGCAAATATCTGCACTGGAGACTGTAAGTGAGTTATTTTTAAATGACAGTTACAGCACTCAAAGGTTCTGAATGATATACTTGAAGTATGTATGGTTTTTCCAGTACTTTGTATGGTTTTTTGAGTAGTGATGTGTGGAAGTGAGAGCTGGACTATAAAGAAGGCTGATTACTGCAGAATCGATGCTTTTATGCTCAGATGGTGGAGGAGACTCTTGAGAGTCCCTTGGACTGCAAGGAGATCAAACCTATCCATCCTGAAAGGAATCAACCCTGGATGTTCATTGGAAGGACAGATTTTAAAGCTGAGGCTCCAGTACTTTGGCCACCTCATGAGGAGAGAGGACTCCTTGGAAAAGTCCCTGATGTTGGGAAAGATTGAAGGCAAAAGGAAAAGGGGACAGCAGAGAATGAGTTGGTTGGACGCTGTCATCGATGCTACCAATATGGATTTGACCAAACTCCGGGAGGCAGTGGAATATAGGACGGCCTAGGGGTCTCTGGTCCATGGGATCACGAAGAGTCGTACACGACTGAATGACTGAACAACAACAAAATGATCATACTTCTATTCTCCATTGCAGACCTTTGTGTTGAACATACCAAATTCTGACAGACTTATGTGTGGGAAAGGAAATATGGAAGTGGTACTTCCATGTAGCCGGATGTACCTATCACTCATCGAGTAAATAGGGCAAATTCTTGCTCAGATGTGGAAATATTCTAATTGTCCCCATTTGAGATTGGCATGAGTGTGTATGAACAAAGCTGACGTATTACAAATTTGATGAAGAAGAATTCATATCTAATTGATTTAGAGAAAAATATGATTCTGTTTATTATTCACTGAAACATAAATAAATGAAGATATGCATACTTGTGCATTAATTTTCTCTTATACAGTGCAGTATTTGGGAGTGTGTATGCAGATATAAATTATGAGTTACTTGGCAATAAACCATTATGTTAAAAATGGGTGGGGGGTCCTTGTCAATAGGAATGCTTCACACTTTCCAAAAATAACTAGAACACAAAACACACTGTGCATGCTTGCAAATGCTCTGGTAGTTTTAGAAGAATAGCTTGCCCAAGAAATTGCAGGAATTATTTAAAGAGAAATGAGGGCAATGGAAGCATATGGATACATATTATTTATTCAGCTGGAGGAAAGTGTGCAATATGTATACTTTAGGAAAATATGTGTCTGCATGAATGTGTATGTCTTGGAAAATGTATGTGGAAGCATCTCATAACTGGATTCAGAGAAAGGATGGGGTAGAAATACAGATGGATCTGGAGCAACACACCAAGATGGAGACTGAGAGTTTTTCATAGTTGTACTCACCACTTGGTACAACCCTTGTTCTTTACATAGAAAGTTTCTTCAAATTCAGTGTCCAGATTGTAAAATAAAAGTATATTCAGGAATTCATTGTCAGTCTAAGTCCTGGGGCACACAGACCACCTCTTGGTTCTCTATTCATTATGACTCTTTATGTATCACTACTTTGTCCTCCCACTCCCAGACTAAAGAGACGGACACTAGTTGATTCTTAATTTCAACCTCCCTCATCCTACAGAGGGGCCTCAATTTAGTGTGGATCCCTAGGGCCAGCACTAGGGGTATCTCTTACCCCTTTCCTATCCCCAAATGGGTGCTTCCAAGCTCCTTGTCAGAGCTGTCCCCTGGACAGCTCATACCTGGCCTGCTAAACTGGGGGACCTTCCCCATCATCCCACCATCCAATCTTCTTGAACTTTGGTGGACCGCATCCACCATGCACCATTCATCCCAGCAAGCAAATATTGATACATCTATTATCCCCCTCATATCTATGGGGGATAAGATCTGGACTACTCTTATCTGAAGGTGATGGTGGTGACAGTGGTGGTAGGGTGCCAGTGGCAAATGCTTTTGCCCTGGACACACTATCACCCTCTGCTGCTGGGTAGTATGGTGTACTGTGTTGCATGAAGGTGTGGTGCTGCACCACCCAGTCCACTTCTCAGGAAGCTTGAACACCTGGGTACACCACTGGGCAGCAGACTGGGCGGTGTGGCACTTGGTCCGCTGCACTGCCCAGCAGGGCTCGTTGGGTGTTGTCCCCGGCAAGCCACCACCCCAGAGCGGTGGACCAGGTGTCGCTAAGGTGCACTTCTGCACTGCCTGCTCCACCAACTAGCAAACTTGAACAGCCACCGGATGATAAATCGGTGGGTAAGGGGTTGCTACTGTATCTTAGTTGCCTCGATGTTGGACGCAATAACAAACTATAATGCTACCAAAGATGGTCCAAAGATGTGTGAATCTATCAGACCTGACTGTTGAGGACTTGGATAAATTCTGATTAAAATGAACTGGAAATCTAATCCCCATATAAGCCAATTTAGGACTACCAACAATGATGTCTTTGATTTTATCTTTGTAGTTGAAATGGGCTGAGTTACTATCATGAGTTTCATGTGTTAAAATCTCAAACCAAGAATGAGGAAAGTCCTCTTTAAAATGTCTTTTTAGGGTTCTTCAGTGTTCCGTTTTATTTTAAGTGTCCCAAACAATTGGTGTGATCAGAAATGGATCAAAATGTGATTTAGCCTTGAACTATGGAGAGCCCCTTTGTGTTTGGAGCAATTGCGTTCATCAGCAGCTTTCTTCTCTGTTTGTTTGTGTATGTCTGTTTCCTTACATGTGTAGGACAGGAGAGAATTGGAAAAGACTCCCACTATGAGCAGGAAGGGAGAGTTCAGTTTGTGATTGATGCGGTCTATGCCATGGCCCATGCACTCCACCAAATGAACAAGGACCTGTGCAATGATTATGCTGGTGTCTGTGCAGAAATGGAGCATGCAGGGGGCAAGAAATTGCTCAAATACATCCGCAGTATTAACTTTAACGGTGAGTCTACAAGCATCCACTTACATTAATTTGTTTGGTTGACTGTTCATCAATTTGCAGTAGACACTCATACTTGCTGATACTTTTGGTTGCTTCTTTCTGGATCTTCTCAAGGTCTCCAATGCCTTTTCTGAGATCCAACAACCACAACCAGATACAGTGACTTAAAGAAGTCATAGCCAATAACTGAAAAAGGCCTATTCAAAAATGCCACCAGGTAATAAAATTCTTTATGAAGGTGTCTTGCCAGGCAGGCTTTTCCTTCATGACAGACTGTCAAGAAAACATTAAAAATGGTGGTTTACATTTTGCTGTTTCTAAATCTGTTTTTCACTTTTAATTTTTTAAAATTAATTATTCAATGTTTAAATAATTTTCTATTTTTAGCTTTTAATATTGTATTTTTAATTATGTAATGCTCCCTGAATCTTTATTTTAGGAGAAAGGCATGCCAAAAATATTATAAACAAACAAATTAAATAAATATGTGGAAATTCTACCGACATTTTCTTCCTATTGTTAATTTATTAATTTTTTACATTTATATACTATCCCATTAGTGCATAGCACTATTCTGAGTCATTAATAATACAGTATAATAATAAATTTAGAATAATATAAACACTATTTCATATCATAAATGTAAGAATGGGCCTTTACTGCCTCCATTGAAATTTGTTTCTTTGTTTTTTTTCTTTCTTCCTCATTTTGCCTAATGAATATTTTGCCTACTTTTGCATTTCATCCAGTTGTTTGTAAATCAGCTGTTTGTATGTTCAAATGTCTGCACAGTGTTGAACAGACTTTGCTTCTCCAGACAAATAATCTCATAAGAAATCTCACAGATATTCAAATTTTTAAGACATACCACACAGGACATCTCTGGAGGTGGCACCAAATTACTTCCACTGAAATTCCTGATTCCAATAAAATTCTACCCCTATATTCAACTATATTTACTATATTTGTAGATATACTTTCTGAACAAGTTGATAAACAGTGTTCCCAGTATGAATCCCCAGGAAAAACCAAAATTCCTTCCCTTAGAAGAATTTACTGTTTCCCCTATTCTCTGCATTGTATCATTTTATTAGTTATTGATCCATTAGAGGATCTCTCCTCTCATCTAGTGACTGCCACACTTGCTCAAAAGTCTTTAGAAAGGTTTTTCCCCAAAAACTCTCCATCCAAATCACACAAGCAAGACAAAACCATGACCATGAAACAAATAGCAAGGAAGTGAATACATACATATTAAACCTAGCTTAGAGTGAAGCAGCATTATGATCAGTTTTGAGTGCACAATGATGGAAATAAATATTGGCAGATGTTTGATGGAGCATTCAAACAACCGTATCACCTTGCAGTTGTCTAATAGGCTCAGTCAGCTTTGCTGAGGTTATCTCATAGCTATCGCTGTTATTGAGAAAGTGTATTGAGAGCCCAGTTTGCAATCAAGCAGATGGATTGTAAAATTTATGTGGTCCTGCTGATGTGTAGCTATCTCATTGCATCAAGTCATGAATAACCCACCTATCATCATATAGTGTTTATGCCTTCAAGATCAATATTGATATGGAATTAGTGAGGCATACAGTCCCTCAGCCATCATCAGTTGGGGGTTCTCTAGGTATGATGCCCCCCTAAGTCAGAGAACTACCTTACCTTGAGCTTTGCTGTAGTTCTCACAGTGCTAAAGGAATTGCTATAGTTCCTAGCATTTTGCATTATACTGTGTCATGTCTCTCACAGGCCTGCTATAAAATACAATATGAGATGATACTGAATCCTCTGTCATCTACGCCAAACAGAAATGATGGGAGAAGTACTGTGGTAATGGCACAGTGCCCAGTTCAGGCTCGAATAAATGCTATGAAATACGAAGAGAAAAAGCAAATGGAACAGAACTGTTATGGCATAGCAGTATGTAGGACCTACCTGATAGATTATAGATTGGCAGCATGCAGCTTTGTACCCTAGAACTAGAACTCTCACAAGCCAGTAGTGAGGTGCCATCCAAGAAGGTCTGAAGGGTCACCTGCTCAAACATCCTTGGACAATGATAGTTCAAATTCCTTGATGTTTCTCATCAGCCCATGTGAAAAATGTCCCCACCCCTGGGGAGGTATTGAGAAATATACATGGAGTCCCTCAAATTGGTTTTTGTTATTGTGGCGACCCCATACAGAGCCCCCAGTCATTTCATGGACCATTGGCCTGTACCTGCCTTCTTTTTATTCTCGCTGCCACCATTCAGGGTTACCCAGTTCAAATAAGCAAGTCCCAATCAAGTTGTAATGTTAATAAAGTAAAATAATGTTTATTGAATTCATCAAGCTGTTTCAGTTTTAGATTTTCTTCCACACACTTAATTGAAAGTTCCTCTAAGCAGTTTCCACTCAAATTCTGTCCCTTTTCTATTCTCCAACCTCACTCATCTGTCTCCCTTAACTTTCCTTAACCTTATCTATTCTTCTCCTCCACTTTTCTCTTCTCTCTTCTAACTTCACAACCCTCAGGTTGAGCCTTTTAAACATGTGGGCTCTGCCTCCGCACTCCCTCATTGGTCCACAACATTAACCCTTTACATCCTCCTGCACAAACACCTTTGACTATGGAGGGATAAACACCACAGGTATGTCTTAGACCACTACCACACTTTAGATTTGAAATGCCTTTTCCTTAAACACAAATCACCTTAAACATCACTGTCTACTTTTCAAATTGCTTTTTCTGAAGAGCCCCCTTGGCCATGCCCATTTATGACCGCTGTGTTGGGTTTTCTTGCGACGACCACTGGGGGTGTTTTTCTTTAATTGGTTCCTGCACCCCCCTTTAAAGCGATTTGGTTGAATTTGCGGATGTACTAGGCCGCCTTTTTTGCCCCCTCCCCCATTTCTGCAGTTTCCTTGTCATAATTTAAAGTGGTTCAGCCAAGTGCAAACAGGGAAGCCGATTGCTAAGCAACCACTGAAGTGAGAACTGCCCAACCACTGTAGAAACCACGTGACCGTGGGAGGAGATAAGGTGATGTAAAATAAAAAGCAGCTGCTCAAGGAAGTGTGGTAGCAGCCTAAGTCTACCCTTATCTACAAAGACCAGGAAAAAAAGAAAAAGACAATTTATGCTTTGAACATCAGCAGTAAATGTTGAATATGTTGTCCACTGGTTATGTCACTAATGGAAAAGCACTGTTTCCTTTTGACATAATTATCATTGTTTCTCTATAGCTGTGGCTTTTTAGCCCTTCAGGTGATTGTGAGAGATCAGAGGAGTAGCTGTCCCCATTACAGAATTGCTAAACACATACTACTCCACTTCTGTCTAGGCACCAAAAATTGAACAATCTAAGATCTTGCTATCATTCTTGAATTTCTTCATATTTTCTACAAAGATGTTGGAATTCAAGGGCAGGA
Source organism: Phrynocephalus versicolor (assembly GCA_023846285.1). NCBI lineage: Eukaryota > Metazoa > Chordata > Lepidosauria > Squamata > Agamidae > Phrynocephalus > Phrynocephalus versicolor. The sequence continues at coordinate 22,964,548 of JAHTLZ010000015.1, forward strand.
TGAAAAACAGATGGAAGGAAAATTAGGAACATTTTTGCTTCCATCTTTGTCATTTTTTTCCTCTCAAGAGCACATTTGTTACTAAAGTAAGAATGTATTTTGGAGGACATAGCTATTTCTGAATGCTAGTCAAGATTTACTAGACCAAACCTGTATTTGGATGGCAGTGTTCCTTTGAAGCAGATGGGATGTGTACTGAGGATGGAGGTAGATAATAATTTAGATGTTTCATTCAGAGCACCGATTTTCTCTGAGGAATCCTGCTGTGTGGTGGAAGAGATCATTCCAATATATTCTGCTGCATATAGGAATTGGGATGGAAACAAGACTGCTTCTTAGTTTATTTTTATTTAAAAGGAATGGTGGGGGTTGTGAAAATTAAACATAAAAGAACAAGAGGGCCAGAGTGTTATCAATGCCTGTTCAAAATGCTGTTGAAACTCCACCTAAAAGCCCTTCAGCCCTCCCCACAGAACAAATGAAGCAAATCTTGTAAAGTGTCGGCCTTCTCTCTTTCCTTTTGCTTAACTTCCTTCCTCAGGCAGTGCTGGCACTCCAGTGATGTTTAATAAGAATGGGGATGCACCAGGACGTTACGACATCTTTCAATACCAAATAACAAACACCACCAGCCCAGGCTATCATTTGATTGGCCAGTGGACAGATGACCTACAGCTCAATGTAAGTCTGTTCAATCAAGACTTTTATCTGCACCAAAGAACTATTATTAACCATTTCTTGTTTCATGTAACATTTGTTAGAAGGAGAGAAGAGATTCAACCATGTGAAAACCTAATCTACATTTATGTATTCCCCCTGCCGTTTGTAAAAGAGTTTTATGTGAAGTATCATCAGTTGGTGAGATGAGCAGGTCTTTTACAGAGTCTAAAGAATCCTGTGGTACCTTGACAGCTAATGTATTTATTATACTGCAAGCCTTTGTAGTTCACAGAGAAATGATGCAATGTGCTGCCATAGGCAGAAGTTGATGATCACCCGTCACTCACTTTACTTTCAACAGACCTTCTTTGCATTTATTTGTCACCATGGCTGCTGGTCTGGTAATTATGTTTAAAATTTTCCACCTGTCTGGTTTGTCTCTTGCAGGTGTTCAAAAACAGCAATGCGGCCAACTCCTTGCCTTTGTCAGATCTCTTGTTCCCATGTTGTTGAGGTCCTCTAGTTTCCTCAGAAACCAACATTGTTCCCACTTGCAATGTCTATTCAGTCCAGGCTACCCCCCGCTTGCCTGAAAATGTCTGTGTATTTAAGGGGATCTTTAAACTTGAAGTATACACAATTTTTTCATGCACAGTTTCCACATGAATGTATTTATCAAATGCATTTTGAGATTCACGAATTACATTTATGCATATATGAACTGGACCATGGAGCTAGTCACAGTCATGCTGGTAAGCAGCATGGAAGAGAGAATGTAATTCTTAATTTTGGTTTAGATAATCCCTTAAGCCCTATTCAGGTGATCAAAAAGTGCTACTTTTAAAGTGTGACCAGAGAGATTGAGTTCCACAGAGAAAGGGCATGTCTGAAGAGGACAGTTCTGCTACATGTGCAGACTCTCCACAAAATCTGAGACTGTGAAAAATCAGTGGCATGGAGAGACTTCATAGGTAGCTGGCTGTCTCTTCTTCAGGCTGCCCTTCATCTGAAGACTGTGACAAGCAGGAGGTAAAGGTAAAACCCTCTTCCTCTTCATACTGCCAAAGCAGTCTTTTCTGTCTGTGAATGAGATGTTATGGACCCATTTGCTTGCTGCTGCTGTTACACCACACAGGAAACAGCTGAACATATCTGAAGATGTGGGCACCTCAGATACCTTACTTATACCTATGATTCATCTCAGAAGAGATCGATCGATAGATAGATAGATAGATCGATAGATAGATAGATCGATCGATCGATCGATAGATCGATAGATCGATAGATCGATAGATAGATAGATAGCATGTTTTAGTATACAGGAGGACCCCCATATATGCAGATTCAATTTCACTTATCTGTGGTCTGAAATAATATACATAGCATACTATGGTCAATTCTGGTAATGCATATTAAAATATTTTTTTCTGAGTTTACCCCCTTTACCATTGCTATATATTTAGGGTATTAAGGGTATTTCAGTATCCATGAGGTGGGCTTGAACCAATCCCCAATGGTTACAGGGTCCTACTATATTATGAAAATCTGCTGAAAATGTGCTAATTTGGCAGAAATTCAAATGAAAGAAATGGGTTCAGCCCCATTGTTTTTGCTTATTATGATTTATGTAGGAGTGATGCAACATTTGAAATGCTGTCACCAAAGATTATAAAGACGAAGGAAGTTTGGAAATATTTGTTCCCCGTCTTTGTGTCCAAACAAGGAAGTTGAAGGGAAGGAAATGTTGGTTATACTCTCAGTTTTTGAGCAATATCAGTATGAAAATATGGAGAAGGATCTACTGTAGTAAAGGAAGCTTCAGCCCTGCATATATTTGCTAGAGAGGAACTAAGTGGGACTGAATTATGAGTAAACCTCATGGAATTAGGCTGGAACTCTCTTCATGACACATCTAGAGCTAAAGGTGAGGTACTTCAGATGTACAGTTTTAAAAATTGTTGTGCTGTTGAAAAGTAATAGGTAAACAGACGTCTTATTTGAAGTATATTGGCTGGAATTCAATTGACAGCACAGTGTGATGAAAATACTCTTCCTCTGGACAGATGTGGTGAAACCTGCTTCTTCTTCCTTAACAGGCTGGAAGAAAATGTGACTGCTCCCCAAAATATTATCTCTTAGCACTCCTTTTCAGCCTTTCGAATAACCTCACATAATAGCAAAGCAAATAATAATAATTATTATAACAATTTAAAATGTCAGATTATTTGGTCTTTGTTATCTCCCTGCCTAATCCAAGATTTTATAATTCCAACATCGTCCAGCTTCTTACCTTCTTACCTGATTTTCATTAAAACTGCTCAAATGACATATAAAATACAGTTAGATAGCAACAAATATTCGTGGTCTGATGACTGATTTGAATGTTACTGAGTTGGTAGTGAGAAGGTATTTGGATGCTGTATATGGTCATCCAGAAAAAGAAAAACGGAGAGAAGAGGAGGGCTTAAGTGAAATAAGACATCTGATCCTCCTTGTGTGTTTGTTTTTTATCCTTACTCAGTTTACCATCATTGTACTAAAATGCTCTGTTTGGATAGGCAGAGTTCTGCAGAATTGTTCTGCCGGTATGATGTTTTTTAGTGGTCACACTGAAATTCAAGGCAGAACATGGTGTTGATGCACACATGTTTCTTAATATAGAACTGCACAGATTGAGAAACGTCTGTTATGCACCACTTGCCATCCCAGCAGGAGTTTGGTTCAGGTGAGACTATCGAACAAGTAGAGGTGTGGGCGAGAAAGTTCGTACCTATGCACCGAAACGGAAAGCAATAACTGCACTAGTAATTTAGCAATAATTTCTTTTCCCTAGGGAGCTCCTTTTATCGAGAGAGTAAAACTATCCTGATTTCCAGGTAATAACCTTACTGAGATATCCCATAAAATGAACCAGACTCTTTTTGCTGCCCTTGGAGCTTGCTTCTTTCATGGCTATTCTGATTTTAAATGTGGCAGCTATATATTTAAAAAAAGATGCTGTATTGCAAATTAGCCATGCTAATTTGCAAGATACGCAGCCAGGAAGCACTTTTGCTTCCTGCACATCTTTCCCCATTTATTTAATCTTGAATGATCAGGAAATAATCTGTATCCTTGGTTTCTCGTTATTTGACCAAAGTATTCCAACAGTCTGCGTTTTATTTGTAATGGATTCTACAACTTTACTCATTTGCCTTCACACTTCTTAACTATCCTTATATTTAGTACTTTGGTCATTCTTATCCTCCTCGGGATAAGGGTTCTCAGATTCCTCCAGGAAATCTGAATTTCAAATGTTTCTCTCCCCCCCCCCTAGACTGTTATAAAGTCAAGGAATCCATACTGTTGCACTTCTGTTTATTAGAACTGAGAGGTCGCTCACCTCACTGCTAATGATGGTATATGCTTCTCAAATCCTTCATTCTCTCTGAAAGAATGCTTGAATGTTTATACGTGTTTAAACTTGATAAAATATCATGTATTCTATTGGAGTAGTTATAATACAGTCCTTTATTGGAGGTGGCTAAACAAATTTTATCCCCCTTCCTTGAAAACAAAGGCAGGATTAGCTAGAAATCAATGGTCTGCCCAGGTATGGTACTTTTCTGATGTTTGAAATGTGTTCCTTTTCAATTAAAACTGTAGCTAAAAGCTAAAGCTCATCCCTGTCTTAGTGGTTTGATCACCTCCCTTAGAATATGCCTCGTTTCTCAGCATGATGTATTTTCAGATTAATGCTGTTTACAAATATTAAAGGTGTAGTTATGTTAGTTTCAGAACGGTTTAGTAGCACTTTTAAATCCATTTGGTTTATTTTCCCATGGGCTACATCCTAATCCCTTAGATTTCATTAAAAATAATCATTTTAGAACAAAAAAAGCAAAAACAAAAATATGCCATAGGCATATGACCCATAAACAAATATAGGCATATTATCCATAAACAAACAACTTTCGTGTGACTTCATTAAAAGCAGAACATATTGTTTTCTTATTTCAGAGGTTAAACAACTGCTGATCAGGTATTTATTTTAGATAACCTATGCATATAATGTGATATTGCTGCTTTGACCATTTGGGCCATTTAACCACCACTGATGTAAAGTACACTACATAGCTATGTGTTAATGGAAGCAAATTTATTTATTTATTTATTTATTTATTTATTTATTTATTTATTTATTTATTTATTTATTCTCTGAATTTCTCCTTGGAAAAGACCCCAGGCAGCTTACAATAAGGAGGGACAATATACAGCCAATAATTTTTTAGACATATTCAATAGAGATGGGCACGACTTAGTAGTATTTTCATTTTCGTTTTTGTTTTTTCGTTTTCGTTATGTAACGAAACGAAAACAAAAAACGGTTCAAAATGGACCGAAAACGGAAACGAAACGACTAATTTTGAGCCAATTTTCGTTTTTCGTTACTGGAAAAACACATAATGGAGCTAAATGGGGAGAAACGAAAAAATTTTCGCTTTCGTTTTCGTTTTTTCATTTTCATTACGTAACGAAACGAAAACGAAAAATTTTGAAATTAGCTCACGAAAACGGAAACGAAACGAAACTGACCATAGCCGAAAACGAAAACGAAAATGAAATTTTTTTTCTGAGTCGTGCCCATCTCTAGTATTCAAGTTAAGAACAGGGAATTAGAGCATAAGATTTCTGGAGGTCTCGTCTGGAGGCTGAAGAGGCATGGGCTATTTAAGCCCTCCTCACTCCAGTTCCAGCCTCTTTTTAGAAGAGGATCCCACACTCCCATCCCAACATCAGTGTGAGTTTGACTCGTTGCCTGTTGGGGCCATCAGAATTGGCCATTGAATGACTGCTTCTTTTTTTTCCCACCTATCTTATACTGAAGGGGAAATTTCCCTGTTAAATATGTGAAAAGACTGTGGTTATAGCTAGTTCATAAATGCACTTGGTCACACTGGCAGGTCGTGTGGATGCTAAAGTCATTGAGTCAAGATCAGCAAATGTCACCCTAGTAGCCCATCCAACTTGACTACACTTTGGATCTGGAGATTACAGCGTGGTGGGAAGGATGCACAGGGAATACTCCACAGGCCAAGAGTTGCCAAGCAATGGGGCATAGAAGCCCTCTGGGTTTTTAAGACATTTTACTGGCCCCTCCGTGCTGTCTGAAAGATGGCTCTAACAAAGGGTACTTGACTCACCTGGATAATATCACATGGCGGTTGGTGGGGTCTTGGGTGACCTCAATGGCCCAACCATTGCTCCACACTCCTTAGCTCCCCTTCCCTTCATTAGAGTTTATAATATGCTAATAAAGTATGGCCTGTTTTAACCCCATAGCTTACATCTCACCCCTTATTCTGGAATGGGGAGGCAAATGCTTTTGCTTTATCACTATATGATGATTCACAAAGACTCTAGATCCTTTACACACCTACCAAAACCAAGTAAATTGTCAGTCTGCATTGTATGTCTGATTTTTCCTGCCTAAAAAACATAAGAGCAGCCTTGCTGGAACAGCCCACAGCCCATCCAGTCCAGCATTCTGTCTCACACAGCAGCTCACCAGTTGCTTCAGGGTATTCCCGAGCAGATGTCTTCACCTGCTTATGATTCCCTGAAAATGGCATTGAGCGATATCCTGCCTCATCCATTATGAATGTCCTTAGGCATCCATAATGATAGCCATTGATACCCTTGTTCTCCATGAACTTGTCTAATCCTTTCTTAAAGCTGTCAAGACTGACAGCTGTCACCACTTCTTCTGGCAAGGAATTCCATAGACCAGTGCTCCAAGAATTACATTTATCCTTGTTGAAATTCAGTTGTTTATTTATGTCCAGTTTCTAATATGTCAAGCCCATCTTGAATTTTTTTTTTTGCCATTATCTGCATTGTTAGCTGCTCTCCACAATTTGAGAACATCTGTAAATTTAATTGACATACTCTTTGTTTCTTCATGGATCTTGTTTCCAAGGCAGAGCTGAATGAATGATCATCAAGTCAGGAACACTCCCTGCATACTTACCGTATTTGGTAGGATTCTACTTATTACTGACTCAATAGTCTTTCTATGTGGTGTTTTACTGATGAGCAGGAGTATACAGACCTCATGGGCTGACACAAATATGACAGTTAAAAAGTGGAAAAAAGAAGCTGAAAGAAGCAGCAATTCCAAAGATTCCCATTCCAAAATTAGTTTTAGTTATTCTTATAAACTAGAATTCAGAAAGACTGAAAAACTGAACAGAGGAGTAGAAATTGCAGCACATACTACAGTCATAACTTAAATGTGAAATGGTTCATGTGGGAATAAATTATATCTTTGCATAAAAATACCCCTGAGTTTCCTTTTACCATATTCCTCTCAGTTACTGCATTATAATATTGCTTCATATTTCATCTTCTTAAATGCAAAAAGTAAAATAAAACTACAACCCCCAGTGGGTGTGAAACTGATGGAAGTTTCACTATTGACTTCATTGGAAGTGAATTTTTAAGCCAATTAAATCAACAGTAATAAAACTAAGGCCATATCTGACAGTTCTTCAGCTCCTAATCCTGTTATTTATTGTTACTCTCCACTTGCAAAAAGCTGAAGGCAGCAATAGAGGATGACTGAAAATTGCGAGAGGGAATTCCAAAGCTGTAATGTATGGTTATTATATAAATAATTGGTGTGTTATAGATTCCAGTTTCTCCTTGGCTGAGCAAGGGAAATTTAGTAAACACCACTTATGTCTAGGTGTGTTGCAGTGGGATTAAGGTGCTGTTATCACAAAAAAGAGCATTTTAACCTGCAACCTGTTGAGAGCAAAGCAAAAGCATGCCAAACAAATGCTCAGCAAGTATATCTGAGAAATTATTGGGTAAAAATGCATTGAGCCTGATGCAGATCTCTGGGCCGGGGGGGGCGAACCTTTATGTGATAAACAGCTATGTATGGTGAAATATATTATGACTATAAAGTGAAATATATAAAATGATGTCCTCTAGCAAATATCTCAAGAGGCTGATAGTTACGGTTATGCATTTATCATTGATCCCCCCCCCCCCAGTTGTTAAATCAAGAAGGGTGCACTTGAGCTCCTGCCGTTGGTCACAGTCCTGCTAGAATTAGAGACCTATAGAGGTAGACAAGACCCAAACAAACCCCCCAAGATAGCACTGAGAACCAATTTTCTTGCCTTCTTTTCCAATAAATAATGAGACCCAGTGATTGATGGAATCAAATTGCCTCTGTGGTTTATGTCCTAAGTAGAGATGGGCACGACTTAGCGAAATTTTCGTTTCTGTTTTCGTTTTTTCATTTTCGTTATGTAACGAAACGAAAACGAAAAGCGGTTCAAAAATGGAACGAAAACGGAAACGAAACAACTAATTTTGAGCCAATTTTTGTTTTTCGTTACTGGAAAAGCACTTAATGGAGCTAAATGGGAAGAAACAAAAAATTTTTCGTTTTCGTTTTTCGTTTCCGTTACGTAACGAAACGAAAACAAAAAATTTTGAAAGTTAGTTCACGAAAACGGAAACGAGCTGAAACGGACCCCTAGATGAAAACGAAAACGAAAACGAAATTTTTTTCTGAGTCATGCCCATCTCTAGTCATAAGGAACAGATGACAGAGGGGAAGCATGCTGCTGCCTTCCTATTTATACAGTGTGGGTTCTATGGCTATTTTCCTTCTGTTTGCAAAATAAACCAGACATGGATTTTCACTTAACACCCCCCCCCCCGGATCTAGTGTACATTGCCAGGAATTGAAGCACAGAGAATACAGAGTTGGCATGCTTTTGAATTTATTAAAATGGTGTAGCCCAAATAAAATGGGGTGTATGTTGGTTTTTGGTGGGGAGGGATTTGGGGCACAACGTCAAGATAGTAAAAAAAAAAGAGTTTCAAAGGTTGTGATGGAAGAGTTAAAGGCTGGTGAGGTTTACTTTATTTGATATTTAATTATTTGTCCACAGCTGCATTCATCTAATGGAAACACCTGATTCAAATAACTTCCTGTTTGTTTCTTTGTTCCATATTGTACCAGTACTAATGTTTAGGCAGCAGGAACCTCTCCCTGTTGGAACCTTTCCATTAACGCTATTCCATTTTAGCAATTATTTTAAAAAGAACCACAAAAGCCAGCTTTAAAATCTGCTCTTTTTAGGGTTAGTCCATATTTTTAAAATCCAGGTGTTTGAAGACAGCCAATTTCTGAAGTAGATTAACAATAGGCAACCACTTACATTGAAACTTTTCAGATTAGCAATAATTTACAAAAGCAAAAGGGGGAAAGGCCCAGGAGACAAAGATTGCTGCAGACTATCTTCAAACATTCCTTCAAATGTTTTGAAAGATTTTTATGATGCATTTCTTATGGGAGAAGAAAAATGGGAGAAACTGTGGTCAAAAATCTGTTTCGGCACTAAGTGGCACCAAATAGAAGCATGGAGACTGAGACAGTGCTCCATTTGGATGAGCCCTTGGAACCTCAATTGTGCATTTGCAAACAGAAAAGCTGTACAAGCAAGCCACTCAAAGCCAAGAGAAGCTGTTGTCCACAGAAACAGAAAGAGGAGTTTTTCACCACTTCTGCCCCATCTGATTCCAACTTCTCAAGCTGCATCTATTGTTGTTCTAATGGTCCCTAAATATGAGCTGGTTTTAAGGGAATGGAGGGCACTGCAGAGAACCTAATGCCAGAAGGAACTCCCACAAGTGATGTTCCAATAATGGAAATTTAACAGTTGAAGTAGCTGTGTTGTAGGTATCTGAATTAATCCCAAATATGTACTACTAAGTCTTGGTGTAACAGGATGGACTCTGCCATTCAACAGGTTGATATCACCTGCTTCGGACTGTCCAGTGAAGGAAACAGATGGAATATGGATTGGAATGGCATTACAGTAGGACCCCCATATTTGTGGGGGATCGGTTCTGGGCAGCCCTGTGGATACTGAAATCCGCAGATAACAGCAAATGCTCTTATCCGAGGGTGATGGTGGCAAAATTGGTGATAGGGTGCCGGGGGCAAAAATATTTGCCCATGACACCCCACCTCCAATGGGCAGCACAGTGTACTGGGTGGTGTGAAGGCGCACTGCTGCACCGCCGGTAAGCTTCAATGGTCAGGGGCATCCCAGGTTGTTCGAGCTTCCAGGGCAGTGGATTGGGTAATACAGCAGTGCACCTTAGCGGAGGCATGGAAATCCCCCCTGGCTGCTGCAGCAGCAGCAGAAACAGCAGCCACAGTGGCGGGCGGCAAAACTCACCTGCTCTCCCTCTGCCTTCTTGCTTGCCTTCCTCCTTCCTGCCTGCCTGCCTTGCTAGCTAGCTTCTCTCTCCAGCCTAGACATGGTCGCCTCTAGTCTTTCGGTTGTTGCTAGCGGGAGAGAGCAGGTACCTGAGAGTGAGCAAGTGAATGAATGAGAGCCAAGCAGGCACTGGTGACTGAAGGGGCAAGACCAATGGGATTCAGCAGCCTAAGATGGCCAGGTTGCTGGGGCTCTTGGTTATTTTGAGAGATGCCATTGGGAGGAGAAGGGAGAGGAAAGAGAGGCAAGAGGTAGGCCTGCTAGCTAGCAAGGCAGGCAGGCAAGCAAGCAAGAAGGCAGGGGGATTGAGGGAGACTGGGTGAGTTTTGACAACTGCCAGTGCGGTTGCTGTTTCTGCTGCCGCTATTGCTGCCAAGGGGGATCCCCATGCCTGGTCCGCCATCCAGGAAGCTTGAACAGCCACCGGCACCCCACCCTCCACCCTGCTGATCGCCAACCACAGATAACTGAATCCATGGATGGTGAATCAGCGGATGTGGGGGTGCTACTGTATAAGGCTCTATAATGGCAGTGGAGCACCATCTGTACTCAGACACCTCATTAGCTGTGACAGCCACATTTCTAGGTGAGACATTTCAGCGAAAGGAAGTGCATAGTGCTGCTAATCCCACTTCTGCCTGACATACCTCAAATGCCAACCACCACAATATCAAATAGCAGTCTTCTTCTGGCATCATGTTCAGAGTTTGTATGTCCTGAAACCCCTTTAAAACAGTGCCTCCACATCCTCTACTGGAGAGATAGCCCAAACCTGACAGTATCACAAGATGCCCAGATGTTTGAATGAAGCAAGAGGGGCATACCTTCCCTTTCTACTTTGAACAGTAGATCATCCACCTATGAGATTCAGGCTCTGTGTCCCATAACCAGTTTGAAAGCTACATTTAACTGAATCTACATAATCCATTTTATTCAGCAGTCACTGGAGCTGAAATGCTACCACATGCATTGTGTTTTTCCCTGGTTTATAGCCCAAGATTAATTCTGTGGGTTGATTTCTGCCATAACTTCTAATTAGAGATGGGCACGACTTGAAAAAAAAAATTTTCGAGTTGTTGTTAGTCGGGCCGGTTCCGTTTCGGCTTGTTTCCGTTTTTCGCGAAAAATCGCAAAAATTAGTCGGTTCGTTTTTTCGTTTTTTCATTTTCGTTAGTACTGGTTTTTTTGAGGGGTAGCGGCCTCCTGGAGGCACCTCTGTGGGGTGGGTGCCTCCTCTGGCCCGCTAGGAAGGGAAAGCGGGCTCCTGGAGGCACCCGTGGGTGCCTCCTATCCTCACCCACTAGGAAGGGGAAGCAGCAGGCTCCAAGAGACCTCTCAACATGGGGGTCTCCCCTCCTCACCTGCTGCTGCAAAATGGCATGCATAGCCATATGGATATGCATACCACTATTGCAGACAGTCAGACCAGTCCACTGGTACGACCCTCTGTCAAGGACTGGGTCGCACCTGCCATGTCCCACAAAGAAGGGAATCGTACTTGCGTGTAGTGCAATGCAAGTAGATCTGGCTTAGGGTTAAGGTGGGTTAGTGCAAGGGCTAGGGTTAGGCTAGTGACGGGTAAGGTTACGGTGGGCTAGTGGGTTGCACCTCTGGATGCCTCTCTGACCCACTAAGAAGACAGTCTGTGACGTATGGGTAAGGAGTCAAGGATTAGGGTTAGGGTTAGGGGGCTAGGGCAGGTTTTAGGGGGCTTTTTGGCACATCCCAGAAGTCTCCATGGCCAAGTGGCCATGCGATTGGTGGGATGGCTCCAAAAATTTGCATGGTCGTCCACTCCCACATCATGGCTGGTCACTCGGCCAGCCCATCATTGCGCAGGTGTAAATAAAATAAAATAAAATAAAATCAATGGAGGACAGAGGAGGAGAGGAGAGACATTTTGTTGCAAGAAAAAACCCACTGCTACTGTGAAAAATCTGGCAGTTTATAAATTTCCGCGTGTTTCTGTTGTGCTTGTGTGTTTTTGGACCACGATTTCAAAAACAATATTGCATTCACCGCCCCATTTTGGATCCCCCGCCCGCACCGCATGGCATGGCGACTCGAGTCCGGCTGCCCAGGACGGGGGGGGAGGCGGGACCCCCCCTCCAGAAACAATCCCTCCGGTAGGTGCCCTGCGCCCTTAGTCAAGCAGGCATTTTTCCGCCTGCTTTTTGGCCCGGGAATGGGTGGGGCGAGACCCGGGAGAGTTTAAAAGTTTTTTCCTGTGCCGCCCGTGCCGCTTGCTTGTGCTTTGGCGGCCGGCGGCGAGACTGGGCTTTTTGCTGGCTGCGAGCCTGCGGCGAGTCCCACCAGACCAGAGCAGCCCGGGACGGAGGGGGGAGGCTGGGACCCCCCCCCTCCAGAAACAAACCATCCCTCCGGTAGGTGCCCTGAGGCACGGCAGGCATTTTTCCGCCTGCTTTTTGGCCGGGAACCGGGTTTTTTTAACTTTTAAAAACTTTTTTTCTGTGCCGCGTGGCATTGCGCGATGCAAGTAACGAGCACGACAAATCAGACCAAAATTGTTCGTTCGTCGGTTCGAGCTCAAATTCTGGCGGAGTAATTCCCGTTACCGTTTCCGTAGAGTAACGGAACCGAGTAACGGAAACGGAAACGGGAATACCGCTAAGTCGTGCCCATCTCTACTTCTAATTATGTAATATTGTTGCACTGTTTGCTGTGGCCATAAGAACTAAAAAGCTGCTTAGCCTTAGTATCAGGAACAGATCCTGTTACAGCAAAGTAAATTTCCAACATCAGTAGCTGACACTGAGACTTGGTGTTGAAAAGTTGGCAGTAGACATATGGCAGGCAAATGTAATCTCAAAGTCAATTACCTACCTGGAGAAAATGGTTGCTTAAGGGATTTTGTTTTACTACTTGTTCCAGACTGTTCCCAGACTTGGCCCATTTTTCAAGCCACACTGTTCCACTGTTTCAATGTTTTAGAACTAAGGGTGCAAGGTGTCCTTTTTCATAGCTATTATGTGCCAAAATAGGAAATTGTTATGTTAGCATAAGATGTGCTACCTGTAGCATAGAATAAATTGCACTTATCAGCTGTTATCAACTAAATGCTAGTTATTTTCCCCATTTTAGTTTGCTTTTTCAGTGCTAGAAGGAGCAAAAAAAAGCACCCAAGCCCAATCAAATTGGGGAATGTCTGCACTTTTAAGATCTTAGGAATAAAGCAAGTTGCAGGAGCAATTTTCCCCATATGGGCCAACCAGACACCTATGTGGTAAGGTTTTTCAGATGTTATTTCCTTCTGGGGAGGGCTACCACAACCCCCTCTTAAATTTTAGCAGTCATTCTCTTTCCACAATGTTTTGGCTCTGGACTTTGTAGAAGACGCTAAATACTGTCCAGGCTGCCAAAGCAGCTGCTGTTGTTCCCTCTAGCCATAGCAGCTGCTGTTGCTGCAAAAAAATCCAAAGCAAACAAAATAAAAGCAAAGAAAATTGACATCAACTCTATTACTGTCATTGCTAATGCCACAGCGTCCTGAAGAAATTGATGATTTTTCCCTCCTCTTCCTGTAAAAATGTGATGTGATGGTTCTTCATAGCTTGTCCAGACACAGGGTGAAGAACTCCGAAGGTCCTTTTGCACTCAACTGTATCTAAGGGTAGCCTTCAAGCTGGACAATAGTGTAATCATTCCCCACTGGACCTCCTTGACCGGTGCTGGATGTGATGATCCATAGGGTGCCTTCCAGCTCTGAAGTTCTAAGATGATGATGATGATGATGATGATGATGATGATGATGATGATGATGATGATGATGATGATGATGATGATGATGATAACTTTTAAATCTAGGACTTAACTAGTTCAAGGAAAGCCTGCTCCTACATAATCCTGCCCTTGCTGTTTGATATTCTTCAGACGTTCTTCTGTGCCTCCTCAGTCCATGATAATGCAGGCAGAGATGAGAGACAGGGGTGATTTTCAACATATATTCAGAGACATCTGTCCAGAATTTTATTTATGCATTATATATTTTCAATATTTTTATCCCACCTTTCTCCTTGGAAAATGACACAATATGGCTTACAATAATGAGGGACAATATACAGCCCAGAACATATCAGACATATTCAAGTTAAGAACAGGGACTTAGAAGAGGCATCTTACAACATTAAAAGGTAACATTAAGCTACAAAGAATACACAAAAAGGAAAAAAATCCATTATGAGGGGTGGAAACTAACATGGAAGACACTGGTGTTCTTATGAAATCAGTCAATGAGATCATGCATGGTAATCCATATAAAAGTCACATCATAGGTTGTCCCTCATTCAGGGAAAGTTTGCCTGAAGAGGAAGGTCTTTGCCTGCTTCCGGAAAGACAGCAGAGATGGGGCAGTCCTGGCCTCCAGTGGGAGGGAGATCCAGAGTCTGGGAGCCACAACAGAGCAGGCCATTTCATGTGTTCTTATGAGATGCACCTATGAAGGTGGTGGGATGGAGAGAAAGGCCTATCCTGATGACCTTAGCACCCATGCCGGTTGTCATCCTTTGGACATCAGGCAGACATCTTAACCATCCAGATATTAATATGTTTTCCACATGCTTGCATGTATATACACATATAACATGTTTTTATATATTTATTTTTTCATTTATAAATCACGATGGCAGCTTTGCTGAAGGACACTAATATTTAGATAAACAAATACAGTCATCATTGATAGAATGTGAAGCATGTCATGTTTTTGTCTAAAGCCAATAAAAATAGGCTGGGATGAGGAACTTGTGTTGATCCATATGTTGCTGGCTAAGTCCCATTATCTTTCATAGGAATGAACAGCTGACCATATCTGGAGAGTTTTATGTGCCTCCAACCATCCAAGCCAATGCTCTTGCTCCATCTTGTCACAGGAAATCCCACAAAAAATTGCCTGTAATGTAAAAATGATGCTCAGAAAATGTCCTCTAATGTGCTTAATAATCCTCAAGAAATTCTTCTGTGACCTCAGAACTTTCTTCAGTCTTTATATTGCCCATTTTTAAAAAAAAATCTAAGCCTGCAAGCACTAAGAAAAAGTTAATAGGTAGCCATAAGTATTCAGAAAGTTTCCCACTACGCATATAAAGCAAGAGAGAGCCACTGCTTGAATCTGGAATGCTCTGATCACTGTGCTCAGGAGACTGTGAAGGAATGCCTGACAAGGAATTCTGCTCTCTCTCTCTCTCTCTCTCTCTCTCTCTCTCTCTCTCTCTCTCTCACACACACACACACACACACACACACATTGAAAAATAGACAAGGTTCTCACCAGTTCATTTCTCTTTTTAGCCTGTCTAGAGAGAGGAGTAAACAAATTTTCAATTAAGAGTAACCATTGTACACTTGGAGATTAAAACTTGTGGTACATTATACATCATTTGCAATCCAATTCTCAAGAATCCTGTTGAGTAGTAGATGGCCCAGCAAAAGTGTGTGTCAGCTTATGGGTTTGAGATAGAGATGGGCACAAACTGAAAAAAAATGTGTTTCCTTTTGTTTTGTTTCATTTTTAATGAATTTTTTGAAAAAAATCATTTTGTTGGTTCGTTACAATTCATTATTCATCCCCCCCCCCGCTTTACACTGTTTGACTGTGTATTCTGTCTGTCTATCTCTCTCTCTCAATTAATATTCTTTAAATATCTGGAAACATTTTAAAAATAGGAAAAACAAAAAATAGAACACAGAACGTTCTGTTAACCTGGTGACAACTGGACACACTGGACAGTGGCACATCATCCACTGTCCGTCCATCAACCTTACATGACTTTGGATTTGGAAATGACAAGTTTCTATCATTTTTGCAGTTTTGTTTTACCCCCAAAGAAGCAATCCACCCACAGGCAACTAAATGACTCCAACCCCACAAAATACCCACTGAAGCAGCAGAGAGTTGAGGGCTTTAAGGTACCTACAGGCAGCAGAGTGGCTCCAACCCCATAAAAGACAGCACCCACTGAGGCAGGCAGGCAGAGAGTAAAGGGCTCCAAGTCACCCACAGGCAGCTGCGTGGCACCAAGCTCATAAAAGACAGCACCCACTGAGGCAGGCAGGCAGGCAGAGAGTGCACCTGCCCCTCGGGTGCCCAATCTTGCAGGGCAGACATGAGGACCTTGGCAATGTGGAGGCTCTTGGTGAGTCTGCCATGCTTTGAGCCTGGAGAATGGCCACCCTGTACCCTCCTGAGGTGTCACCTTGTGCCTCCCCCTGTGGCCCTTCCTTGGATGCCCTGCTGCCAAGGACATCTTCTGTTTGCCACCAATAAGCCATTAGGGACAGGTAGCCATGATGCCCACCTGAGGTCGGCTGTGAAGTGGACCTTTACGACTTCTGGCCTGCTGCAGATGGGCACAGGTCATCTCCCTGAAAGGGTACTCCTGGATGGAGGCTCACACCAGGGAGCCAGGTGCTTCAGCACGTGCCTGAATCCTGCTGACTCCACAAAGGAGAGGGACAAACCGCTCGTGGCCACCATTTCACCAACCACATGAGTGGTGGTGTCCTGTGCCTTGCCCCTAACACTCTGGCTCAAGAAACTCCCACTGAGAGGCACCTCTTCATGCAGAGTGGCCTGCCTCTTCACACTTTCAGTGGAGGTCTCTCCAGCCTCCACCCCCCTGCCTGCCTCTCCTACTCCCCTCTTCCTCCCAGTCCCAGAGGGACCAATGCCTGCTGCTGGCCCTGGTGCTTGTGCAGGAATGGTTCCTCAAGGCACTAGATGACAAGTGCCTTGGATCACTGCCCCTGTGCACCACCACCTTGCAGAGCTTGCATGTTGCAAGCCTCAGGTCTTTCTGGCTCTCAAAGTGCTGCCACAAAGAGCCATGAGGCTTGCACAAGCAGCTGCCTTCAGCAGAGCCTGCCTCAGTGGTGGCCTGTGTCACACCCTGGGATGATGACAACTGGGTGCTGCCACTGGACTGGGAGGTAGGAGGAGTGGACCTTGGAGCAGAGGAAGCCTGAGATTCCTCCCTGACTGCCAACAGGTCATCAGAATCCTCCGGCTCAAGACAGAGTGACCTCTGTCTCTGGGAGGATTCTGACTCCTCAAACAAATGAGGAGTAGGGACGGGTGGGGGTAGCATCTGCTCTGCCCTGCCACCCACAGTGGCAAGGCCAGATGCTCCTCTAGCAGTGCTGCTGTTGGTGGTGATGTGACTGCTGCAGAGGGTAGCAATGTCACTAGCAGCACTGCTGGTTGGCTTGGTCTGCCAGAAGAGGGAGCACTTTATTTTAGTGGTGTGCCCTTGCTCCTTGCCCCTCTTCATTTTAAATAAAAAAAACTACTTAAATGGGGGAAACAGCAAGAAAAGGACACTGGTGGGAAACAACTTTGGGTGGTGTGGTGGGAGGTGGAATAAGTGGGGGACAATGGGTTGGGCACAACACACAGTACAGGAAAGAAAGAATAAGTAATTCAAATAACCCTAACCATCCCCTGAACAAAGAAACCCAATTCCCAAAACCAATCCCAATTCCCAATCCCAAAACCCAATCCCACACAAAATAAAAAGGGGGTAAATAATATATTATTTTTATATCTTTTTTTTAAACTGAGTCAGAACACAGGCCAAAGCTCAGAAACCAGCCACTAACCAGATGAAGCACTGACTGGGAGCAATCTCTCTCCTACTCACTCCACCAGAGACTGCAAAGTAGCAACTCCCTGCAAGAGCTTTTATGCCAGGCATGTCCAAAATTCGGCCCTCCTGCTATTTTGGACCACAACTTCCAGAATTCCAAGCCTGTATTTCCAATGGCAAAGGACTGTGGGAGTTGTGGTCCACAACATCTGGAGGGCCGAATTTTGGACAAGCCTGTTTTATGCTCTCTGCCGGCAGACAATTAGCCAAAGACACACCCACTGAAAACAGGCTTTGCTATTGGTTCTCAAATTTGCTACAAGTCCATGCAGCACATGGCAAAGCCATGTGCTGTTCAACTGCATGATTAAAAAATAAAATAAAAATAAATTCAAATACTATAAATAACTCTTAAAAAAACAAGAGATAGAGAGAGGGAAGGGAACAAGGTTGCCTATGTATGTATGCATGAAACCACTCTTCCTCCCCCCTTGCACATTTTTAAAAAGAATTTATAAAAATAAAAAGAAATAAACTCAGTCAAATGGTACAGTATACCCAAACCAACCCTAAAAAATAAAAAAGAGGGAAGGGAATATATTTGCCTCTGCTGCCATTTTAAGCCTTCAAAAATACCTTAAAAACACAAAACAATCTGAGAACACACATATTTGCATGTTTTAAGCACTGGTCATCAACTTGCTAGGTATTATCAGGCATAAATATTAACTTTCTCATAGTTTTTAAAGTATGTTTTTATAGGTAAAATACCTTTCTTTGTGGATAACCACCATTAACAGAAGTCTGCTGCTGCCATTTTTTAAGCCTCAAAAAAAAAAAATTCTTTAAAAACCTTTAAAAATATGATCTGAGAAAACACATATTTACACATTTTAAGCACTGGTTATCAATTTGCTAGGTATAATCAGGCATAAATATTAACTTTCTCATGGTTTCTAAGTCTTTTAAGAAAAAAAGTACCAATAAGGACACTTTACCACTCATCCAACAGATCTTCACAGAAGACATTAAGGCCCTATTCCTACATTACCTAATGACCAGCTACTTCAAGTGGGAGAATGATTTTTATGAACAGGCAGATGGAGTTGCCATGGAGAGCCCCCTCAGACCAGTAATAGCAAACTTTTACATGGAACATTTTGAAAAACAAGCTCTGGATGTGGCACCCTTTGCACCTACTGTCTGGTTCTGATACGTGGATGACACATTTGTAATTTGGAGCCATAGTGAAGATAAACTGGAAGAATTTCTAAACTACCTCAGCATTACCCACCCAAATATACAACTCACTATGGAAAAAGAGAGGGGAAACTCCCATTCTTAGGTGTCATGGTCATATACTATTCAGACCTCCAATTAGGGCACAAGGTCTACAGAAAACCCACCCACACAGATTGGTACCTACATAAAAAATCCAACCACCACCCACAACAAAAAAGAGGTACAGTGGTACCTCAACTTACGAATTTAATCTGTTCCTAATGCATGCTCTTAAGTCAAACTACTCTTAAGTCAGGGTACCTATCTAAAAAATTGAAAAAATAAGTTAAAAAATGAAAAAAATGAAAAAAAAATTTAAGTCGAGCAGACCATATCTAAAATTTGTAAGGTGGCAGTTAAAACGCCAACAGTGTTCTGCTCTTAAGTTGAATTGCTCTTAAGTCGAGCTGCTCTTAAGTCGGGGCACCACTGTATAATCAAAACTCTTGTAGATTGTGCAAACTGAAACTTTGAAGCTGAATTCCTTAAAACTGAGCTCAGCCACCTGAATTGGGCCCTATGGGCAAATGACTATTCCAAGAACAAAATCAAAAGAGTTATTAAAACAAAAAACAAAACAAAAAACAAAACAACAACACCAAACTGAAGAAGAAAAACAGCCTCCAACAAACAAAGTATTTCTGCCGTACATAAAAGGAGTCACAGACCACATGGATAAAGTGTTGAAAAAACACAACCTACAAACAATATTTAGACCCACCAGAAAAATACAACAGATGCTACAGTCAGCAAAAGTACAACAGATGTTACAGTCAGCAAAGGACAAAGGGGGCCCACTCGCCACTGCAGGAGTGTACCAGATATCTTGTAGTTGTGGCCAGGTATATATTGGAACCACAAAGCGCAGCATCCAGACCAGAATCAAAGCGCATGTAAGACACTGCTGATTAAAACAACCTGAAAAATCAGCAGTAGCTAAATGTACCCTAAAACAAACTGGACATGAAATCCTCTTCCAGGACACAGAGGTACTGGACAACACTACCCATCACTCTGTCAGACTACGCAGGGAAGCATTGTAATCCACAACATAAGCACAGTTTCAACAAAGAAGAAGAAAGTCTGAAAATTAACAAAGCCTGGCTTCCAGTACCAAAAGCTATAGAATTCAAAATGTCAAAACTTAATGATTCCCCACACAGCCACAAAGGTGATCAGTTCACACAATAGAGCAGCTAACGACACCCATCTAGGATCTCTGATACCCCTGATTTCATTGAAACTTCTTAATCCTTTCTTCACAATACAATGACTAACACCTATTTTCCTGCATAGGACAAGTTTCCTCAACTTAAAAAAACCCAGTCTCACTCACTTTATAACCCAGAGCACAGAGAGAACTCCTAGTTCCTCTGAAGATGCCAGCAACAGAGTCTGGTGAAGCATCAGGAAGAAAAACTTCCAGAACTCGGCCAAACTGCCTGAAAAATTCACAACTATCTTTTAAGAATGTTTCTAAAGGTAAAAATTAGTTTTTTTTCGCTGATCACCGCCATTAACGAACCGAAACAAAACAAATTAAATTTTTCCATTTCATTTTGTTTCATTTCTATTTTAAAGTGTGATTCATTACATGTTTCATTGAATAATGAAATGAATAAAAAATAACAAAATAAATGAAAATTTCATTTCATGCCCATCTTTAGTTTGAGGTAGAAGCTGCAGAGTTATGCTTACACAGAGATATAGAAAATGTGATAGCTGAGGCCACAAGATGGGACAATAATGCTGGGAAAGATAGAAGGCAGCAGGAAAAGAGAAAGACTGAATTTGAGATGGAGTGACTTCCTGAAGGAGGACACAGTTTTGGTTTCCAGGAGTTGAGCAGGAATGTTTAGGATAGGAGATTTTGAAGATCATTTATTCATGAGGTTGTCAGAAGTTGGGGGCAACTTGATGGCACATAACAATAACAGACATTGAACTGTTGCAGAGCCAGGCTGTTTAAATCTTGGTGACATAGTTAAATAGAAGTTTTAAATGACTGCTGCAAGAGTACAGTAGAGAGGGAAAAGGGTGAGAAGCCATTACCATCTTTAAACTGGAAAGAGCAACACAGGAGAGATACCAACAGTGCCACTTAAAAGAGTAGAAGTGCCTTCAAGATGTAGAAGGGCATGTTTTGACCACAATGCCACTCACTAAAGCAGATTAGCCTTCTTGCTTGACCCCAGCTCTGTTCCCCTTTCTTCTTCTTTATAATGGATATGATTACCAGGGGCCTTCTTGGATGCTTCTGTACCTGATGTAAAAGCCCAAAATGAGAAATGTGTCTTCCCGCTTGCTTTTGGCTAAAGCTCTTTAAGAACAAAACACATTGAGTCAGGAAATGATGCCTCCTTTGAATGACCTGCACAAGGTTTTGTCTTGTCCAAGGAAACATTAGCACTTGAGAGATTGAGGTGTGTGTATCAGCATTTCTAAAAAAAAATGCATGCTTCATAAATGGCACCTCCAGCAAACTCAAGTGGAGAAAGCAATTTATGATATTGGCAGAGAACTATTTGTGCTCCAGGTATTCATTACTGTTTTGTTTATGCACATGCACATGTACTCTCACTTACTCTCTCTCTCGTTCAAACACACATTTTTTCTCAAATAAAATGAGGCATCTGAAAAACTCTATCATTCATTCTGTTTCCCTAAATCCCAATTGCATTATTGGCCTGGCCTCTCTTCCAAAGCAATCAGGGCCCCTCCCCCGGCATGCTATTCTTAATGGGTACATTTTGTATGTATCCCCCCCCCCACATTGCTCATAATTTTTCAGTTGTGACACACGTTTAGAGCTTTGCATTCATGCACACGGTTTGGTATCTGAAGTGCCTCACAAGCTGTAGTGTGTCTCACCAGAAGTCTTAAGAGGCACAAACCTGATGACCTCTGTTGAGAAGATTGATCCGACTGAAATTCTTTTCAATCGCCCCATAAGAACCTCATGTGTTCCATCAGCGCACAGCTGTTTGGAACTTTCCCAGCACATAATAATCTTTGGAAAGTAATTAAGAGATTTTGCTGGCAAAAGGAAGCAATGGAACTGAAGTAGTGATAAGAATAAATTTAAGCTAAAAAAATTGGGGGTTGGTTGTTCTTCTTTGTGAGTTGCCAATGCACCTATATAAGTTGTTAATACATCATTGGTGGTTCATCAAAGCTGCCACGCTTAGTTAGTTATAGCAAAAGGTTTATTAAAGACAGATGTAAATACAGGACAGGACAGATGTAAATACAGTACAGGACAATATAGTACAGAGAATAGGTTAGTTTAAGGATCCGGGGCGCAGCATGGCCAGAGGCCCTGCTGCCTCCTGGATCGGACAATACAGAGAATGGGTTAGCTTAGGATCCGAGTGCAGCATGGCCAAACGGCCTTGTTGCTCTGGACCCCGAGTGATGGTTTCCGTGGTCTTTTATACTCTTTCTGTATGGTGTGCTGACGTATTTCGTACGCATACACGTGTTTGTTTATATTGGTCTATGGCCATCTGGCTACCAATACTAGGATGATTTCATTCTATCTTGTTTGATTTCAAGTTGGTTCCTTATTACTGGCTAACTGCCATACGCTTTTCTTATCTAACTGGCGCTTTTGGTGCCATGAGGTAATGTCAACAATCCTAGACGATGGTGCCATCTTATCTCCTGCATTCTGGTGTCTTACGTAATGTAAGAGATCGTCGCCCATGGGTGCCAAGTTCCCAGCTGTGATGCCAAGCTTGCTGGGTTAATTTGACCTTATACCCAGTTAACACATTTGGGTCTGCTTATAATATATTTCGATTTTGAGACGGGTTCACCCGTCCCTATTAGTAGAAACACCATTGTGCTCGGAAACTTGGGCTTGAGGCAACATGAGACAAAACACAAGCACCACAACTTCGCAGCATCTCTGGGTTGGAGACTGACCATAAGTCACAATTTTCAAAAAAGTATGATATTGTTTAATTCAAGGGTTGGGTTTTTTTTGTTATGTGCACATATGATGGAGAGAGAGTGAGAGAGAGAGAGAGAGAGAGAGAGAGAGTAATCCTAACTTTGGCTTACTGTTGGAACAATAGCCTGGCCAACTGATCCATTTCCTCTTTCAGCACAAGGCAGGTGACTTGATTTTTGCTTTCTCTGTGGTACCCCACCCCCTCTCTGGAATAGGTCACCAGCAGAGATACAACGGGCTCCTTCTCTCCTTATACTCACAAAACTGTTTAAAAAAAACTATTCATAAAATCATAGAATTATAGAATCATAGAGTTGGAAGAGACCTCAAGAGCCATCTAGTCCAACCCCCTGCCATGTAGGAACCCTCATCACAGGACTCCAGACAGATGGCCACCCAGCCTTTGCTTAAAAATCTCCAAAGAAAGAGACTCCACCACCCTCCATGGCAGCATATTCCATTGCTGAACCGCTCTAACTGCCAGGAAGTTCTTCTTAGGTGGTTACTTCATGTCCTACCTTGTTCTGCGATTACATTTGTGTTGTGACAGCGTTGTTCATGGTCACCTGGTTTTGTCCTTGTTCAGTCCCTGTTTCCGTTTACTCATGGGTTTGATTACTTGTCTCGTGACAACTGTTACTTCACGGTCTTGTTCCGTGATAAATTCTGAATTTGTCTTGCTTTCTTAACCCTTTATTTAAATATTGTAAATATTTTTTTTTGATATTTCGATTTACTGGTCTTCCGGGATTTAAACATCAATGCTACAGAATTTTCAGTACTTTCTTTAATAAAAATTTGCACTGTGTGGTGTTTCCCATAGGGAAACTAATGTCAAATGCCGCTTCAGCCACTGACCGCCAGGTGGACACTGGTTGTTGTGTGAGAGTTGTTACCCCACATTCCCTTGTCTCAGAACAGGAACTGGGAACCAACCATGACAAGAGAATTC
This sequence comes from Phrynocephalus versicolor, assembly GCA_023846285.1. Taxonomy (NCBI): domain Eukaryota; kingdom Metazoa; phylum Chordata; class Lepidosauria; order Squamata; family Agamidae; genus Phrynocephalus; species Phrynocephalus versicolor. Next base: position 22,988,284 of record JAHTLZ010000015.1, read on the forward strand.
CCCAACCCATGGGCAGGTACGGCTTGTCACGCTCTGTTCCCTGTTCTGGGGGGGGGGGCGTGGTCGAGACAACTTTTTGCTGTCATGCTATGGACATGAAGTAAGGTTTTTTTGGACCGGTCCCAAGCGGGACAGCAAGGAGGGACAAACAGGATGTGAAGTAACCGCCTTAATGTTTAAATTGAATCTTTTTTCCTGTAGTTTGAGACCATTGCCCCGTGTCCTAGTTTCTGAAGCCATGGAAAACAAACCAGTCCCTGGTGACATCCTTTCAAATATTAAAATATAACTATCATATCCCCTCTCATTTTTATTTATTTATTTATTATGGAGCTTATATACCGCCCGTCTTCCTAGAGGTGAACTCTGAGCGGTTTACAACAAACTAACAGGACAACAAATTACAATAACAACAAAATAAATTAAACTAATAAAATAAGCAACAGAACAGTAATAGCAGAGATGCAGATGGCGGGAATAGAAAAAAAAAAGAAAAAAGAAAGAAAGAAAATTTGTTCAGGTCACCCAAACACCTCCCGGAAGAGAAGGGTTTTCAGTGCCTCCCGGAAGGCAGGCAGGGACTCTGCTAGGCGCACTTCTGCTGGGAGATGATTCCACAAGTTCGGGCCAGCCACAGAGAAGGCTCAGGTAAGAGTGGAAGTTCTCCGAGCCTCCCTGGGCGTGGCCACGCGCAGCATGTGCACCCGCGACAACCTAGTTGGATGGGCCGAAGTTGACCGCTGGTTGATCCGCTCTGTCAGGTAGCCATTCTTCTTTTTGTAAGGCTAAACATCCCCAGCTCCCTAAGCCATTCCTTGTAAGACATTTCTTCCATACCCTGAATTATCTTGGTCACCCTCATCTGGACCTGGTCAAGACTGTCAACATCCTTTTTAAATTGAGGTGCACAGAATTAGACACAGTACTCCAGGTGGGGTCTGACAAGAGCAGAATAGAGTGGTACTATCACTTCCTTTGATCTAGATACAATGCTTCTGTTGATGCAACCAAGAATCATGTTGGCTTTCTTGGCACCGCATCACACTGCTGACTCATGTTCAATTTGCGGTCCACCAAGACTCCCAGATCCCTTTCACAGGTACCATTTTCCAGCCTGGTGCCTCCCATCGTATATCTGTGCAATTCATTCTTTTTACCTAGATGCACCACCCTACAGTTCCCTCTGTTGAACCCCATTCCATTAGCTTTGGCCCAGCACTTTAATCTGTCAAGGTCATTTTGGCTTTTCATCATATCCTCTAGAGAATTAGCAACCCCACCCAATTTGGTATCATCTGCAAATTTGGTCAGCTTTCTCTCTATTCCTTCATCCTCCTTTAGCTTTTAAAGCTGCTTTAAAGAACTGAGCCTTCTGGATGCTCTTCATATTAAACTTTTATTTTTATTTTCATGTTTTCTCTCTTTTTTGTGTGATTTTTAAAAATGTCCTATTGTTATATGTATTGCCATGTGGAAATCTCTGGGATTTGTACATTTTAACTTGTAGACCACACAGAGGAGTGCAGTACCAGTATCACAGTACTCCTATTTTGTTAAAAGACAACAGTAGTATGTAGCGGGGGAAGGTATATCTCCATGACTCTTCAGAAAAGAGCAATCCTGGTCATGACAACAGTATATATTGCTTCCGGTATTAGCAATAATATGTAGGGAGCACAGCCCAAAGAACAGAACCTAGAGGGGTTGGTTGTGTTTACATTCTACTACAGGCTTTTCATAGGCATTGTAAGCATAAAAGGTGGAATGGATTGGCCTTTGGGCTATTCCATCATGCTTTTTTCTTAAAATTGTTATATGTAAATCCTACGCCAGCTGTTCAGTGGGCTTTATTATTGTGGGAGGGGGTTGCAGATTTAATTAGAGTAACAATGTTAACTTATTAAGATAACACAGAAAATTTAACTTCAAATTTAATTATATGATAAAAATAATTACTGTAGGACTCGTATTTTCAGAGAGAGTGTAACCCCATCCAACACAGGCTGCATCTCGATTTCTTGAATAGGAGCACCTCTGTCTTGTCTGGTTGCAATTTATTCACTCTCATCCAGTCCATTACTGACATGAGACACTGATCTAGAGTGAAAACAGCTTCCTTGGATTAGGATGGAAAGGAAAGAGATTGAGTTGGATGTCCTCTGTATACTGGTGACACCAAACACCAAAACTCCATAAAATCTCTCCCAGCAGTTTCATGTAGATGTTAAATAGCATAGGGGGCAAAACAGAACCCCAAGGGGCACAATGAGCCAACAGCCAGGGTGTGCAATAGAAGTCTCTCAGCAGCATCTTCTGAATTGTCCTCTCCGGGATAGACCGGAGCAACTGTAAAAGAATTGTGTCAACCTGGCCTGCATCTTTTAAGGATGAGGCAGCAGAGGACTCAGGTATGAGGTGGATTCCTAAGATAGTTCTGAAAGGGGGAAAATGCATGTCCTTTTCTTTATCTTGAGAGTCTGATCTTGTGGCAGGCACCTGTCCACCCTAATACAGCTGACCCAAGACAATTTCATATCTAAAGATCCTTTCTTGAAATGGAAATACACCCCCCCTCCAAGATAATATTGAAAGCAAGAAGATCTACTCTTCTCTCTGTAAGGGTTTGTAGGTTTCTGATCTGAATGCACACCAGTTATCAACATGTCTGCGATTATTTGGAAAGAAGCCTCATTGAACTTAATCTTAAATTTTGGGTAACTCTGCACAGGACTTTGTTGCTAATACGAGAAAGTAATCCCAACAGTTATGTGAGCAATCATTCTGATGACTGATATAGCTATCGAAACCTTCCATGACATCACTTGGAATGATTTCTTCAATAACAGTTATGTATGCCCAGGTTTCAGCTGTCTCATGTAATACATTTGCACAGTTAAAACTAGTGGACCAGCTGAACCCATTTCTTGAGAGAACTGATCTGGCCACAATGACACTTGCCTTAGTTACATGTCGCTGGATGACTATATGACTATGCAGTGAACAATACTGCAGCCGGATTGTCCACTGGGACAGGTTACAGAGAGCATTCTGTATAATTCCCCTGTTACAGCAGTTCCGTCGATTGCTGATATGTTTCTGGGCGCAATTTGTTTATCATTTTTTAAAATGAAATATTTGTTTAATTATGCTCCTATTCTTTTTGTTTTTAGTTTTTAAGTTGTCGGCTTTTTAATGATGTAAGCTGCCTTGGGTTCATTTTAAGGAGAAAGGTAGGATAAAAATATATTAAGTAAATAAAAAGTTGTCCGTTTGGAATTCCCTCATCCTGAAACTCAGCCCTTTCCACCATCTTCAGGGTACGAAAATGTTCCTAATGCTGTAAGATGTCCCTTAATTCCCTGTTCTCAAACTTGAATATGTCTTAATTGTACTGGAATGTATATTGTTCCTCATTACTGTAAGCCACCTTAGATTGTTTTGATGGTTTTCCAAGGAGAAAGTTGGGGTAATAAATTATACAAATAAAATACATAATTCTGTACCACTGCAGCGTTGAAAAGTAATGTTTGGGGTAGTGAAATCCTGCAATCCCCACTCTCCAATTCCCCTTGTGTATCGGTTATCACCTGCTTCCCCTCCTCCTTCTCCTTTGTGTATACTTGATCAGCCAGTCAAGGCAGTGGTGACAGTTAATGTGATAATGTCTCCAAATGAAGCATAATTAAAGCTCAGTGAGCACAACCTAATTTTCCACATACCACTTCTGTTGTCAAAGGAGGACAGATTGATGATCGTAACATACAGAAGAAAATTTACTCGGCTTGATTTTGTAGTTTGGAGCCTTATTCACTGCAGTTCGGTGACCCCAAAATAAATGTAGGTCTCCCTCAAGACTATGCTGAATGTATCAGATTTGTTCCTTATGTCTGTCAGGAATCAGATGAGGACTGAGTTAAGATTCGATTATTTTTGCCACTAGCTCATTTTTATTTATACAACCGGGGAAGGCAAAGGTTGTCACATACCCAGATCTTAACAGAACATGCAGTATATTTTGTCTAAACGAATGAAAGGATGGACTTCTACACTTCCTCTGAAAAAAGGACAAGCTCTTTATTCCCAGATTCATTTTGATGGAATATGAGGGTATCAACATTTAGAATCATCCCATCCTTGGAAATGGGTGTTGGAGTTTGAAGAGAGCACACTTTGATATATGTACACATATTAGACAGAGAAGATAGGTGGTTTGAGAGAGGGGTCAGGGAAGCCATTCATGTGAGCATTGAAAACCCATCTCTCAACAGAGATGTGTGTGTGTGTGTGGGGGGGGGTGCTCAGGCACAGTCTGCCACTTATCAGGCTGTGATTTCAACAATACCTAGACAAATCAAAAATACTTCATGCTTTCACCACCAAGGCCATACCTAATGACCCATACTTTATGGGTTTCAGCACTTCAGGCCTTGTTCACTTAACGCTGTTGAGACTGTTGTCTACCTAACAAGCCTATTCAGGCCATTGTTCATCTGATGAGCCTATTTCAGACCAAGATAACAAGAGGTCAAAGTGAACTGTAAAATGGACGACTCGCAACTAGCTTTCTTCAGACTGATGGAGCTGTTTGGATGAGCAGCGAAACATTTCAATCTCTCAAGAAAAAGAAGTCCAGTTGCCATGACTCAACTTCCAGATAAACTCCCCTGGATGACTGAGAATCTTCACAGGCATAAGACCCACACACAATTTATGATAAAACATGCTGATCATCATAGTGTCACACATCGGCTGTAATTACTGCTCTGGTGTTTGTTTTGTTTGGTTTGGTTTGGTTATACATTCAGACAACTTGAAATGTGCTGCCTTTTGGATTTCCACAGAAACAGGCAAGACAAATGTGTGGTGGAGCTTTATGAGTGTGATGACACTGCATGAACCTCCCTGTCACAACTCTGATCTCTTTTGACTATGATATGTCCCCCTGTCCATCCAATGATGCTTTGAAAGTGTCCCTGGTTGACTATGGGACAAATATGATTTTCTGGTCTTAGCCGCATTGATGTTTTGATGAACAAAATGTAGCTAGGATTTTTTTTTACTTATTCCAAAGTAATCTTCCATTAGACATCCAGAGGGAGGCCATTTCTGCTTAGCTAAGCAATCAACCTTGGGGCAGGTACAGATGAAAACAGTAGAAATAGTGAGGATCTGTAGGAAGAAACTTTGGGTGACTTGCAAAAGTTGTCATGGTTTGTCAACCCAAATTTCCAGTATACCCCATAACAAGGCAATGACATGAGAACAAAAAATGAGAGAGAAAAGAAAATTCAAGCAAACAAATATATTTCTGAATCGATAGCAAAAATAAATAAATAAATAAAAATCCTCTCCTGGAATACTGGCTCTTTTAAATAGAATTGTTCTGGCTAGCTTCCAGAATTCATGAATTTCTAGGAAACAGCCCTGATGCTGTTTATTTTTGTACCTGATGTGTGTTGCAGGTTTGTTGACAAAAACTCAATCTGTTCCCTGGCCTTTCTAACAGCAAATGATCTCTTCTGTGTGGGTAAACGCTCCCACATGTTCATAAGTTGCAATGTAGTGGTCAGTAAAAGCCAGGTACCGTGACCCATTGTCATTATGATTGAGTGAATTCCACATTAGGGAGTATGTTCCCATCCATCAGAGTTGCCAGCTTTCATTTTACTGGCTGTATTTCACCTAGGTTCACTGCACTTGGTGACAAGCTGTTATCAGTGCCAGAAAATCAGGAAGCAGTAGGGGGTGGACCTTGCCATGTTTTTCTCCCCAAAGTTCCTTATGATTTTCTTAACCTGGTAAGCAGTGGTGCAACCATTAAAGATCGTGAGCCAAGAAGCTGCTTGTAGCAGCAATTCTTTAAAACAAAAACAAAACCTGTGAGACAAAGTCTGGTGGCCATTGATATGTGCAGTGCATTAAACTGGAATGTATTGTCTGTCTTTCAGCAGAAATCACACTGTTTCTCTTGGTTTGGAGGAGATGCAAAATTTCTTGAACCAATTTCAGGCACTAGGCTAAATGACTAGCCAGTAGAGATGGGGACAAACTGCCAAGATGGTCATCTACAAATGAGTACAAACAGGAAAATATGTGTCCCTTAGTATTTGTCAGGATCTTTTAACCAGATGAATGTGAAGGAACAAATATATAACATTCATTTTTCGTCCTAATCTCTACCAGCCACTTATATTTAAAATGTCTTAGAAATGCTAAACATCTTTAAAAATTTAAAAATCATAGAAAAGATATAGAAATCTTTTTTGCTTCCATCAATATGTAAACCATTTGAATTTTACTAACAACTCTGGGATACCTCTATCAGTAGTCAAGCTCCTTAATGAATTGCTATGAGCTTCACCAGCTTCTTCGGAGTTTATTTCCAGTCTTATCACCTAACTATTGTTTATGGCAAGAACAGGAAGCTTTCCGGTATTTGGAGGCATTACCTTACACTGTGCATTTCAGGTTGATCTTCTGTGTAATGTATCTGAGATCACTGGTACTGCAACACAGTATATTGGTCTGGTGACCTACCCCCTGCCACCTCCAGTGATCGCCCTGTGAAATCATTGGGTGACAAATGGCAAGATCTTGTTGGCAGAAGGCCATCGTGTGCTGTATAAGAAAGTGGCTGGTTGAGGCTGCAGCCCTGCTCCTGCTGCAGTTGTGCCTCGAATTAAGAACACAGCCTTTTCCAACCCAGCCCAAAATAAAGAGGCAAGACACGTTCACTAGGGTTCAAAATGGGCCACATTTTTATTGATAACATAATTAACTTCAAACTATGTCTCTTCTGTCAAGGGGACCTGGAACATAGTGCAAGCAGGTACTGTGGTACATTGTATTACAGTGGTACCTTGTATAACGTAGGGTTTGTATAACGTAAAATCCGTACAACGTAAAAAAATCCGGAGATAGGGAATCCTTTCATAACAGTAAGAGACATGCATTTGTCGCCCTCTCTCCACCCATAATCTCACGGTCATCTGTTCTGACTCCCATGTCCCTGGCAAGCACATCACATTCTCTTCCTAAATCTTAACCAGCCCTCCAGGCAAAAACTGCAACAGAGCCACCTCCACCTCCTCTCTTTCTCCTCTCTCTCTCCTTCCCTCCCTCTCCACCCCCACATACACCGGCTTTCTTTTCCTTCCTGCTTTAACCACGCAGCCGCTCACCACGCACACGAGAAGCAGCCCGACAGCGCGAGCGAATGAGAAGCAGTGAATGAAAGGGAGAAGGGTGAAAGAGGAAGAAGGGGAGGGAAGCACATGGCGCACGGGCAGATGCTGCGCATGCACATGCATGGGCGTGCAGGAGAGGAGGAGGAGGAGGGGGCAGCCTTCCTCCCAACAACAGCAGCAGCAGCGGTGGTGGCCAAGCTGGGCGAGTTGCTGCAGTTGAACGCCGAGCACTGGCCGCCGCCGCCACCTCCTCCTGTTTTTGCAGCTGCCACGACTCCTTGCCTCCTCCCTCCCTCCCAAGCATCATAGCTGGGGCAACCTCATTAGCTTTGGCTATGGACGGATTACTCCTTTTTCAATGCATTCCTATGGGAAATTGCAATTTGTATAAAGGAAATTTTGTATAACGTAATTTCATTTAGAACGAATTAATTATGTTAGACAAGGTACCACTGTATTCTGTTCTTTGAAATGGATTCAGGGAGATTCCCTTCTCGGAAGGATGCTGCCCACATGTTCAGCATCCTCCCCGTGTGGAATCTACTAGCCCAGGACAGCCCACTGTTTTACCTGTCATTGTTATCTTAACTTTGTTTAATTCTAATACCCTACTGATGGCATTTAATTCGTCTGATGGCTGTCAAGCACCTTAAGGTCAGCTTGTCTATGAGCATACCCATACCTCTTACACTACCGGCCACAGAAAAGGGGCTATGGAGTATGCTCCTTTTACCCCACACAGCCGAGCAACTCGGCCCCCAGGCCCCTTGCAGATCACTCAATAATATCTCAGACAGGTGGATGTCATCCTCCCTATGTAATTCAGGGTGGTGCACTGTAATGCAAGGATGATCAATAACTGACCCCAACCCATTTTGATGAACCTTGTGACTTCCCTATTGACACCCCTGTGGGCATTGTCCACCCATCAAGAGTCATAGGCTGATATCCACTCTAAACGTGGAGCCAAAATGAACCATACTAATCTAGTCCTAGGGCATCTATCACAGAACTTCCCCAAGTTAGCAAGACCACTGAGGATCAACACCTCACACGGCATTTGGGTTAAGTTGTTCCCACCAAGGTATATCACCAAGGCACCTGGAGGGACATCAGGAGAGCTGTTGTATGCGCAAATTGTGAACCATTCCACCACATACCCTGTCTGTTCTCTCCAATCAAAGAGGGCACAAGCGCCCATGGCCAACATCTTGGGCCCACCCTAAATGCTCTGCATAACGTGGCAGCTCAAATCACATGACTGTGGCCACAAGCCACCACTCTGGCTCTCACGGTTGGTAGCAGCCTGCAATTTGGCAGTGGCCTCACATAAAGGCAGAACTTTTGGGACCTCCACTGCCCGCTCCTCTGCATGTCAGCTGGACCATATCCCATGGCACCTGCCATGGATGTGACTCCAATGCAAAATGACTGGATGCCAAACTGCCATCCCTGTATCCCCGTCCTGCAAAGGGCAAGGGATGTGACCCCATCCAAAACTGATACCTGGGTCAAAGGGACTCCCATCTGCACATTAGAATAGGCAACTTTGCATGTTGCCTCACAATTCAAATCACTCAGGAGAGCTCACTATGTGCAAATCTGTGACACTCCATACCAGCCCAAAACTATCTGCTGGCTGGCCCTTGGCCTCCTGGTCGGTCTTAGATTTGCAGAATGTCAAAGTTACATGGTCAGGCATCGCAACAAGGCCAAACCTCTTCCAAGAAGTATGAGTCCGGTCATTCTTGGAAGTGACCAACAACTTGCTGACTCTCAGCGCAACAAAAGGCTATCAAGGTTGGTGGCTTCAAAAGCTGAATCTCAAACTCATCAGTGCATACTTGATACCACCCAGGGGTTAGCTGGACCAAACTATCAGATGTGGTTGGTGTCCTAACATCTGTAACTTGACCTTTCTCTTTTGCCTGACCCTCTATCATCTTATCTTTGTGTATTGGGCAGCATATAAGTTGTATAAATAAATAAACTGCTCAGCCGATGTTAGCCATAATGTAGGAAACCCTTGATTGGCACAAAACTTTGCAAACGCGGCACAAGCTGCTGAATAACTACTTTTAGTCCATGATGCCCATGCTAACCACATCACCCTATTGGGCTCTACCTGCCAAACTCCCATACCTCCTCCGGCAGGGTCTCTGGTTGATGCCTTGTGAGCTGAGCCAGGGACCTGAACCAAAATAATCTGCTGGTATCAGCTATCTCATACTGTATGCCTGGAAAACTGTATGATCCACGGAACACCTCAAGGTTAATGTCCTAACTAACCTCATATCTGTGCTGGAGTATGAAGACAAAGAAATGACTATTTGTACTACTGCCTGATTGTTGCATCAAAAGCACACCGCTGACTTAGCCCAGGCCTCTGCCCAGAGCCATACTTCTCCCACTATTGGAAACAGCTTGAGAATGGAGAGATCCTTAGTAGTGCCTCTCTCAACCCAGTCCAGCAGCCATGTGCCAGCACACCATCTATAATGGAAAGTTATTACAAACCTGACACACCAGGTGCATCAGTTTGCACCTGTAGCTCAGCTAACAACTCGGAGTGACCTTCCGTTAACTGTTCTAAGGCTATCATCAACTCTTCCCTCATCTCACTAGAGATAAACACCTGCTGTGTGGCTGACTCCACCAATGCCGCCTCCTTGGCTAGGCACCAGTTCTTCTGTGAAACCAGCACCATCAGAATTGTCTGGCGTATGCACGCTGCCAGCCATGCTTGGTACTGGCCGACTCTGCAGATTCCTACTGGACAGAAGTGGGTGATCACCGCTCGGTTCAAACATAATCATCGAAGGCTCTGCCCTTCCGGATGACCCTGTATGCTCATTTTCTTATTCCATAGCAGTTCTAGTTCTATTTCTAAGTCCCGATACAGTGGTGCCTCAGATCACGATGGTAATTCGTTCTCCGAGGTTATTTGTTATCCAAAACTTGTCGTTATCCGAAACGCAGTTTCCCATAGAAGTGAATGGGAAACCGTTTAATCCGTCCTGGAGCCTAGGAAAAAGGCACAGACACCTGGTTTTTTGCTCAAAACTCTTTAAAAAGGGCACTTTAAAGGTACAGATGCAATTACACCTGGGATAACTTTTTTACTGATGCATGCTGGAAATTCATTATCTGAGGCAGTCCATAGGGAAAATTCATTATCTGAGGCAGCCCATAGGAAGATTTGTTATCCAAGGCAGCCCATAGAGAAAATTTGTTCTCCAAGGCAGACCTATACCTAAGAATTGTGATTCGTTATCCGAGGCAGCCCATAGGGAAAATTCGTTATCAGAGGCAGCCCTATACCCGGAAATTTGCATTTGTTATCCGAATTATTCGTTATCTGGGGCAGTTTTTATCCGAGGTATCACTGTATTTGGTTATCTTTTCTAACTCTTTGCCACTGACTCTTGTGTCTCCTGGTATTGCCACATCAACAATCTCAACTTTGTATTCTTGCTTGTATACTAATGTGGTGTCTGGAGTATTATGGATAAGGAGTCTGTCACATTGAATTCTGAGATCCCAGACCACCTCAATGACTTCATTTTTGGTAATTTTTCTGGCTGATGTTCCCACCAGTTCTTCCTTCTTGATTGCGAGCTCAGCAGGAGCAGAGCTTGCATGCCTTTGAAATTATTTTTGGTTTTGAGCCTCATGGCTGCTGCTGCAGCTAGCCTGTGTATCAGCCAGGCCGAGGGTTTGGGCATTGTGGTTTTCTTAATTAACTCCTCTGAGTTCTTACTGCTGTACTTGGGGTAGGGAGGGAAGAGGCAGAGGAGGGAAGAAGTACACTGTTTGCAAGGTGGTTTCTGGGGTGGGGGTAGCACTGGCAGAGGGTTAAATTTTAGGGGAAAGTTAGTCCTGCATCCACTAAACAAGTTAACCCTTTGCAGGTCCTTACTTGGGTGTGTAATTTTAGTTGTTTTGTGTTTTAGTTTGTGATCCATAGAGTTTAGGCTTGAGGTGCCATGTGCCCCAAGAAAGGAAAAGGGAAGGCAAGAGGAGAGCAGCAGCAGCAGCAGCAGCAGCAGCAGCAGCAGCAGCAGCAGCAG
>JAHTLZ010000015.1:22999550-23030964 GCA_023846285.1 Phrynocephalus versicolor
CAGCAGCAGCAGCAGCAGCAGCAGCAGCAGCAGCAGCAGCAGCAGCAACAACAACAACAACAACAACAACATTGCTGTTCATCTGAGATCCATTTGTTGCATTTCTGATACACTTTGATTTCCCATACACTATAACCGTATTAGAGGCAGCCTGGCTACAATGAACACTTCTTATAATAGTCCTGATGAGCTCTGAGAATTATTATTCCACATTCAAGTCCAACTCAGTTTTAGCTTGCTGAGCTGTCAGAAAAGTGCTTCATCTACAGTTTCCCAGCCAAAGGAAAAAAATTGAAATTTGCAGTGATGCACCCAGAACAACTGCAGATTAATTATTCAAATGCTTGTAATGGCCAAAGTACAACTTCATGTCTTACTTTCCAGGGGATGAGTGGATGTAAAACAAGGGCATGCCTCTTTAGCATACCTTCCATGCCACCAACTTCATTTGCTGGGGTGCCATGAACAAAACAACACGTAAAGCACATTAGCGTATTCATTTTTATTTAAACAGATGGGCACAAAAAGACAAACATAGGTTTTGCTGTCTAATTAAAACCTTCAGCTCTGGAAGAGAGGACAGATTTAAGTGATTGGAAAGATAGTGATAATGATAATAAAAAGGCACCATCTCATAGGATCATAGGATTGGTTGCAGCAGTGTAAGAGACAAAAATTGAAGGGTTGCATGCCTGATTTTTTTTTCATGCTCAGAGCAACAGTTATATTCTATGCCAGAGCTCTAGAGCAACACATGTCCCTCAAGAGAGGCTGTCCTTTATTATTTTAAAGACCTAATAACAGTGCCCATCATTGAAAGGACATCAGACTACAACAGTCCAAAATGAGTCCACCAGTACATGAAAAGGGAGGCTAGGGACTATTGGTTTTATTATTTTACTGTCAATCATATTAATCACTTTTGAAAGGAAAGTGTTATTTGGAAATGAAATGAAATGAAATGAAATATATCCCCATTCCCTCTAGTGTCTCTCACTTTATGCAAAAAGAGTGATAGCAACATGAATACAGCTTCCTTTGTGGGCTGAGGCTGTCAATGGGCTCAGGAACCCAGGTTCATCATCCACTGTAGAGGAGGAACTGTGTTTGTTGTTGTTGTTGTTGGCATATTGTTTCCCCCTTCTTACTTCCCAAGTGAAGTGCAGCAAAGTGTGTTTTACCCATGTGGTTTATGATTGAATTATGCTGGCAACACTTTTGCGCCCCCCCTCCACCGCCCATGAGCTAGGTACTTAGTTAACTGACCTTGGAAGGACCTTGGAAGGATGGAAGACTGAGTCAGTCTTGAGCCAGCTTGCTGAATCAGTTGTGAGCAAACACAATTTGTGAGCAGAGCCTTGACTGCAGTTGGCAATTTAACCACTGCACTGTGAGGCTACTGCTAACCTGTTGCTGAGGAGTGCAATGTGGGAGATGAGTACTAACATCTCACCTCCCCACCTCTTTACTGGATTGTACTTATTTATCTATCTGTTGCCCTTCCTCCACTGAATTCAGGATGTCATGAATTTAGTCTTATAATAACACTTTGAGTCAGATTAGGCTGAGAAACTGACCTACTTCAGTCCCCCACTGAAGGTTATGGCTGATTAAGGAGGCAGACCCAGGTCTTGTCTCAGCCAAAGTCCAGTATTATACCCATCACATCACCCTTGGGAAGCTTACTGTTTTATGACTCTGGGCTAAGCAGTAAATAAGGTTCTGATCACTAGCTTCTCTTATTCTCAACCTGTTGCTTGTGCTGCCGAGGAAACACTGGGATTCATATTGATTTTCAGCCTCTGTTCCTTTTTTTTCTGTTATGGCCCATCAAATCACTTCTGACCCATGGTGACCCTATGAATAAGAGATATCCAATGTGTCCTCAGCAGCTGTGCTCTTGCAGACTCTTTCCTCTAGAGATAGTTGAGGCTTGATTTGATCTAGGGCCCACTTATTCATCTTTCGGTAGGTCCAGGGTGTCTGCCAACCTTTCCTTTCATCACCATATTTAAAATTAACCACTTTTTCTTGTCCAGCTTTCAGACCCATATATGGTGATATGCTGTTCTCCACATCCTTCCACTTGATGATCTTTTCTATTTGCTTTGTTACTGCCCTTCTAATCTCAGTCTTCCAATTTATTTATTTTTACTACTATATTCTCCATTTGGGTTGCTGTTTTCATTGTCAACTAGAGATGGGCATGGAACGAACAATTTTTTGTTTTTGTTTTTCGGTTTTCGTTTCATTATGTAATGAAACGATAAATGAAATTTGTCTCTAAAACAAAACAAAATGAACAGAAATGCAGGGATTTTTGTCGTGCGTTTCGTTTCCATTACATCAATGAAGTGAGCTGCTTTAAATGCTAAAAAAATCACGTAAAATTGGAATAAATGGTAACAAAACGGTAACGAACCGGTAACGAAACAAAAACAATTTTTTTGCAAAAAAATTGCGAACAGAAACGAACCGAAATGGACCTCTAAATGACAAACGACAAAGGAAACTCCATTTTTTCTATTCGTGCCCATCTCTGTTGTCAACCCTAACATTGTACAGTGGACCCTTGTATAACAAATGGTTTGTATAACATAAAATTTGTACAACATAAAAAATTCTGGAGATAGGGGAAATTTGCTTAACATAATTGCCTATGGGGCAAATCTGTACAACATAAAATGGGATCACTCTGTTTTCAATGCATTTCTATGGGAAATTTGCGTAAAGGAAAATTTGCTTAACATAATTTCATTTGGAAAGAATTAATTCCTTTATACAAGGTACCACTGAATAGTAGAGATGGGCATGGAACGAACATTTTTTCATTTCCGTTATTCGTTTGTCGTTCCGTTACATAACGAAATGACAAACAAAAATTGTGATGAAAATACAACGAAACAAACAGAACAACGAAAATTGTGGTTGTTACATTTCATTTTCATTAATGGCGACGCACAATGAAATGAGCTGTTTTAAATGTTAATAAATGCCCTGGACATCCGTAAAAACGCAGCGATAATTATTTATATTGTCTAATAATACCTACCGGGGGGTTGGGGTCCTTAAAAGGTGCATTTATGTCTTTTCTCAGATCGCTGTATTTTTTCCCTTTAAGGGGAGTTAGGGGACATCGACCCAAAATGGCTCCCAGATGCCTAATACTGATTGATTTCTTGGGCATTAAAACACCCTGGACATCTGTAAAAACACAGCGATAATGTGATAATTATTTGAAATTATTACCTACCGGGGGTTGGGGCCCTTAAAACGTTTGTTTTTGTCTTCTCCCATCACGATGTATTTTTCTTTTCCCTGTAAAATGGATGTCACCACCAGCCACAAAATGGAGGCAAGCCATGTGATGGGATCATGTTCAACCAATAGCATGCCCAGGTTGCAGACTGGGCAGGTCTGGCAGCCACAGAGGGCATAAAAAGCTCTGGCAGCCCCCGTCCTCCTTGCAATCTCCGGTGGGAGTTAGGGTGGGATTGCTGTCTCTGCGACTCTAGCTTCAGTCCTGCGGCCTCCCTGTGTGCGTGCGTGCTGTGTACCTCTTGGTGAGTACCCTCCCTTGCCCCCCAGTGCAGTCACTCTGCGGCTGCCTTGCACCCTGGGCAATGCCTGCCGCTGCCTTTGCAGCCTCCCTGCATACCTAGTCTATACTGTGTCTCTGCCAGCATCCATTTTTTAGTGTTTTCCCTCTGGTCTGGAACGTTGGGGGATGCCTGTGCATAGAAATGCTTTAAAAATCGCGCAAAAGCGGGCAGAAACGACAAACGAAAAAATGGAAAACGGAAACAAAATTTTTCCAAAAATTCACGACAAATGGAAACGAACCAAAACAGACCTCTCAACAACAAACACAAAACTGAAACACCATTTTTTGTTTCGTGCCCACCTCTACTGTATAGTTCTTCTGTAGTCATGATTGTTGTTTTCTTAACATTCAACTGCAGTGCTTTTTTGGCACGTTCTTGTTTCACTTTCGCTAAAAATCATTCCAATAATTGCTGCTTCCTGGCAATAAGATGTTATGATCTACAATACATATCTTACATTTACTGATGTTTCATCTGCCAATTTTCATTCCTCCTTTTTCTGATTCTCATCTGCCTTTCCTGTGCAGGTTAAACAAATAAGTGTGCAAAGTGCACATTTGTCTGAAACCTTAATTGACTTGTAATATTACTTTAAGTACTGGTAGATATGATGGGTTTCGTTCAGCTAGGACTAAAACTGGATTCAGCTGCAAATATTATGGATGTGTGCCTTTGTGTACCATTTAATCAGTGTCCACATTTTTAGAGCTAAATTGTTCAAGCTCAGCTCTGCGTTTGATTGCAAGCTCTCCCTTACACCCAGGATTATGAACAGGACCCATATGCTCATCATCACCCTGCAGACTAAAATGTATGTGTTTTGTGTTAGAATTTTAGATGTACTTTGTTTTTGTGACCCATGGCACAAACTGGGAATGTATGGACTTGTTTACAACATTTGGTGGTTCTGTGTTCATTTCCTTCTTCTTCAAGTTTCATGTCCTTATAGAATATTGGTGATCAGTAGCATGATCTGCTTTCTATCTAAAGCTATTCTAAATAGGTGATGTGGTGACTCAATGGGGCTAGAGCACTGAAAACTGTTGGCTACAAAGTTGGCAGCTAAGCGATTGGAATCCCGGATGCCACACAATGGAGTGAGCTTCCACTGATAACCCCAGCTCCTGCCAACCTAGCAGTTCGGAAGCATGTAAATGCAAGTAGATAAATAGGTACCACCATAAAAAGTGGGAAGGTAAAACAGTGTTTCCTTGCAGCCATGCTGGCCAGAATGTTCTTAAGCCAGAATGTTCTTCAATGCACTCGGCCACACTTCCCATCCATTTTTACTTGAATGATGACCTGTGACAAATGGTATTGTTACTGTGTATTATGTGACCAAAATATTGTAATTGTCTTATCTTTATGGTATAGAGAATATCTAGCTTTTTATTCATACGCTATAATACAGCCACAATGGGGACTTTAGTTGTCCAAGGTATCTTCAGAGGTTGTCTGTACATCCACATCTTAAATGCTTCCAGCTTCCTACATAATGTGTCTGTAAGGGTCCAAGTTTCAATGTCATAGAGAAGTATACTAAATACAGTGGTACCTTGTATAAAGGAATTAATTCGTACCAAATGAAATTATGTCAAGCAAATTTTTCTTTATACAAATTCTCATAGGAATGCATTGAAAACGGAGTGATCCCATTTTTATGTTGTATGGAGTGTCCCCATAGGCGATTATGTTAAGCAAATTTTCCCTATCTCCGGAATTTTTATGTTGTACAAATTTTATGTTATACAAGCTGTTTGTTATACAAGGGTCCACTGTACATAAGATTGAAACAAAGTCTGAAAGATGAGTCTCAATCGGTCAAGATTTTCCTCATTTTTCTGGAATGGATTTCTAGCTTATCCAATTCTGTAATGAATGCTGCATGAAAAATCCCAGTTATCCTTGACATAATATCCCAAGTATCTATAAGGTGATACTATTCTCTCTTCAGTTCCAAGAGAAGAAAATTGGGTAATGTATCAAATATAAGCCACATGAATTTCTCATCCTTATTCAGACTTTTCCACAAAGAAAGGAGTGGCTTTTGTTGACTGAATAAAGAAGATTACATCAAAAATAGCTCCTCGTTATTCCTTTTTCATGCCTCACAGAAGCAGGTAATGACATGAGCTTTGTTGGCAAAATATCATTTAGGCTATTATTGAAATCTAGTTCTCAGGCCACTGCGTGCATGTCACTGATACTGATACTGTTTCTGTGAAGTCAGATACAATGCACAGCTTTTGAACAGTACGTGAAACACCTTTCATTTGACAGAAGATGTGTGGAACATAAATAGCAAGGACATCTTTACTAGCGTAAACAGAATATGTGGCAGTCATTTACAGTACACTTGACTATAAATCTGATCATCGGCATCCTACTCAAAATTGGTGGCATCTTGTCACAGCATCCTTATCAATTAGAGAAGCAATATTATCTAAGAATCAATCCTGAATTTAGATGATCTGCAGTGGATTTGTCCAGTTAAATTTAATACACTAACTGTGCCTGTTCCTGAAGACTTTTCGCCTGCATATCATGATACATACTTTTGGGGCAGCCTCCTCAGATTATTGTAATATGTTCTAGGTAGAGCTGCCCTTGGTATAAGTTTGTGAACCACAGCTGGTTGAGAATGCTGCAACCCATCCTTTCATCCCTAGGGGTTACAGGGACCAAGTGACTCTTGGCTCCAACAACTTAATTGGCTATCAGCCTTTTGCAGGGCACAATTCCAAGTGATGGTTAAGACAATATAAAACAATGTGGAACTTGGAGCTCTGGATTTTAAAGGGCCAAGTTTACCAGCCACTCCAGGTTTTAAGATCTTCTGGCTATGCCCTGCCTCAGATTCATCCATCATGAGACACATTGGGTTGAGTTAGAAGAACAAATATTGCAATCGTACCTGGATCCAGAGTCTGCTTGTTAAAGGAGGCTGTACCCCTTCTAGCTTCTCCCCCTTGTCTCACTAAATAAAAAACTTTTTATTCAGACAGGCACTGTGAATTTTAAGGTGCACGAAACATCACATTAAAATATGAAAGTCTTTGAGGTGCCACATGTTTGTGTCTTTTGTTTTGTTCTGTTTTTCTTTGATTTTTGCCTGAAATTCTTGAAAAGACTAACACGGCTACCCTCTCTGAAACTTCTACTATAGGAAACCGTGTTTTGTAAGACAAAGTTTTTGTAAAACATAGTGACCCATAGCCTCTAGAATGGATTAATCCATTTTAATACATTCCTATGGGAAACAGTGTTTGTAAGAAATTTTCATAAAGCAAACTGACCCATAGAACAAATTAAATTTGTTGTAAGAAGTACCACTGTACTGTGTTTTGTTTTATATTGTGATCCAAAGGTTTCTAACTCCAACATTAAGATTTAGGAGCATCTCCTGTCCTGACTTAAATACTTACTCCAATATATCTTACAAATTCTAACATGTAATTTAGTTTAATTGTGACCTTTAGTAAAGAAAGTTGACTTCTGGAAGAAAATGAGTCCAAGTAGCAATGTCACTTTTTCCAGACACTAGGGAACCTGCTCTGGAAACTGGATATCTTAGCACCTGCCTAGATTTACTGACTATGGAGAAAAATCCCAGTTTCAACCCATGTTACCTGCCAGTAGTGCCGTTGTTTTTAAACGCAGTCTGAAATACTGGAGAACTGTTAGTTTAGTCAGCATAGAACAGGATGAAGGAAGACTTGTAGCCTCCAGCTCTATTTTTTTAGCCTACCACTTTCCATTGCAAAAGGTCTGCAGTGCGAGAGAAGCACCCAGGAGTCCCTGTGTGATTGATACTTCTCTTCATGGCAGGTTTACAGGCTTAAAAACTAGCAGTAGCATTAAAGCTGTTTAAGAAATCAGGTGAGAAAAAAACAGCCCTTTTCATTCAAAACTGACAGACGGCTGAGACAGAAAATCCCGCAGTCAGCTGCAGACTTCATGATTAGGTTTTTAATGGTATAATCAATGTGCATTCTGGTGCCCAGGAGTTCTGGAAGCCATTTTGATTCCCCAGAAACATGTTCAAACAGAAATGAGCAGCTCACAGTTCAGATCTTATGTCTAATACTGATGTTTTGGAGAACCTTTGCTTAAAAGTGTCCTTCTTTTCAATGCCACAGTTCTAAATACAATCATGTTTAAAATTCTGATATAAAATAAAATGAACCAAGCAAAAGAACTGAACACACAAACAGAGATGGGGGGGGGGTGGAAGGTGACTTCTGGTCAACCTTTGCAACATAATGTAACATAGATTTGTTCTGTCCCATCAGTTCTTATTCTAACATCTGAAAGCACATTGCTTTGAGGGCAAGAAAGCAATTAACCGAAAGCCTCTTCAGAGTAAACTATCTTATTTGTATCACCACTTCTATGGTGTGACAGTGGGTCACCATCTCTAAACCACAAAGGCTGAAGAAGGACAGGATGCAAATTATCAACAATAGAGAAGTCATTAAAGGCCTTTTTCATGCCTTTCCAAGGAGAATGGGGAGATCACTACTTGCACTGAATGGTGACATGTCTAGAAAGATCATAATTCTTATGACAGCTTTCAAATCCTTTGTTGCCACACCAAAGGCTGCGCATAAGTTCAAGGATTCTCAAATCTAAGGATTCTCAAGTAGTCTCCAATTACAAAGAAGTCCAGAATTGGTTCCACTACATTAGGGAAGGTATATATCTGATGGTAAGCTAGTTGGTACACAGGCAGTTTCTCTACTTTTGATTATTCACCCCAGTCATTGCAGACCTTAGCAATGCAAATGAGTTTGGGATATCTATCCATGAACTAGATTTTGCTGTATGTTGAGCTGACAGTAAAAACCACCAGAAAACATATGGCAACTCTATGGAGTAGGGCACTTAGGACAGTGTTGGAGAACCGATGGCACAGGTGCTAAAGATGGCACTCAGAGGCCTTTCTCTGGGCACCCAACATTATCCCTTCACAGCCACCTGTATTCAGGTTAAATTGCTGTATTGGCACTTTGCAAAAAAAATGAGTGAGTTCTGAATTACAGTTTGGGCACTCGGTCTCTAAAAGGTTTGCCACCACTGGCTTAGCGTCTTACTTGCTTAACTTTATAAGAAACAGTACAATTATTTTTCTCTCCCTGAGAGATGGTGAAATTGGCTGTGCCGTGCCTAATTTTTGCAAGTAAGAAATTTGTGCAAGAAATTCTTTAATACAAACATTACAAATTGTGAAAAGTGACAAGCGTTGTTTTTTGCAGGGACTTTTAAGGATGAGAAAGATCATATGAAGTGCTTGCATCTTTTTAAAAAATAATCAGGCAGTAGTTCTCTGTTCACTATGCTGTGTGGAACTTCTCAAAGGGGAAGAACACTAGTGTTGAGCAAAATTTGAGGAGAATACTGGCAGCTTGATAAAAAACAATAGTGCTCCCTGTTCTGTTCTTAACTGGGGGCTGGGATGGGGGCAAAGCAGTTAACAGGACTTGAACTGTCTTTGTTTTGGTTTCTTATCAAGCCAGCCTGAAAGGATCAGAATCCAAAAAGATAGTCTTTTTCCATACCAATCAGAAGGCAAAAATGTGGATCTTCACTGTAATTAAAACCCTCCTTATCAACTGATGCCACATAATTTGCTTGGGTTCTGGACCAGCGTGGATGCCAACAGGGGAACTGGTTGCTCTCCCCCACCCCACTTTTTTTTTTCATTTTGCACACTTTTCTGCTTTTAAACATCTCTGTGGTTTGTATTGACTGGGTGATTATTGACATATTTTCTTAGCTTCAAATTATTATCATTTTGAATCCCAGGATTTAGAAACTAATTACAAGATTTAAATGGATAAGCCTATGGAGCTAAGCCTTGAAAATATTGCTATCTAGGAGGATAAATATATGAAAACTGTTTGAACTGCTGACTTAGTAACTGAAATTGGAAAGCAATCCGCAAGATAACAATAAATCTGTAAACAATCCTCTAGTCTTGTTTGTAATACGTCCATGGAAATCATAATGTATCTTTTATTATAAAGCTACAGGCAACAACTGTAGCTACACAATAGAAAATGGTTATTTTTCAGGCATGGTATATGAATTAACATTCATATACTTATTCTCTATACTGAGTTTTTTAAATTGATTAAACATTGAATAACATTGTTCAGAGAAGGAGAGAAGTTGCATAAATATTCCTTTTGTTAAGGAAATTAGTTGTTTTTTATCACAAAAATATCAGAAGCTGTTATGACGAGAAGTAAGATGTGTGAAGTGGGGTTTTTTTGGGTTTTTTGCTGTCTTATTTCACAGAGTGATTCCTTCACCAGATGCACTTGCAATATTATTCTTTGTTTGTATTAGATTTAGATGGTAAATAGTAAATTGTAGTAGATTTAGATAGGTTGTGATATTTTAAATGAACTGTGTAGGCCTGTGAGTTAAAAATCCACTATTAGCATGAATCAATATAGCACAGAAAGTATAAGAAACTTTTTAAGTTCCTAAGAGCTCATCATTGGGCTAGGTGATAAAAAGTAAGGAATGACAGAATAATATTTTTCCTTTCAAAACAAAAAAAGCCTCAAAACAGAGATTGCAGACTGAGTGAATGTCTACCGAATTGCACCAGACTGGAACAAAGAAGATGTATGTTTGGCAGAACAGGCAGGAGTTTTTTGAAAGAGTGAAGCAACCAGTTTCATTAAAAATCAGTGTGTATTTGTATGAATTGCAATAAAATAAAATAAAATAAATTCTCAGCTAGAGATGGGCACGACTCAAAAAATGGTGTTTCGTTTGTTGTTTGTCATTTAGGGGGTCCGTTTCAGTTCGTTTTCATTTTTCGTGAATGTTTGCAAAAAAATTCATTTTCGTTTCGTTACGTAATGAAATGAAAAAATGAAAACGAAAATGAAAAATGCTGTTTTGTTAGCATTCATTACAGTTCAATGTATTTGCCGCAATGAAAATGAAACGCACGACAAAATTTCTGGTGTTTCGTTTTGTTTTGTTTCATTTTGGGGACAAAAGTCATTTTTCGTTTCGTTACGTAACAAAATGAAAAATGAAAACGAAAATGAAAAATTGCTCATTTCGTGCCCATCTCTATTCTCAGCTTCAGACATTCTAGTGCAGAACTCAGTATATAATGGCTTGAAAAGAGGTACTCCATTATACTGCTGTTCTTAACTTGAATGACAGTAGATGTCAGAGGTGGAATATCTGAGGAATCCATATTTAGGTTCGACAGGTTGTCTTAGACTGCTCCACCTAGGCTGTCAGTAGAATCCAGAATGTTACCTCTGAATCTCTGAAAAATTTCTTAAAAAATGTTCCTGTTTTTTATTAGGTGCACATACATCCTTCAAATACATTCAAAACAAGGCCCGAACATGATTCAATACATTGGGGAAATGTGTATAAAAATTAGTGTGAGTTAAAATAAGCAGGCATAAACATTTGAAAACAAGCAAAGAAAGAAAGAGATAGGAAACAAAGAAAGAGGTGAAGATAAGGGATATATATCATAGGAAGGAAGGAAGGAAAGTCTGGTGGGAAAAGAACAGAGTAAGAAGCATGCATCAAATTTATACAGATTCATAGAGATAGGTCATGTTCCAACAGTCGTAGTAGTTGTGTTTCCAGACTCCTTTGCTGGATGATGTCAAGTAAGTGTGCAAAGGGTAAGAGACCCAAAGGAGATTTATTTCAAACTTGTTTGAGTTCCCAGGTGGTTTGGAGTTCTGTCCAGAACTGAATAGCAGAGAAAGGCCCTATAATCCAGGGCTGAACACCACCCTGCCCAGATTATGAAATGTGCACCATGCAAAGCAAAGCAAAGCAAAGCAAAGCAAAGTGTTCTGCTTATATACCGCCCCATACCACTTTAAGTAGTCTCTGGGTGGTTTACAAATGTAATTACAGTGTGCAGGCTACACATTGCCCCCCCCCCAGCAAGCTGGGTACTCATGCCTATAGAAAGCCTTTCTTCAGAACAGGATGAGCAATTAAAAGGAGAGTTTGTACTAAAAATGTAACCTTTCAGATTTTTTTTTTGCTGTATTCATGTTTTCATTTCAAGCTCATGCCACTCCTTGCCCTTGGAGCTGACCTGAAAACATCTGCTGCTACCTCTCATATCTTAGTCAACAGTTATATCTTGCTGATTTATCAGCGAATTAAATTAACCATAAACAGGTAAAAATACTAATATTAACAAGGGTGAGCAGCAGTGACAGGAAGAACACTACTACTGACTTATTTACTTGACATCCTCCATGCATTTGATTGTTTTGCCATAGACACACACCAAAATAATACTGTGTCAGTGATGGTACAACTCCAGTCCCCATTCACATCAAAGGACAGTGTCCACAAAAAGAAGTATTCTTATATGGAATAAACACATTAGAGGTCTGTACTGGAAAAAAAGGAAGAAGTTTCTCTTTTCCTGTTGTCAACTAAATATTGTGGTATAAAATGACAAATGGAAAGTGTCTTTAGTTGTTTACCTTAGCTTAATAACATATACTTGTCCCCTGAGGTGATGTTTTCGAACCAAGTTTACTTATGAGGGGATTTCTGCTCCTCTCTGCTTGTGTCTCCCATAACTCTCTCTTGTCAGCAGCCAAAATCCTATTGCTTAGCCTAGTAAATGGGCCTAGAATAGGCTCACTGAATCAATGGTGATATAGTATCTCACCTTCTCAATAAATTCCATTGATGCAAGGGAGCCTACTCTGCAATTTATTACTCTGACGTAAGTCACAACCACAGTAGGCCCATTTGTGTCACTTCCTTTAAACTGCTGGTTTAACCAAGGGGATCTTTTCTTTTCTTTTAAGGGGAACATTGTATTCTCTGTTATACCTTGGTTTTTCTGTATTTATGATATTTTGGATCCTTTGGGAGAAAGGCAGCCTGTCAATATTTTCAATTAAATAAATATCACTGAAACCTGTGGGGGTTTTGACTTTATAAATCCCCACTGATTCAGCGGACCTACCTCAGTGCAATTTACTAAACTAAACAACATAATTTTGGCCTTTATGTGTGGAGATGAATTTTGTTGAGTTCTACCTCTCTATAAATGTACTCGTTTAACATATTT
Source organism: Phrynocephalus versicolor (assembly GCA_023846285.1). Classification (NCBI taxonomy): domain Eukaryota; kingdom Metazoa; phylum Chordata; class Lepidosauria; order Squamata; family Agamidae; genus Phrynocephalus; species Phrynocephalus versicolor. The sequence continues at coordinate 23,012,256 of JAHTLZ010000015.1, forward strand.
CTGGAGCAAATGTACCTTACCTTGTGAATTCACGTACTGCAACATATACAGCTGAAGAAACAAACACACAGAAATGTGGAGAAGGGTTTATGCCTTAGAAGCAACACATACATGCATGCACAAATTTCTTTCACCAAAAGAAAACCTGTCCAAATTCTCTCAGTTGTGTATGAAACAAGGACAAAAAGGTATGATTTGCAGAGACACATCAAAGTCAAGACTGAGAGATCTTCACATCCTAGTTTTGCCTGTGGTCAATTAATATAGGGCTGGAAGGTCCATAACCCACCAGATATTGTTGGATTCTACTGTCCATCATCCCCAGCAGGCCAGTGGTGAGGGATAATACGAGCGGTGAGAGATGACTGACTTTCCCCCAGTTGTGTTAATCTGCTTGAGCCTGTGGCTAGTTTTTCTTTTGCCATACTAGAAAATGAACATGGGATCTTAAAGAATGCACCATATAATGTACGGTTAGTACTTACTGCTGAAATAGAGCCTCTTGCAAAAGTTTTAACAGTTTCTGCCAAATGCACTTGCTATGAGGTTTCCATTATGATTATTTTTTGTTTTCTTTTGTTCGAGTCTGCGTCTTCTATCTGATTTTGCAATCTCCCTTTCCCAGGCATCTTCAAAGGCTTCTCTAACAGGTAGATTTTGTTAATTAATTTTTATGCCTGAAGCGACAGAAGAGAAATTTATCTTTAAGAGGACACTGGTTATAATGATGTACATTCTTTCTAGACAACAAAGACAAGAAAAGTGAATCGTAATTTGCCCCAAACCATTTGATTATCAGCATTTATTGTATCTCCAATAGATTTCAGATATTAAGATCTATTAGCAAGCCATGTTCTGACTATTAAACTTCAGTATGTTAGTTTTTTTCACATACACAGAATGTGATCCTAAAGCAAGAGAACCTGTAGACCATGTTACAAGACTACAGGGTATAAATGCTAAAATCTGGGTAGCCTTTCAGGAGTCAAATCTGCATATTAATAATAATTTATTGTCATTGCGTGTATATACACACAGTATACACATACAATGAAATTCAGACACCCAGAGACCAGATTCAACACACACACAAATCTCCAAACTCACACACATTAAAAAAAAACCTTCAACACACACACACATAAAAATCCCTGAACACATATATACAGTATGTATGTTTTAGGCTACTTCAGATGCATAATTCCAATTGCTTCTAAACTGAAAACACCCTGACATTTTGGACCAGAACTTCCACTGTTCCTCACTATTAGTTATGGGAACTGTAGTGCATAATGACCATAGAATACCCAGTTGCTCCTGTTCACCAGCTGTAGGCCTGAATTACATTGTTTCCTGCCCTTTTTAATGCTTTTGTCTAAGTATTTTTTTAAATCTAGCATCGCATATTACTAATACCTCAACAAGTGCATACATCTATAACTTTTCATTTTATATTCAGTTGATAATACACATTTTGCACTGCAAGTAAAGTCATTGAGGAAGATTTAAAAGGGATACTGGGATTATTTCCCCTCTTTCTGGGTGGGTGTTTTGGAATTTCGCAGGCAATGTTCCCTATCACCAAATTCAAAGATGTACTGTTTGCCAGACTGTATGGCTTTGGTCCTAATTCGATAGGGAAAAATAGGTAATAGGTTATAGCTCAATTAAAGGAAAGGGTAGCAAGTTGAGCACTGTATTTCCCACCCATTCTAAAAAAGACTGCCTACCCCAGCTTCCTGAAAAGAAACCATGAATGCCCTGTTACAGGTACTTTCTGATTGATTCCCCACCCACAAATGGCAATTCCAGGCACTGTGAATTTCCCCAGTGGAGTTGGTCCTCAAGTTCTCCTGAGTCCTTGTGTGTTGTGTCGTTACAGTCGTGACCGACTCTTTGTGACCCCATGTCCATGGAGTTTTCTTGGCAGGAATACTGGAGTGGTTTGCCAGTTCCACCTCCAGGTGCCTACAGCACCTGGTATTCCCTGGTAGTCTCCCATCCAAGTACTAACCACGACCAACCCTGCTTAGCTTCTGAAATCAGGCAAGATCAGATGTGCTTAGGGCATCTAGGCAGCTCTCCTGAGTCCTTGCCTACCCCTAATCTAAACTAACTGTAGAACTTTCTGTAGAAAAAGAAGTTGAAATTTTAACTGCTCCCATTCTCTTTTAACTTTAACATTGCCTTTTATTTCTAAGATGCTGCTCAGTTCCCTGTTCTCAAACTTGAATATGTCTTAAATGTACTGTAATGCATATTGTCCCTCATTACTGTAAGCTGCCTTGGGTCCTTTTCTGAGGAGAAAGGGGGTGGTAAAATACTCCAAACTAAAAAAAAAATAGAGCATCATTGATGGAACTTCTTCAATACAAGCATATTGAATTGATATGTTTAGTAAACACTCATGGAGAGAAGAATGAGACTTAGAGATTTCTTACAATCAAACACTTTTATCAAGATTTTCCAAACTTTGCATGCATAAACACATGAAAATTTGTAGGGTCGTTACAAAATAATGTGGAATAAGCGGCTACTGGGGTATTCTGGTAGGTTGGTGTATGAGCACTGGGAAGCATGGCAAGTAAGTATAAATCCCTACACCTCTTTATATTTATTGGTCATATTTATTGGTCAAAGAAAGACTTCCTTGGAGACCACTTCTGAAGGTTGCCTAGGTACCTAAATCAGATTCTGACGTCAGTGTTCATTAAATTATTCTATATTTTAAGTGATTGAAGTGAAATTGGCTTTCTAGGTTATGAAAAATTATGCCTGTATGAACATCTGCTGTGCTGTAAGGATAATATCAACATGCCTTCATGTGGGAATTTGAAAAAAGCAACCCTTGGGTGATAACTGTGCTGATCAAAAAGATTCAGGTTATGATTCCGTGTAAAATTATTTTCATATTGTTTTCCTACTGTTGCAAACTTTGCTTACTTTGTTTATTCCTTACTTGCTTAAGAAACTTTGACTTTTCTTCTTCTTTCTTTCTTGCTTAGAAATATAATCCATGGCTTTCTCAGTTGAGTAGCACCAGCATTGTCTGTTTTTATCCAAATATTTTCTTTTTCTTTCTTTCTTTCTTTCTTTCTTTCTTTCTTTCTTTCTTTCTTTCTTTCTTTCTTTCTTTCTTTCTTTCTTTCTTTCTTTCTTTCTTTCTTTCTTTCTTTCTTTCTTTCTTTCTTCCTTCCTTCCTTCCTTCCTTCCCCAATCCCACCTGCTTCACAATGACATCTGGCTAACCAGTCATATTTATTCTCATATTTACTTTTACCCGTAGATAGATGAAATGCAGTGGGGCAAAGGAGTGAAGAAAATCCCTACTTCTGTCTGCAGCCTTCCCTGTAAACCAGGAGAACGAAAGAGGATTATTAAAGGGATGAGTTGCTGCTGGCAGTGTGAATTGTGTGATGGATACCAATACCAGTCTGACGAAGTGAGCTGTAAACTCTGCTCCTACGATCAACGGCCTAATGAGAACCGGACAGGATGCAGCCCTATCCCTATTGTGAAGCTGGAGTGGCATTCCCCCTGGGCTGTCATCCCAGTCTTTTTAGCCATGCTTGGAATTATCGCCACCATCTTTGTCATGGCCACCTTCATTCGATACAATGACACCCCCATTGTGCGGGCTTCTGGAAGGGAACTCAGCTATGTGTTGTTGACGGGAATATTTCTATGTTACATCATCACTTTCTTGATGATTGCCAAGCCCGACGTGGCAGTGTGCTCTTTCCGGCGTATCTTCCTAGGATTGGGAATGTGCATAAGTTATGCAGCTCTCTTAACTAAAACAAACCGTATCTACCGCATATTTGAACAGGGCAAAAAATCAGTGACAGCACCCAGGCTAATTAGCCCAACGTCACAACTAGCCATTACGTCAAGTTTGATATCAGTACAGCTTCTTGGGGTTTTCATTTGGTTTGCAGTTGATCCACCCAACAGTTTCATAGATTATGATGAACATAAGCCCATGGAACCAGAGGAGGCCAGAGGAGTCCTCAAATGTGACATTACGGATCTACAAATAATATGCTCTTTGGGGTATAGCATTTTCCTAATGGTCACATGTACTGTGTATGCCATCAAGACTCGGGGTGTCCCAGAAAATTTTAATGAAGCCAAACCCATTGGATTCACAATGTACACTACCTGTATAGTTTGGCTTGCCTTCATTCCAATATTTTTTTGCACTTCGCAAGCAGCTGAAAAGGTAGGTGAAAATTAAGTATCTTATGAAACCATTATTACTAATCAAGTATGCATGAAAATCGACCTTGAAACAGCTATCTGGAAACATGAACAACAGCTGGATAAAAATGTTTATTACACCTTAAACCCTACATATTGTTAATGAATCTCCCATGAAATTATTTTCTATGTTATTTCATCACACACACCCTCAATTCGTGCCATCCCTTTATTCAGTTTAAGGAACAGAACTGATCATGAAACATAGGAACTCAGAGCTAAGTCACTTTGGTTAAGAAGGTTAATTTTTCTCAGAGCCAGCTTTGTCGTAACTCCAGGTTTCTTAAAAGATTCTCATCAGCAGAGACCACAGGATGACTGATGACAGATGGACTCTCTGCTACACAGAGGATTACTTTTTTCCAAAATGTATGTGTTGGGTCACTTGACTTGTTTAGACAGAACCTGAAAGTAAGAATTTACATGATTACAGCTTTTGTTGTGGTGGGAAATACCATTCTGTAGTGTATTAGTTATTGGGCTGCTATTGACCCACACAAATGATATTTGCGGGTTGAACTCCTAGCTGTTTTTCAGCTGCAAACCTAAGTGCAGTAAACCACATGCTGAGTAGGCCCATTGAACCAGTGGGGATTTGGTAAATCAACTTATCTGTAAGTTCCCTTGACTCAGGGGGACTAATCTAGTTGCAACTCATGATGCCAAGCAATGGGATTTCAGCCAGTTTCTGTACAGCCCCATGAAAACAGAAGTTAGTCAATCAATCAATCAAAGCCTTTATTGACATAAAACAGAAGTCAAGAGCAATCCATGTCAGAAATACGCATTTAAAAGCATTAACCATACCCTTCTCTACTGAAACTTAAAATAGTTTTTAAGTTTGTAATATGATGGCTAAATTTGCTGAATACATGGTTGTCACTAAATGTCCAAGTAATTAGTGGAAAGGGAAAAGCAGCTTACCAGTAATGGGACAGAACTAAAAATATATAAAGCAAAGTGTTCTGCTTATATACCACCCCATGCCACTTTAAGTAGTCTCTGGGCGGTTTACAATTTATAACTTTTTAACTGAACTGCCCTGCATATACTAGCATGTATCATATTCTGTGCTCCATTCATTTCCTGGTTTTTATTGTGGCAGGAACAATGAGTTTAAGAGGAATGAATGCAAAAAACTAAAAGGGGGAAAGGGAAAGATTAAAAACACATAAAGTTTTTGCTTCTAGAGCCACATAGTTTATTCAATATGTGATACATACCAACCAGTGTGGACTGTCTCTATATACAAGAGAACTAAGAGAGTAGTCCTAAATTGAGTCCTGCTCAATTTAGGACCAGCCCTGTTATTAGCCATAGTGAAGTAACTGACTAAGGTGGTTACTTCACGTCCTTCCTCGAGCCGAGGTGAACTTGCCTCCATGTTGAAATCGGTTTTCAACATGGATCAAGAAGTGGATTGAAAAGATTCCCGAGCTCCAGGACAGGAATCTCTCACCCCGCTTGGAGCGCAGTTCAAAGGGCGTGGTCGGGGTGAACTCGGATTGACCCCACAAGGACGTGAGGTTACGTTCCTTCGAACTCGGATTGACCCCCACAAGGACGTGAGGTTACGTTCCTTCGAACCAGTCTCCAGCGGGGCCGCGAACTGCAGAGAGAGGGACATGAAGTATCAGCCTAAGGCAACAGTATCACCTTACAAGCCTTTGGAAGTTGCCACAACGTCCCACCTTCCCCTCATTATCTCTTTGTGGAACACAATACAGAACAGTGCATGCCTAGAGATGTGAAGGCCTGGGGGGGGGACAGAATTTTTTTTTTGGGGGGGGGAGTTATTATTCCTTTTTTTCAGAAGCCTTTTGGTCCCCCCTCCCAAAAAAATGGAAGCATTGAAAAAAGAAAAAAATGATTATGGAATGTTTTATTTTAACATGATGAATAAAATATTTTAAGACAGTGTGTTCTAATATTTTCCAAATCATTTCTAAAAATATGCATAGTATCAGATTATTCTAATTTCTATGCACTGAGGTCAAGCAATTCCTAGGTTACAAACTGAACTCTCCAATGCAAGAACAAGATGCATTTCTTTGGAGGTGCTGCTATTGTCACAAGGAAAAGGAAAAGGTTTCACTTTTGTTTTTGCATGTGGGTAGGTGTGTTTGGTTCTGTTCTGTCCTCTTCACTAGGCCTCAAAGCACTGGAAGAAAATACAGAGCAACAAAAATGATTCTGATTAAATTTCATGCCCATTCATTGAAACTTAGTCCCACTTCCTTCTATACATTTTCTCCCTCTTCAATTCTTTTTACCAGAATGAGGTTTTTATTTTATTTTTATTTAATACTGTAGAGAGAAATTATGAATTAATACTGGATTTTTAAACATTGTTTTTGTTCCCCATAAAGTAGTAAACAGTTCAGGAGATTGTTACTCCATTTGTTACTTACAATTACAAATAAATATTATTTACAAAGTAAATTCTGTTCATAATAATTGTTTGGATACACTGTATTTTAATATGCTAGTTGTGATAATTTTATGCCAAGTCAAATTGTCCATAGTCATATTTTGTGCTCCTAAAGTAACAGAATGACTTTCAAGCTGTAAAAGGGGGTGGGGAGTGCTGATGTAGCTTTTCCCTTTTTCTTTCTTCTTTTCTTTCCCCCCTGAAAATTTCTGGGTATTTTTCCCAAGCTTCAAAATGTCCAGATATTTTACATCTCTAAGAAATGCCACAGATTTGGTCCTGGAGCACCATGACCAATCTGATGCCCTTAAGCTTTAGTAAAGGATTATATTTCCTACTGCCATTGTTGATATAAGATCCAATTGCCAATCGTACAGGTTAGTTGGCCTCCATACACAAAGTGACACAGTCTTGTCCTTTGTCTCAGGCAGCACAAAAGAGACTTGACTCAACTCATACTCCCATGATTGAAAATTAAACCATATTAGCTGAATTATTTGAGTTGTAGAGTTTTTTTTGACCAGTCATTCTCAATTAAGATTGGGAAAAAAGGATTGCACATTGTTCATAGCTGCAGGTATATTGTAGATAATTAATGAGTAGCTTTTTCTTTTGCAAATGCAGCTAAAGGAGCCTCTATTTTATAGAATGTCAGGTTCTAAGTATCTGTCTTTGGCTATCCCAAGAGCCAACATATTATAACATTACAGAAACTAACTAGAAATACTGTATGTGAAAAGGATTAGTCACAGTCATCTGATTTCATCCCCACAACAGCAGGGTTTTCTATATTTTATTTATTTATTTGATGTTTACCATGCTTTTCTTCCCTAGTGGGGTTCCAAGGCAGTATCTAGGGCAGTGCTGGCAGACCTATGGCAGAGGTGCCAAAGGTGACACTTGGAGCCCTTTCTGTGGGCACCCGGCATCGCCCCTTCACAGCCACCTATATTCAGGTTAAATTGCTGTATTGGCACTTTGCAAATAAGTCGGTTTTGAATCACAGTTTGGGCACTTGGTGTCTTAAAGGTTCACCATCACTGATCTAGGGGATACAGTATTAAATTTAGTTTATTAAACCACTGTGACTGGACTCAAGAACTTCCCCGTCTGCTTCCCATTCCTTATATTATTCACAAAGCTAAGGCATATGTCTTTGTACACACCCTCTATCTTTTTTGCTGAAACATGACCAAATTGCATTTCATTATCTGCCCAGTTTGCTCGTGTTTTATGAACTGCATACTGGGTATGTGCTTAAGATATAACTAGTACTTAGAAGAAAAAGAGAATAATAGAAGCAATGTGCTTGTTATTCTAAAGCACAACTCCTCCTCTAATTCTAGTCCATAAATTCAAATATCATTCCTTCTTTGGGTTTTGCTTCCAGACAGCAGGGTCTGCTTCATCGTCTGCATTTGTCCAATTTAATATAGAAGTTCTTATGGACTTGCATCAAATGTCTTCCCCCTGTTTAGATGTATTATATACACTGTAGTCTCTTTGCCTTACAGTATCCATTTCCATGTAAAAATAGAATTTCTTCAGCTGATATGATTCCGTGTTAGCAAATGTCTTTTTGATGGTGGGGAATATATCCATACATATAAAAGGCTTGTCATTGGATCAAATTTTGGATCAAATTTCTGTTCAATATTTCTCTACTTATATTATAGCCATTTCTCTAACAAAAATGGATTGGCTGTTTTTGTAAGTCCATCTTCCTTTGTGAAAAGAGTTTAGGAACTGGCACAAACATAGTTATCAATTGGAAGGCCATTGAAATGTCTTTTAAAAAGTCATATCACAAGCCAAGCAAGAGGCACCACACTCATGTAAGCCAAGTTCTGATATATGGCAACCTTTCCCAGCTATAGAGAAAATCAGATATAATGTATTTTTGAAGGCTTTCACAGCCAGGATCTGATAGCTGCTGTGACTTTTTCAAGCAGTTTGGTCATGTTCTGGAAGTTTGTCTTCCTGATGTTTCACCAGACTCTGTGTCCGGCATCTTCAGAGGGCAAAGAGCTCAGGGAATTAAGAGTTCTCTGTGTGCTCTGGGGTATAGAGTGAGTGGAGACTGTGTGGTTTTAAAGTTGTGGGAAAGAGGAAATTTGTCCTGTGCAGGAGAAAAGGTGTCAGTCATTGCATTGTGATTAAGAAGTTTCACTGCAATCAAGGGTGGCAGCAATCCTCTGAAGTTGATGGGTGTCGTTAGCTGTTCTGTTGTGTGAACTGATCACTGTTGGTTGTGGCTGGGTGGGAATCATTGAGCTTTGATCTGTTGCAGACTGTAGTTTTCAGTACTGGAAGCCAGGCTTTGTTGATTTTTAAACTTTATTCTTTTTTTGTTGTTGTTGAAACTGTGCTTATGTTTGTGGATTTCAATGGCTTCCCTGTGGATGACATAGTGATTGGTAGTGTTGTCAAGTACCTCTGTGTCCTGGAAGAGGATTTCATGTCCAGTTTGTTTCTGCGTGTGTTTAGCTACTGCTGATTTTTCTGGTTGTTTTAGTCTGCAGTGTCTTTCATGTTCTTTGACTCTGGCCTGGATGCTGTGCTTAGTGTTCCCAATATATACCCGGCCACAACTACAAGGTATCCGGTATACTCCTGCAGTGGCAAGTGGGTTCCTTTTGTCTTTTGGTGACTGTAGCATCTGTTGTATTTTTCTGGTGGGTCTAAATACTGTTTATAGTTTGTGGTTCCCCCCCCCAACACTTTGTCCATGCGGTCCACGACTCCTTTTATGAATGGCAGAAATACTTTGTTTATTGGGGGCTCTTTTTCTTCTTCAGTTTGGTGTTTTTTGGTTTGATAACTCTTTTGATTTCATTCTTGGAATAGCCACTTGCTTGTAAAGCCCAATTCAGGTGGCTGAATTCAGTGTTGAGGAATTCAGATTCACAGTTTCGGTTTGCACGATCTACAAGTGATTTGATTATGCCTCTTTTTTGTCATGTGTGTTGGTTGGAATTTTAATATAGCTACCGGTCTGTGTCGGTGGGTTTTCTGTAGACCCTGTGTCCTAATTGGAAGTCTGGTTTGCGTATGACCATGACATCTACCGTAAGAATTGGAGTTTCCCCTCTATTTATTTTTCCACGGTGAATTGTATGTTTGGGTGGATATTGTTGAGGTAGTTTAGAAATTCTTTCCAGTTTATCTTCACCATGGCTCCAAACTATGAATGTGCCATCCACATTTCGGAACCAGACTGTGGGGGCAAAGGGTGCCACATCCAGCACTTGTTTTTTAAAGTGTTCCATGTAGAAGTTTGCTATTACTGGGTTGATGGGGTTCCCCATTGTAACTCCGTCTGTTCATAGAAATCATTTTAACACGGGAAGTAGCTGGTCATTAGATAATGTTGAAATAGGGCCTTAATATCTTCTGGGAAGATCTGCTGGATGAGTGCTAAAGTGTCCTTTATTGGTACCTTGGTGAAAAGGGATACTACATTAAAGGTGATCAGTCTATCCCTGGGGTTGAGATTTAGGGTGCTGCTCTTGTCTGTGAAATGTCCTGTGTCCTTGATGTGGGATGAAGTTTATCCAATGTGGTCCTGCTGGAGGGTGGCTAGGTGTTTTGCTAATTTATATGTCAGGGAGCCAAAGGTGCTGACAATGGGTCTGAGTGGGATTGAGTCTCTGTGGATTTTAGGGAGTACATATAATCTTGGTGAAAAAGTTTCCATCTTGAAGATTTGTGGAATGACATTTGGGTAGTGGGATGTCACATGTTTATGCCATACTTTTTGCTTCTGCCATGAACTGTCTTGTGGAGGCTGAGTCCACAGTGGGGCAAATGAAATAAGGATGTGTTTTGTAATATAGGGTAGAAGGTCATACCCCTTCATTTGGAGTTCAGAACATCTTCCCTTTAAAATCTTCAGCAGTAATGGTTGATGAGGCACCCCGTTGTAAAGATCTCGAACTCAATGACAAGATGCCAAGCCCTCTTAATCTACCCAAGCAGTCTCCTCGTAGCAACAGTCTGGAACATCAACCTCCTGCTCCTTCTTCTAAAAAACACTTCCTTAAAGTTGTGTCTTGGAATGTTGCTGGTTGGCCCTCCAAGCTTGCTGACAAATCCTTTAAGTCTTTCTGCTCTCAATTTGGGATTATTTTCATTCAAGAGGCTTGGGTGACTGCCACACCCTTCCCAACCCTTCCTGGATATGTTGCCCATTCTTGGCCAGCCACCAAGTGTTCCACCAGGGGGTGTGCAAGGGGAGGGCTGGCTACTCTTATCTCTGTCAATGATAACCCCAATATCTTAGTACTGGATATGGGTCTTAGCCATAACATTCAAATCATACAAGTTACCTGGCCGACCCGTTTAAAATTCTTTTTGATAAATGTGTATTCGCCCCCGCACAATTCAAGGTTACAAAGTAACAATACAATGACAGAACTGGATCTTGTCTTTTCCAAACTTTTTGACCAACATATGAATCCCTGGATTTTATTAGCAGGGGACTTGAATGCTAGAATGGGGGAAAACAACTTTTTAGTTGGAGAAAAATTGGGCATTTCTTCTGAAGATATGTATTATCTACCAAACAGGAATTCCAAAGACTCAGGAATTAACAAACCTGGTCTTGCCCTTTTCAGCCTTATTTTCAAGTATCATTTATATATTTGTAATGGAGTTGACACAGACCCTTCCGCTGGCTTTTGCAAATTCATTGGCCCCTCGGGTCAAAGTGTGATTGATTACATAATTGTCTCTCCTGCTGTACTTCCTTTCCTTGACAAGTTCAAGATTCTCTGCAGGCCCGAAAGTGATCATATGCCAATTTCTCTCTCTCTCTCGTCTTACCATTCATAACAGAGCCAAATATCTTACCCCTTAAGGATAATCTGATAGTACAGGGACAGAGAAAACTGTGCTGGTCTGCTATCTTACAAGAGCAGGTTAACTCTTTTCTGATGTCCCCAGTGCTGTTAGCCATCAGAGAGCAAGCCCTCACATCCCCTGACCCTGTAGCCATTTTTGAAAATATTACCCATTTAGTCAAACCTATGTTGACCTCCTTACCACGGTTGGTTCGATTCCCACTGTGCGGTTCAGAAACGTCTATTGGCAGGAGATACGGAAAACTACGGCTAGTTGATTTTCCAGAAAATTTTACCATTTACATCCAGCGCCCTAGAGAATATAAAAATCTGCTCCGCCAAAAAAAGGAGGCATATCTCAGGAGGTCATGGCTAGAGTTAGGGCTGGCTGCCATGGATAAAAATACGGCTAAGTTCTCGTCCCTGGTGTCGAGGGGTCTCAGACCCTACTCAGATCCCTTAGAAAATCAAATTACCTCTTCTCAATGGCAAACCCACTTTTCGGCTCTCTTTAGTCTCACTAGTGACAGAATCAACATCATGTCACCCTTACGTTCAAACTTACTCCATTTTCCCCAGTACCCTCCTTGGGAACCAGTTTCCCCTGAGGAAGTTAAAATTCTGATTGGCTCTTTGCCTAGTAATAAAGCGCCTGGTGAAGATATGCTCCCAGGAGAATTGTTTAAGTCTAAACCCCCTTGGCGGTGCGGAGTGTTTGCAAAAATGTTTACTTACATAAATCAACATGGGAAAATCCCACAAGCTGGGGCTCTAGTATCATTGTCCCTATTCACAAAAAAAGGCTCTAAGACTGACCCTAAAAATTTTAGGCCTGTAAGCCTCCTCAATATAGTTTCCAAACTTTATTCTAAGTATCTCCTGTACAAACTAGTACGTTGGGCAGTCATGAATTCGGTCATAGCTGAAGAACAGGCTGGTTTTCAAAAAGGAAAATCTACAGTGGACCAATGCTTTGTACTTTCCCACCTGATTCAGAAGTATGTTTGTCATGGTAGGAAGGAACTTTATGTGACCTTTGTAGATTTCAGTTCTGCCTTTGATCTTATAGATAGGGGTCATTTGTGGCAAAAACTCTCTTTAACAAACATAGATAGAAGACTTTTAGCTTTAATCCAGCAGCTACACTCCAATACTCATCTCAGGGTAAGACTGGGGGCAAACGGGCTCTTGTCAGAATCTATACCCATGGACAGAGGGGTCAGGCAAGGTTGTCTTCTGGCCCCTTTTCTGTTTAAGTTTTATATTAATGATATTGTTCAAGAACTGAGTGGTCCAGTATTTTCCCCCTTCTATAGCAGATGTTAAGATCTCTGTCCTTCTTTATGCAGATGACATTGCAATTATTTCTACAGCGCAAGTCAGCATGCAAAGACTTTTGGTTAAGCTGAGTAACTTTTGTACCAGAGAACATTTGTCCAATAACTACTCTAAAACCAAAGTAGTCATCTTTGGGAGGAAATGAGACAAGGGGACCCTTTATCCCCAATTATATTTGCAATAGCAATCGAGCCACTTGCTTCACAAATAAGAGAAAATGGAAATATTAAAGGATTGGTGATTAAAAATAAAAACCATAAAATAAACCTTTATGCAGATGACATGCTCCTGTTTTTGGAGGATCCATTAAAAAGCATAGAAACATTAAAACATATACTACAAGAACATTGTTATTATACGGGCCTAAAAATTAACTATCAAAAATCTAAATTGCTATGTATAAATATTTCTACAGCAGAGCAAAAGGAAATTAAAAAAAGTCAAATCTGGACTTATGCTACTCAACTTTCAAATATTTGGGAATATGGATAACAAAAAGTAAAAATCAATTAATATATAGAAATTATAAAATAGTATTTAATTCAGTTAAAGAAAAAACTAGAAAATGGACGAAACTGAATATGTCAATGCTGGGAAGAATAGCATTAGTTAAAGCATATATATTACCAAAATTTTTATTTTTATTTCAAAATATACCATTACAACCTGAAATTAAAAAAATTAAACTATGACAAAAAATATGGAGAAGTTTATTGGAGGAAAGGGGAAGAAAATAAGGTTCATAAGCAGTGTTAAATATGGTCAAAGCAAAAAAGGGGGGCTGGGAATACCACAATTAATAAAATACTATGAAGCTTTTCAAATCACTCAAGCTATAAAGTTTATTCAGATAGAAGAAATCCCAGATTGGGTCGAAATGGAAAAAGGCGAGGAAAGTGGATTAGTTAATACCTATATTTTTACAAGGGAACCAATTAGAAAAAAGGAGCAAATACAAAATCCTTATACTTGTGAGACATTGAAAATTTGGCGCAAGTATATGAACATTTTTGCTCCACCTATATCTCCTTTGTGCCCTATGCTGGATTATCCTAAATTTAAATCAAGAGAGAAATATGCACAATTTAAAAATTGGAAACAAATTGGAATTTATAGAATAAGGGATTTATTTGAGGCTGGGAAACCAATAACAATTAGACAGTTGGAAGATAAAACAAAGGAAATAAAAGCAAATTGGCTACAATTGATACAAGTAAGAAATTTGGCAAACCAATTATATCAAAGATACGGACTCATGAGAACACTTACAGTATTCGAACAATACTGTATAGAAAAGCATCGAAATAAAAGAAAGGGTATAACTTCAATCATATATAAACAGTTGATTGAAAAAGCATTTGTTAGGGGCATGGGATCCAAAGTAGCCTGGGAAACAAATTTAAATATTAGTATATCTGAGAAAGAATGGATGGGAATATGGAACACATATCCTTACAAATCAATATCAACTAAAGCGAAAGAACTGGTGTTAAAAGTAGCTCACAGATGGTATTGGTATCCCACAAAATTACATAAAATTAATCAAGAAATTCCAGATAATTGTTGGAGGAATTGTGGAAGTAAAGGCACCCTAGAACATATGTGGATCTCTTGCCCCAAAGTAGGAGCATATTGGCAGGAAATAATTAAATGGATAGAAACCTTGTTAAAACAAAGAATAATTATAAATGAAGCTTTACTATTATTTTCAATATTTAAGGATGGAAATGAAAAATTATCATATAAAGACTTAATAGCAAATCTGATTGGTGTAGCAAGAGCTGAAATTGCAAAAAATTCGAGAAATGCTCAAGATCTTTCACTACAAAAATTTCTGAACAGAATCTGGCAAATGGCTCTTATGGAAAAGTTGACCTATCAAATTAAAATATATAGAGGGGAAATAAAACATGATACATTTATGAAAACCTGGAAGCCCTTATTAACGTATGGAATTAACACAAAAAATGAGGAATCTGTTATGGGGAATAATTTTGACTGCTGGAATGTAAAATTTTAAAAGAATTAATTTACTTCTGTGTGTGTCACAATTAACTGTGTTGGAAGATGAACTAGTGGGTGGATTCTGAAAAGGATATTGGTCCTATAGAATGTATAAATAATGAGACGCTATTGTACTGTTGTCTTAACTTGTCTTGTGAAATAATAAAATTTAAAAGAAAAAAAGTCTTTGGGAGGAAAGGAACTAGACATAGGTGGGCACTTGACAACAAACCTATTGAGCAGCTAAGAAACTTTAGATACCTTGGTCTTTGTTTTAATGCCCTGCTCTCTTGGAAATATCATCTGAAAGCAACAGTTTTGAAAGCCTCCCACTCCACTCAATCCCTTTTGAGATTCTTTTCAACCCAAGGTGGTAAACTGGTTGCTCCTGCAGTCAAAGTGTTTTCAATTAACATATGGGGCCAAAATCTGGGGGTATACTAAAATACCACACCTCGATGTGGTTCAAAATTCTTTTATCCGATCTCTCCTTGCTGTACCCCGTGGCACACCCCCTGCATATGTAAGAGCTGAAGTAGGGCTAACTCCTATTGAAACATGCACACACATTGCCTTGGCAATGTACTGGTTGAAGCTGGCCACCATGAGCAACTCCCGCTTGCCAAAGAAATGCTATATAGAACAACTCCAGCACCCCTTGCGGGAGTCCTGGGCAAAGCTTGTCAGACCCATATTACATCTTTACAGGATCAATACTAAATCTATATCCTCTTTTGTCTCCCCCAGTATCAAAAATTGGTCAAAGACAAGATTTATTTATGTTCCAAATGGAAGGAATTGGCTGCGGTCTCACTATCGTCATTCTCCCTTTATTATCCTTTGTTTAAAACATCTTTCGGGCTGGAAAGCTATTTCCACAATTTAACCTCAGCTCCCTTGAGGACAGCTTTCACAGCCCTGCGCTTTCAGACCATGCCTTCTGCTTTTTTAGAGGGGAGACGTGATAATATCCCTGTTTCAGACAGACTTTGCCCTTGTGGCTCAGGTGAAGTCGATGACGTGCCCCATTACTTGCTCAGGTGCCCCCTTCACGACCAACCCAGAGGCAAATTCCTTGGTGGGAATATTAGTTCACTGGTCGATAGGTCCCCTGGAGCCCAACTTAGTATGCTACTTGTCGGTACAGACAGGTTTGTTACACAGCAAGTTGCAAAGTTTGCGCTGGCAGCTATGAAAATTCGGGTCAACCTTTAACTTTGAGAGGACTATATTGCTCTGCAAATGTCACACTTTTTTTCAAGTTTTAATTATATTTGTCACGGATGTAACTTTTAAAATCAAGATTGCGATGACCATTGGTTTTTAGCAATAAACTATTACCTTACCTTACCTAGGGTAGAAGTAGGTAACATTACAACAAAAACAAAAAGTAAGTGTAAGCAGCTCTTTTATTTGCCATTAAAAAGCAGGAAAGAGATACTTTTTTTTAAAAAAAAAAAAACTAACTCCTTATGATACTTTGAATGTAACTGTAATTGATTTGTTTTAAAATTAACTTTCCAAGATTTGGCTACTGGAACTTCCAGAGCGATGAAATTCAAGAGCTTGGGAGGAGTCATTGAAAAGAGTCCTCCCCATGTCCCAACTAAACTAGTTAGGTTGCACTGGGCTGCAGAAATGGATGTGATACATCAATACTCAGCTGTCAGTGAACTGAACATTTTTGAATTTGGGATGATATCTGATTGTACTACAGAAGACAAAACTATTTATTCAGATCTCTCTTGCATCTTCTCTGATGATTCTGTGTTCATTTGTTCATTCATGTGCTGGGACCCGCTTGAAGACAGCCAATTTCCTTTCAACAATTTGTAATTATTATGTTTTTCTTAGTGTCAGCCATTTGCCATATATTGCAATTGCCAATGAAACTATACATTTACATAAAGTGATTTTTAACACATATGGTGCTGAAGGGATGCAGTGTTTTCTGCAAAAATATGGCCATGTCCAATTTTCTGGTAATTTCCTATGCTTCAAACAATTCCCCTACATGAAGTATGACACGCCTTGCAAAAATACTTATTTCTATCATACAGTTTATAAGGCTATGCTCCAAGGCTACACCTCAATGCCCTGCAGACATTGTGGCTAATAGCCAGAGATTAGAGCTAACAGGTTCCACTTCACTACTGCACTCAGTGTTTTGCAAGTGATGTACATTTTGAAACCTGGTTATAGTGTTCCTGGTACTCTTTGGTTGCCGATATACATCTCATCTCATTTAAAGAAAGATGAATCCATAATTAAGGGTTGCTATCAAACACTGTGCCACTGACTTCTGAAAACAATACATCCTTTGTTGTTGAACTGCAGGTAGATACAAGAGATTGATGCCTTGTTTCACAACCATGTGGAGTTCAAAATAATGGACAGCTCTCATGCATAGAGATGGGCACGACTAGGGAAAATGACGTTTTCGAGTTGTCGTGTGTCAGAGGCAGCCCGTGTCGGCTTGTTTCCGTTTTTCGCAAAACTTCGCAAAAATTAGTTGGTTCGTTTTTTCGTTTTTTCGTTGTTGTTATACTGGTTTTTTTTGGGGGGTAGCGGGCTCCTGGAGGCACCTCTGTGGGGTGGGTGCCTCCTCTGGCCCGCTATAAAGGGAAAGTGGGCTCCTGGAGGCACCCGTGGGTGCCTCCTATCCTCACCCACTAGGAAGGGGCAGCAGCAGGCTCCAAGAGACCCCTCAACATGGCGGTCTCCCCTCCTCACCTGCTGCTGCAAAATGGCATGCATAACCATATGGATATGCATACCATTTGCAGACAGTGAGACCAGCACCTGGTCCATTGGTACGACCCACCGAGGACTGGGTTGCACCTGCCATGTCCCACAAAGAAGGGAATCGTACTTGCGTGTAGTGCAATGCAAGTACATCTGGCTATGGGCTAAGGTGGGTTTAGTGCAAGGGCTAGGGTTAGGCTAATGACGGGTAAGGTTACGGTGGGCTATTGGGTTGCACCTCTGGGTGCCTCTCTGACCCACTAAGAAGACAGTCTGTGACATATGGGTAAGGAGTCAAGGATTAGGGTTAGGGGGTTAGGGGGCTAGGGCAGGTTTTAGGGGGCTTTTTGGCACATCCCAGAAGTCTCCATGGCCAAGTGGCCATGCGATTGGTGAGATGGCTCCAAAAATCTGCATGGTCGTCCCCTCCCACATGGCTGGCCAGGCCACTGGGCCAACCCATCATTGCGCACTGTGCAGGTGTAAAAAAATAAAATAAAATAAAATCAATGGAGGACAGAGGAGGAGAGGAGAGACATTTTGTTGCAAGAAAAAACCCACTGCTACTGTGAAAAATCTGGCAGTTTATAAATTTCCACGTGTTTCTGTTGTGCTTGTGTGTTTTTGGACCACGATTTCAAAAACAATATTGCGTTCGCTGCCCCATTTTGGATCCCCCGCCCGCACCGCATGGCATGGCAACTCGAGTCCGGCTGCCCAGGACGGGGGGGAGGCGGGATCCCCCCTCCAGACCAGAACCCCCCCCGGTAGGTGCCCTGAGGCACGGCAGGCATTTTCCGCCTGCTTTTTGGCCCCGTAATGGGTGGGGGGAGATGGGAGAGTTTAAAAGTTTTTTCCTGTGCCGCCCGTGCCGCTTGCTTGCGCTTTGGCGGCCGGCGGCGAGACTGGGCTTTTTGCTGGCTGCGAGCCTGCGGCGACTCCCACCAGACCAGAGCATCCCAGGACAGAGGGGGGGAGGCCGGGACCCCCGCTCCAGACCAGAAACCCCCCTCCGGTGGGTGCCCTGCGCCCTTAGTCAAGCGGGCATTTTTCCGCCTGCTTTTTGGCCCGGGAATGGGTGGGGGGAGAG
>JAHTLZ010000015.1:23030974-23052105 GCA_023846285.1 Phrynocephalus versicolor
CTGCTTTTTGGCCCGGGAATGGGTGGGGGGAGAGTTTAAAAGTTTTTCCCTGTGCCGTCCGTGCCGCTTGAGCCGGCGGCGAGACTCGTGCCGTGCGGCTTGTTGTTGCTGCTGCCTGCGGCGAGTCCCACGCCACGCCAGAGCAGCCCAGGACGGAGGAGGGGGGAGGCCGGGGACCTCCAGAAACCACCCCTCTGGTAGGTGCCCTGAGGCACGGCAGGCATTTTTCCACCTGCTTTTTGGCCGGGAACCGGGTTTTTTAACTTTAAAAAAAAAATCTGTGCCGCGTGGCATTGCGCGATCGTGCGATGCAAGTAACGAGCACGACAAATCAGAGCAAAATCGTTCGTCGGTTCGAGCTCGAAGTCTGGCGGAGTAATTCCCGTTACCATTTCCGTAGAGTAACGGAACCGAGTAACGGAAACGGAAACGGGAATACCGCTAAGTTGTGCCCATCTCTACTCATGCATCATCTGCTGCCCAGCTAAAATCCATGGTCTGACACCACCTGCTAACCTTTCTTTTGAGAAGGTGGGTGATGAACAAATGAAACACTAGTGATGATGATGCCGATATAATTGGCCTCGACAACAGACCTGCTTAAAATTCTCGCCAGCTCTGTGGATACCTTGATCAGAAGAAAAGATGCCTGGAAGAAGTGTTAGAGCAATTATAGAAGCTATAGGTTTATGTAGAATCAATACAAAGTGGTACTTGGAAAAGAGCACAAATGGCTCCACTAAGGTCAGCTAAAGCAAAGCTGGATCAATAAACCAAATTGAATAAAAATATTAGAATAGTGAAGTGTGAAGATTAGTGGGCAAGTGAGTCACCTGAGTTCTGTAGCAAATTATTTGTGCAACTGACAAGCAATGAATATAGCTATTTCCTGGCATCTTCCCACTTATAAATATCTTTTCACACCAAATGCAACGATTGTTCTTCTGAAACTTTAAACCCAGGATGCATTTGGTCTACAAAGGGGGGAAACAGTCCAACAGTGTGGGTCATTTCACACATAGTTGTTCACAAAAAGCAAAGCAAAGTGTTCTGCTTATATTTTGCCCCATACTACTTCAAGTAGTCTCTGGGCAATTTACAGTTTAATTACACTATGCAGGCTACACATTGCCCCCCTCCAACAAGCTGGGTACTCATTTTACCAACCTTGGAAGGATGGAAGGCTGAATCAACCGTGAGCCCGCTACCTGGGATTGAACCCCAGGTTGTGAGCACAGTTTTAGCTGCAGTACAGGCATTTAACCATTAAACAGTATATGCAAGGATTATTAATTGCAAATAAAAATGTACATCCTTGTTTCACCTATACAGTGATCTATGAAGAAGCTACATTAGGTCATGATTTCTTAAACATGGATCAGCTTGACAAGTGATCAATAACCCAGTTATAACAGGAACTCTCATCAGTTGAAATGTTCCAAGTCACTTCTTTATCTCCCTTGTTTCAAGTAATAATGCCCTCCCCCGTGCATGGGTTAACAGCACGTGTTGAAATGATTCTAAAATATACTAAAAGTCTAGCACTGAAAGTATTAATTGGATTTTTAGAATGCCCCCTGGGGGAAAAATACAGCAGCTGAGGGAGGGCAATGATTTCTCCCCTGCTCTGCTCCTTAAAGGATATCAGCTGTGGATAGAATGATTGAACACAACTCAAGAGGCTTGGGTGCAAATCGCCAGTCAATCAGAAAACTCACTGGAGATGTGGAACTGGTAAACCACTTCTTAAATATCTCACAATAAATTGGTTCTGATTTGAAGGCACAGAACAAGAGCAGCAGCAGCAGCTACTGCTTCCGAAAAAAAACTAGAGTTTCTTTTTAGCTATTTGCATTCGAAGTTGGTATGAGATTCCAATTTCTTAAACTGATCGTTAATATGAATTTGTCATGACCTGTTGCTCAGACCCTAGTTTTTATATCCAAGTAAATGATGTCTGTGGAGTCATCCAGGTGAGGCTATCCAGGATCTGAGTCTTGGCAACAGGGCTTCTTTTCTTGTGGGACTGAAACTTCTCCCTGGATAGGCTAGTTAGATACACAATGGCATGCAGCCCTTGAGACCAGGGTAAGGTTAAATCCCAAGTGAACTCTAAATTGGAAGCTTCCCGCCAACATTCCTCAGATTGATGAAGCGATTTGGATGAGTAGCGAAAAGTTTTGATCCCATAAGAAAAGAAGTCAAGTTGCCATGGCTCAATTTCCCAAATAAATGATCTTGCTTATTCATTGTGTACGTGAGCAGGGGCTGCCTAATCCATGAGATGTACCTGGTGGGATGTTGTATTCAAGGCTAGGGAGGCTGCCCTATATGGGGAGCGTGAGGAGATCAACAAGAGGGCTGTTCTGGATAATTGTTAACACGGGCAGGGAGGGACATAAGTGAGCGTACTGAGACACATTTAAGTTGACCAGTGAATTTAAAGGTCTGTCTCTGGGGATCTATGGAACCTAAGATAAAGGATGTTCAAATGGCTCTAAACTACTCCATCTGTTCTGAGTACTGGCCTTGAAGAAAAAGGGATTCAGAAACATGACCATTAATATCTGAAGATCTCCTTCAACATCTGATTGCCCCCCCCATCTACAGTATCCGACACATTTGCTTAAAATTAAAAGAAAGTTGGGGCTCCCACCTAGCAGCACAGCACAAGCCTCATTTCGTTCTTCTAGCTAAAGGAACAGCTAGACCTTATGTCTTAAGCAACACAAAAAGAATGATCCTTAGTGCTAAGGTAGTAGTAACATTTATCCTATAATGTGTAAACTCTTTCAGAGCAGAAGTATGCCACATGAGTGCCATGAGTACCACCAGCAAACACTCTTGCTACATTTTAGTGTCAAAGATGCCACCAGCTTATGAGATGACGCATAGATCCAGAGGACAGAGCTTCTTAGATATCAGTTGGATCAATGTCAGAATTTGTTTTCTTCCTTATAGAGCTGATTCCAGCAGAAAAGACAAAATGGTGGCAGACCTCCCTCCCTTCCATTTGTTTAAAACCCATATTGAGCATCTTATATATAATGCATTTCAATCAATTACAGTATCACCTTTCACACATAATTTTGCGCCTTGACTCTGATGCACCATTTCCTTTATCTTTGTTGGGTCAGATGATCAGTTTGCCTTCTTGGAAGTGATCCCAATAACTCATACACTGTTTATCAAACACATAATATTGGTGCTCTACTTATTTGCAATAGCAAGAACATTAACACAGTTGTATCCATCCAAAACTGAAGATGAACTCTGTACTGTTTTTGTTGTTTGGACAGTTGAGTAGATAGCTGGTGACTGCCGATCTTTGGATCTGGTTTATATGTGTCTAATTCAACTATCAATGAGCTTATGCCTAGCTCTTAAGAGTAGGGTTAAGAAAAGGGACAGGAAAGAACCACTGTTTCTGCCTCAAAAGTGTGTTACTCTGTAATTGCCCACTCTCCCTGCATCTGCTTAACCTGACTGAGCTTGAGGATGGCCATGAAGCACATCCATGGCAGTGGCAGCAAGATAACCATGTAAAATAGAACTAGTGAGGATGGCAGGTGAAGTTCTATTCCAAAAATTAAAATGGAGAGGAAAACGGAAAGAGTAGATGAATTAAAATTAGCATTATAGAACCACTTCCGTTATAACAAATTGCACAACCGAAAAACACGGCTGTCGTTGTCATCATCATCATGAATAGCAGAGGTGTTAGCACAATTATAAGAAGCATTTACTTGTGGCTTTTGAGGCTATGCGGTGAACTGATAAATAACCACAAAAAGATAATATTGTTCCATTGAAACAGATAGAAAGTGTTTGGATGCCAGTGTTAAAAACTAGCATCTTGGAGCACATAAGCAACTCCTAAAAGCTCTAGAACCACTTTTAGACACTAAAAGTCATAAAAGTCGTACAGTGTCAGCTGCCAGGTTAAAAGAAAGAAGCAAGCCAAACTTTCCTTGGAGTTCTACAACCAAGGTGGTTGATACAGAGGAAGTCCTGCCTTGTGTTGTAAAGGTTGTACATCTTGTATAAATAAAGCATTGGAATATTTTAAGGGAGCCCAGAGCCAAGGGCTGGGCATTCAGATCCTCACCGTGTGTCCCAGAAGAGGAGTCTGTATAACCATGGGGAGGTTGCACAGTTCTGGTGCGCCCCAAGACTAAAAGAAAGGCAAACAACTTCTGAGTAGATAGAAAACCAAGAAAATAGTTACTGTAAGTCAGAATTGACTTGATGGCAGGAATTTTTTATTTATATAAGGTAGAAGCTGATGTGGAGATTGGGACAGTTCACCCAGTAGACCCTGCTAGCATAGCCACTACCGACAATAAATAAATACAACACCAAACTAAAAGTAGCATGGACCATATCGGGAGTGCTGTTTCCCCACCAATTAGACTTTTTTTCCTTCTGCCCCCTGTTGGGTTCTTACTCTTTAATTTCTATAGTATATTTTCTTCTATAACTTAGGGTTCCCTACATTCATCAGATACTGGCTAGAGATCATAAAGATATGGCCTAACCTCCCAAGAGTCTTCACATGCCTTTTGCCTCTACCACAGTTAGCTGTGGAAGATCATGCGTGACAGGAGCCGGATGGAACTGCAATGAAGATGTGTGCAGTTAATTGAATATTCAGGTTCAAATTACAGAGAACTGGGTCAGAAGAGAAGGCTTATGAATCAAGTCATCCCCTCTGCAGAAGGCCATAAATTAATTGATTCCAATTCTTGAAACAGCAGCACCAATGATGTATTTAAAGTTGACCGGCCCTATCACGTTTGTTGCCTTGAAATATCCTTCCAAAACTCAGTGCTTGTGTAGTTTGTTGTATTAGTGAGGTATGTGTCTAATTTAAAATACCAACGAGAAAGAGCCTAGGGCCATAATCATGCTCTGTATAAATTACTTAGCAGGCTGACTGTTCATTTTCAATGAGGAGCCTGCCACCAGCCATTTGGATGGTGTAAAACGTGTATTCACAGGCTGGCATAACCTGCTCTATCTCTAATAGGAATATAAAGATGAATGTGAAGACATAATTAACAACCAGTTATTAAAATCCGTGTCTCCACAATGGAAGGATAATATACAAATTAAATTTATATGAAATTGCATCATAATGGTGATGTATTCATTTACGCAGAAATTGCTTTTTTAAAGTTGGCACCTCCAGAGATAGGTCTGCTAGTCACCGAGGAATACTTTGAAGCCTGGAAGCTCTGGCGCTTTGATGTTTCATGCAGAAATGAAGCCCTCCCTCCCCTCCACCCCCGTGTTATTATTCTGGCCTCTTCAGTTAGCTTGATCTCGTAGATACAAAGGAATGATCACCAAAGTAAATAAAATGCATTAAAATGCAATTAAGCCCCCAAAGAACATATATTTCTGTGAGAGAAGATATAAATATAAATAACCTAAATGGGAGCAAGGGAAGAGGTGCGCAGCCCATCTTCAATATCCAGTGTCATGCCAGCTGTGAATATATGTTCTGCTGGCACCCTAGAAGAAAGAAAAGAAGAGAGTGAAATTACAGACATTGCTTCCAATTACCTTTTGTTTGACACTATTTGGATAGCAAACCATGGCATACTTTGGGAGGAATAACTCTAACCCATGTCTCCAATAAGCAACCCCTGTGTGCCTTCCATTAATTCCATGTACGTGGTTCTATTCTGAAGGAAGTAGGATGTCCAAACTCCAGAAGAACACACACTTCTTGGTCCATAAAAGAAAAAAACATCTCTTTGTTAAAAGGGTCAGTGTATCCCCCATTGGCCCATTGGTCTCCAGAGGGGTTCCTTTCTCCATCCTTGAAAGAATACTTACTCTGAGAACTGGAGAACATCCAGTGCAGTTTAATAAAACAGGGGAGGGGGTGAAAGGGGTAAAACAGCACAAGTACCATGAACATTTAAAGTTCATTTTATTCTCCCCCCCCTACCCCTGCCATTCAGGTCTCCAGGTCTCTCCTACTTCCCTTCATGGAAGCAGCCCCTTCTTTCTTACTAAATATGTTCCCTAGCTTTGGATGTTCAATGCACCAGGGTTAATTTTGGGGTGCCATGAGTTCAGTCCTGAAGGGGTCTGGTGTCAGCTATGACCACACTGAGAGACAGTAAGGCCCCTATCTCACGACCCTTTAAATGCAGATTAAATTTGTAGATAAACTGTGTCCAAAAATGCCGTCCCCATGGCCACCGGACTTTTTTGGGGGGAAAGAAAGAAAACCCCTTAACTGAGGTTTCCAAGACTTACCGGAGAGGTAGGGAATTTTGTGCCTCACTTAAAAAATCCACCTTTTAAAGAGGTAGACGTCGTGGGACCGCGTAGATGATCTGGTTTTCTTTTCTTTTTTCTCATAGAGCGACCAGCTGTTCTTGGGGCCTATCAGCACTGATTTTTTAATTTTTTTAAATCCCCCCCCCTCCGAGCACCAGGAAACTGGATCAGGTGCTTTTTTAAAACTTTTCCAAGCTCTACCACCAGCCAGGTGGTCCTTTTTTAAATCCTAGAGCCACCTGCTGGCCATGGGGCTGAACTGCGCTTAAAAAAACCCAATTGTATGTGGGAACTACTATCCCACATCTTCAGTCATGTGATGGGAGGAAGAGGAAAAGCCGGACCTTCAGAAGATCAGGATCTTCCCCAGGTGAGATAGCAGCCTTTGACAGCTTTTTTTCTCTGATCCCCTGCCAGGGTTGATGTATGTTTCCCCTTCATCCACCTCCCTTTTCTTCCTCAAGTCTCTTTCTTCTCAGTAAAATAGTCTTAGGGATGGTTTGGCTTGGCATTTGGCCGCCTCACCTTTGGGAATGAGAACTGTACCCAGATCTGTCTTAATGGATCCTCTCATCAAGTAGCTACCTGTTGTCTGCTCCTCTGCTTCCCTCCAAATCATCTCTTCTATCCCATCCTCTTCATCCATTTCTCTGATTTCCTCAACCCCCTGAGGATGCGACTCCACCTTCCCTTTTTCCTCAGTCAGCACACTCTGAAACTCCTCTCTTTTCAGTCTTCCCTTTTTCCTTTAGGATGCCTTCCTCCTCCCACAGGTGTTCCAATTTCTCACCTCATCCAATTCCCCCCTTCTCCTTTTGTTCTCCCATCTGGAGAGTCTCCTGTACTTTTCTCTCTCTCCCACCTCTCAGGTAGCACTCTCTTTTTCTTCTCCAGCCACTAGGGGTAGGTGATATCCCACTAGCTCTCAGAAGCCCTCCCCTCCAGTTCCTATACCACTAAGAATAGCCTGCACTGTGTTTCAGGAGCTCTGCAGTCTGGAGCACTTCCACAACTACAGTGTCCATTTTAGGTGATCTCAGAAGCTTTCACTGGGGTTATTAGAGTTCCTGGTCTGAGAGTGACAGCACTCAGTGACAGGGGTAGCCTAGGCTATGTCCTCTTCACAGTCACTCCCAAAATTTGAAAAAACAACACGTCCCTTTTGGATTACAAAGGAAAGAGTGGCCTGGCATAGGAGTAGCAGAAATGCAGTGGTCCTCAGCCTTGGCTTACATATTCTGCCTGTTCAGTGAGGTACAAGCACAGAGGACTCCCTACATGTCCAGAGCATGGTACAGGAACAATGTCGTTCTTCTTTCCATGAATACCCATCCAGTTCTGCTCTTACTTCTTGGCAACATCCAAGTGCAAATGGAATGCTACGATTTAATTTTTTATCCATCGGCACTGAGTGTTGTAAGGCAGATTTAACAGCCTCTAGCTGAACTTTACGAGCCAATATTTTCATAAGAGGTTGAATGCATCTTGTTGACACAACCTCTTTTGGTTTTTTTCTTTCCGTCATTGTGAAAACTTCCAACAGAGTCTGAATATCCAATTCTTAGTCCCTCCTGTGACATTACATAACTGCCAACCTAATAACTACAATGACAACAGCTTAATGGGAAATAATTGGCATTTGATTTGCAGTATAACAAATGAAATTCCCCTGTCCTTATACCTTGAATTCTGAAAGCATTAAAATATAACTATAAATAATTCAAAGGATATTACCTTACTCATGAGCAGTATTTATCACTTGCTGCAGTACTGTGTAATGTGTTATATATACTTTCACAATATGTTAACCAGTCTTACTTGTTCTGAATCAGTGAATGCTCCTGCGTTACTCATGCACAGTTCAATTAATAGGTATGTAAAAAGAATACATTATAAAGGTATAACTTTTTATTAGAAATTTTAGTAAAGATGTAATAGGATTTGGAAATCTTTGAGCAAAGAATTTTATGTTATTTCTAATTTGTTATTTTACCCTCCTTGTTTAAGAAGTATCTATTCTTACCTCTCTTTTTTGCAAATGCTAAAACAAGTAGACAGAAAATTCTGTTTGATTGCTCCATTCATACAATGTGTCCTTGTGTGAGTGCAACACAACATCTATACCGCTTGCACACAGAGGTCTACAGTACTTCTTTGTGCCAGTAGAAGCCCAGTTGTGTTGAATTAGTTTCCTCCATGGTACCTGTCTGCTCAACAGAAGTTGGGGGAAGATCATTCCAAGTAACCGCCAGTGGTCAACATGATACTGCCCCAGGTAACTAGTAAAATGAATAGAATCTGCCACCACAATGCCTTATAATTTCATATGAACAGCTCAAACGGGAAAAGAGTGGGAATGAACAACACATTCCGCATTATGGTACAAAATGAATATATAATGGATACTGCTGGGGACAATCCTACAAGAGCAAGAGATCATGGCAGTGTAGACCAAGTGAATGCAGGAAGTCTACAGGTCTGCACTAATTTCACAACCTTGTTTTTAGTATTTCCTTGTATTGCTGTTATACCGAGAACATGGGAAAATCAGATTTGTGTACAATCCTTACTTGTAACCAAGCATTCATATTTTTCAAGATAATAGTTTTCAATAAGAACAGGAGGAGACACCTCACTCTCTGCATAGAGAAAAGCAACAACAGAGATGGGTAGGGCTAGTTGCACTTCTTGACACAGGTTTGTAGCAACTAAATATGCAATAGCTGGAGAGGGTTTCTGCAGCAGTATCTTCACTGTCCCTCTTTTATGCTCTGGTGTGACTACCTAGGACTGGTGAGCACATTAGCATTGGGTGGAAATAGAACCAGCAAGCAATTTGGGACTAAATGAAAAAGGGGGTAGAAGAAGCCAAGGAACTGATAGTCTAACCCAGAAATGGGCAACTCTTGTCTTCCAAATGTTGGTGTATAACTCTCACCAGCCCTGAGCAACATATCCAGATGTGAGGAATAGTGGGTGCTGCAGTCCAACAAAATCTATATGTCACCAGTTGCCATCCTAATCTAAAATCAGGAACTCAGATTGGACAATAAATATATTGACTAGTTGTTGTCCTACTCAGTACGCTGGATGGTGCAGCCTGTTTCCTCCCCCCCCCCCATGGGATCTTGCTTTCCTTGGTATTACAGATCTTAGGTCTTACTTAATGACTTCACATGACTCAGCTCTGACAGCAGCTTCTGCTTATTACATAGCATATGCATATTAAACAGATGGCATTGCTGGCAGAGAATCAACATATTCTCTGATTATTCAGTTCAAGTGCATGTGATGAAGTAGAGATGTGATCAAGAGAAGAGGACACTTATCAAAATGGCAGTGGCCCTTATTGTCTGCTCTATATATTTAGGTGTAAAGAACAGACAATAGGTTATGCAATGCAGTTCTAGTACTGAATCCATAAAGCAAGGATAAGAAACATTTCTGAACCCTGCGAATGAATTCCAGTTTTGGAGGCATCTCAGGAGCAACATTTTCAGCAATTACTCTATAGTAGGACACTGATATATAGAGTGATATATGCAGGGGATTGATTCCAGCTCCACTCCACCCCCATGGATGCCAGAAGGTGCAGATAATAGAGAAGCCTTATATAGAGAGCATAATCTCTGGTTCCCTCTTGTGGCTAGGTCTGGTAATACACCTTGGAAATGCCTATTTCTCTCTCTCTCTCTCTCTCTCTCTCTCTGTGTGTGTGTGTGTGGGGGGGTGTGATTTCATATTTTTATTCATAAAAATATTAAATATTAATAAATGCAAATAAATGCATGAAATAAAACCATGGGTAATGATCCCAAGTATACAGCATCTCTACTGTAGTGCAGGACAAACTATAACAAAAGGACCTCACTGTGAATTTTACCAATGTAGAATTTATTTTTTACTAAGCAGGAAGGTTGGAGACATATAACTCCATCAGAATCTGACCACCCCCACCCCAGAAGTCCTAAAGATATGTATTGACTTCCCAGGCAAAGAGAACAGATTCTATTATTCACCATGACTGACATTATTCCAGTAAAGGGATAATTACAGAATGAAACCACACAACTAGATATGGGCACAAAACACTAAAATGGCCTTTCTTTTCTCTTTTGTTTCATTCTGTTTTGTTTTGTTTCATTTCATTTGAATTTTTTTTTTAAAAAAAATTCATTTTTCATTTTGTTTCATTTTCGTTTGTGTACTCTCTCTCTGTGTGTGTGTGTGTGTGTGTGTGTGTGTGTGTGTGTGTGTGTGTTGCTTGTGTAACTTCCCGCACCCGATTGGGCACACGAAAAGGCAGGATTTGTAAACAATTCCCCCCCCCCAAAGCACCAAACAGGCTTGGTGCGACCAAAAAAAAAGTATACAAATCCCACCTTATTCCCTACCTGATAAGATACAGGGAAACTGGGGGATTTATTGTTTATTATTATTATTATTATTATTATTATTATTATTATTATTATTATTTTGCTGAGCCCCAAGCGCCGATCATCTGTAGCTGATGGGGTGGGGGAAAGGAGTAATTTTTAAACTTTTTTTTGCTGCCCCAATTCCATGCTACAGCTGATCAGCGCTTGGGGCTCAGTAAAAAAAACAAAAGAAAAATTATAAAATCCTGCCTTCCCACCCAGGGAAAGGTGTGATTTTTATTTTTATTTTTTATTTTTTATTTTATTTTTTGCTGGCTGAGGGCAGTTTTTTATCAAGTGCTGGCCACACTATAGCTGATCAGCACTTCTTAAAATTGGAGGGCTCCCTGCCGCTTCAGAAGCCCCCTCCACGGGCGCTGTTCAGCAGCAGCGGTGGCACCAGGGGGCAGGGAGGCCTCCACTACATAAGGTAGGAGAAGATGCCAGATTGGAGGGGATGAAAAATGAAATGGAACAAAACAAACAAATTTGTTTCATTTTGTTTCACTTTCCTTTGAGTGGATGGTTTGTTATTCATTTTGTTATATAAAGAAACAAATGCAAATAATGAAATGAATAAAAAAATTGTTTCGTGCCCATCTCTACACACAACGAGTGCAAGTTTTTTCAACTCATCAAGGTATCCCATTATAATTGTCTTCATTGTTGAAGTAATTCTTGGCAACTTCAAAGACTGTCACATCTATGTAAGTTCTATTTATTTGAATAATTTCTAGGTTCCTTTTGAAAAACAGAAAATAAAAAAGTCAAAGACAGTCTCTCAGTTGTGAGGCAAAAACTGTGGGGTTGTATGCTCAAATCTAAAAGTCATATAGTTATGTAAATATTGTAGGCTAAAAATACCTTAGAACTATAAAAACTGAACTTAAAACCTTGAACAACTAAGTCAGAAAATACATTTCAGTGGAAAATTTGTAACCATACAAAGAACTTTAGTCATGCTGGAATCAAAAATAGAAACATTTAAAAGACAGAAGCTTTTAGCCTGCAAAGGCAAAGAACACCTCTCTAGAACACTTCAATTAAGTACAAAAAGAAATATAACTCCAAAAGCTTTGAAATGTTTCCTAGAAATACATGATGAAATGCTGTCAACACATACTGTAGAAAAGTATCTTCTCACCAAGCCTTAGCCAGTGAGCTATATCATGTCCATGTTAACTCCCGAGTGCTCTCAGGCCATCTCTGTCTTCTATTCTCTTCACATTAATTGTTCCTCCAGTACACAGCACCGCTGGGATGTTCTGTATTTATAATCTACTGAAACATCATGCACCAAAACAAACTTTGTCAGAGTTTATACTTGTCAAAACAATTGGAAGCCCACATGTCTATCTGGCAGAGTGTATCTCCCAGAGGTCAGCCTCATCCTGACTGACCAGAGTGTCACTTGCCTTTTTGCTCCAGCTGGCCACACTGAGGGAGGTCCTTAGGGATTCTGCCCATAATCGGGCCTTCTTGGCTGCCTACAGAGATTAGGCTTGTGGGGTCCCTGCCACCCTTTAGGGGAGCATCAAAGACCTGGATCTTTATGGAAAGCTTTGGTGATAGCTGAGTGTACGATTATGTGTTAGATGTTTGTATTGTTTGTCCCAGCCCTTTTCTTGCTGAAGTAAACATTTCAATGGAACAAGCAACAATGTTACATTTTCATCTTGTTGGTACTAGTTATACATGAAGTCAAAGGGGGAGCAGTTGCTTAGTGAGAGAGGAAAAGAGTAGGCAGACAGAATATTGATTTGAAAAATATGCATAGGTAATAGCTCCATCTAATTATATTTTTCCCATGTTGAAGCAGGCTGTAAAATTTGAATAAGGTAATTAGAGGCAAGCTAACTTTTTGCAGGAAGTGAAATGGTTGACATATTTATATACTGAATATTCTCCCCAATAAGACTTGTTTTGGTGCACCTTCTGCTATTATTCTGTTCCTCACTGAAGGCCATGTTGTTTTTATTGCATTTTAATTTTTAGAAATCTCTGATGTGTATACTCTACAAATTTGTATGTCACAGACAGCATTGCATCTTT
Organism: Phrynocephalus versicolor; assembly: GCA_023846285.1. Classification (NCBI taxonomy): domain Eukaryota; kingdom Metazoa; phylum Chordata; class Lepidosauria; order Squamata; family Agamidae; genus Phrynocephalus; species Phrynocephalus versicolor. The sequence continues at coordinate 23,043,742 of JAHTLZ010000015.1, forward strand.
TGTTTAAAATGCAGAGTTGTCAAACTTTATTTTCCATAATTGGCTTTTAGGACATGCAGGTCTGTTGTTCTCCCTCATTTGGTTTGTCTTCTCTTGTTGCATACCAGTGTTACTGTACTGTCAAAATTCATAGAAGCCGTTGTCTCCTTCTCTTTTTCTTGAGTTGACCAGATTCTTCCAGAAATAATTCTGATGCTCCAGTGCAAACCCCTGCCCAAACCCTAAATGTTTGCCTTTCTCAGCTGACACAGCTGATAGAGATCTTTCTGTACACAAATGCAGGCATGGACACAGAAAAAACCATGCTGGAGTATCGTCAAAAGGGCACAGGATGGGTCAGATCCCATCTCCAGGATATGTAGTTATTATTCAAGCATGGTTTTGGTCATGGGGCTGGGAGACAGCTCCACATTCTTCCTTCCATGAAAAAAATATAAAGCACAAAGTGGATGTCATTCTAAGTGATATCAGTGAAGTTACAACATGTTGTGATTAGACATGGGCACGACTTGGCGAAATTCTCGTTTCCATTTTCGTTCCTCGTTTCCCTTACGTAACGGAAACGGAAACAACAATTAAGCCGTCAGAACTCGAACTCGAACTCGAACTGATAAACAATAAATTGGGTCTGATTTGTCATTGTTGTTCATGGTATTGCGCGGCGATCGCGCGATGTCAAGCGGCACAGAAAAAAAGTTTTAAAAATAAAAAAAATCCCGATTCCCGGTCAAAAAAGTAGGCAAAAATATGCCTGTCTGAGGGCACCTACCAGAGGGGTGGTTTCTGGGGGGGGGGGGGTTCCCGGCTTCCCCCCTCTCCTGTCCTGGGCTGCTGGACCTGGTACGAGGCTGGGGGGGGCATTAGTCTCATTGTCTCCATTTGCCATGCGGTGCGGGGGGGATCCAAAATGGCAACCACAATATTTTTTTTGAATTCGCGGTCCAAAAACCCACCAAAGCACCACAGAAACATGCGAAAATCAGCTATTTTAAATGCTTGAATTTTTACAGTAGCAGCAGTGGGTTTTTCTAGCAATAAAACGTCTCCATTGATTTTATTTTATTTTTATTTTTATTTTTATTTTTTTACACCTGCGCAATGATGGGCTGGCCATGGGATGGGACCATGCAAATTTTTGGACCCATTCTACCAAGTTCATTTTGGCAAGCCAAGGTCCTTTCATACCCTGTGAGGGAGAATAGTCTGGGACGTCAAATCGCGCGAAATTGCGGTGGTAACAACAAATGACAAACGACATGACGAAATGACAAATTTTTAAAAAAATTTCACGAAAAATGGAAACAACCCAAAATGGACCCGTCCCGACAAACGACAACTCGGAAAAAAAAATCTGGTCGTGCCCATCTCTAGTTGTGATGAAGGACTGAAGACTCAGGAGCATGAATACTGTGCATTCAATGAAACAATGAATTGCTCATTAGGGAAAGGAATACACGCACCTCTTGTGGAGTTGTGATAGCTATAGATCGGAGGTTTTTACATAATGTATCACTACCATTATCCAACCCGGTAGCGATGAGACAAATGTAAGGGAAGAAGATCAAATGTGTCACTACTTGAATACTTGTAAAATCAATATAATTCATTAGTTTCTTTCAGTAGTAGAAAATGAAAGCTGATCATGGCTCAGGATAAGAATTAGAGGGCCTGGCCTTTTAAAAATTCATTCTCCCCAATCAATGGTGCTCACTTCAGCCCATCTCCTTTGGGAGGTCAGCTGCCTTGTCAGTGGAGACAGGTGGCAAGATGGAGCCCAGGCTCCCTGTGAAGTTACCAAACACATATTTAGTCAGCCTTGAGAGTGAGCAAGAAGGCTCATTGGGAAGAAAATAAATCTATCGCTTGGACCTGTGGCCAAGTATCCCCCCCCCCCCCATGGAAGAGTAGAATTATATTGGGTGGGAGGTTGCTATGAGGTCTGGCATGGCCAAGGGCACCCATGACATTGAGCACATGCTCATCAAAAGCACATCAAAAGCTCATTTCACCTCTGTTTTTAAAAAAAGAAACTGAAGGTACTGATGGTTTTGTCTGGTCGAGCTTTGAGGGGGGAGGGGGGACAATTTGAGAACACTCAGGGCACTGCAATAATTTCACATCTTACTGTGTTGCTTTCTTTTTAAATTATGCATATTGGGAGCTATAAGCACGGGCAGTGTCATACGCCATTAAAACCTGTAGATAAAGAGGAATGTTGAAATGTAGCACTATCCAGACTAGGGAGAATGGTGATACCTTGTCTATGGAACCCTTGGGCAGTACCACGTACAGCATTTTAACATCTGTTCACATTATGACATCTGTTCACATGATGGTAGTATAGTGCACTCGGATTTTTTTTTCCATTCTTTCTTTTCCAACCATTTTTAAATGTATAGAAAAACATTTCTGATGAATCTATAGTATCAGGAACATGGATATACTGCTGGCATTCTTTATGCATAGGGACACAGGATATTTATTTATTCATTGATTGATTTATATCCCACCAATCTAGTGGCTAAGTCACTATGCACAGCAGCTTTTTGACCAAGACAACATAGGCATAACAGTCAACAATAGGAATGAATTAAAACTTTGAAGAGAAACCACTCCCAAAACTTGATTCCAGTGGAGAACACAAAAAAACTGTGGCAAAACAGAGGCAATTAACCCACAAGTTGAGGGTCATCAGTAATTAAAGGGAACAAAATTAAACAGGAGCAAGACTGTGTAAAGCCTGAGCGAACAGCCTTTTATATTCACCCCCTGCCTGCCTGCTTAAAAACAACACACAAGGCAGTGCATTTTTGAGTATTTTAAAAATAATTAAATATATATAATGTGAGGTGAAAGCATTGCGAAAGCAGATTTAAAAGCCACCAAAATAGAAGTCATCCCGTTTTAAATCCTCATCTAGACATCCAAACACTAGGGAAAAGCCTCTTGAGGTGAAAGTTTTTCTTCACCTGTCTTTGGAAGGTCAGCAAAGATGAGGCCAGCTTAGCTTTCCAGGGAGTTCCAGAGTCTGGAGGCAGCAGCAGAGAAGGACTTCTGTGTTCCCAACCAAATGCACCAGTGAAGGTGGAGAGACTGAGAAAAAGAATGTCCCTGATTATCTCAACACCTGGGCAGGCTCACAATGGGAAGGATGGTCTTTGAGATAGATTGGACCCAATTAGGACTCAGTCATTGGTTGGTATTGGTTTCAGCTCTGAAGTAAAAGGAAAAGCAGAGTGTTCTACTTATATACCACCCCATAGCCCTTAAAGCACTCCCGGGGAAGTTTACAATTCAATTATGCAGGCTTTCTTTTAAATCACTTTCAAGTCACCTGGCCTTTCTATTGCTGTAGGTGTTCACTTTGAAAATTATTACTTTGCTATGGGGTGGGGGCTTAAAACAGCTTCAGGAAACTACATGTGAGATTTTAAACCATTTCATTAGTTGGCATCTTCCCAGCCCTGTTTTCAATGTTGTAATTCAAGGTGTTGCCCTGCACCGGCCCATCCTTATTCTGCTTGTTTATATACACAGCCAATCACTGTTCCTGCTGTGGTCTTGGTTTTTTTTTTGGGGGGGTCCCCTAGGAGAAGGGCCGGCACGTCCATTAAGGTGAACTAGGCAGTTGCCTAGGGCGCCAAAATGGACAGGGGGCGCTGGCCAGCCTGCTGCCCCCGCCTCCCCCCTGCCGGCCCCTGCCATCCGTCCCCCCACTGCCCGTCGCCAGCTGCCCACCCGCCCACTGCCGCCTGGCCGCCCTGCCGCTGCCGCCCGCCCCCCGCCACCGCCGCCTGCCCGCCACTCCGCCCCCTGTCCCCTGCCACCGCCCGCCCGCCGCCCCCTGCCGCCATCGCCCGCCCCCCCGCCCCTGGTCTAGGGCGCAGAAAACCCTAGTGTCAGCCCTGCCTAGGAGGATAGGGATAGTCTGACATGACAGATTTAGAAGCCAGAAAACAGAAAGAAGGAAAGCGTTCCCTCCTTGGCAAAGTGAAGAAGCTCCCAATACTGTAAATTTCTCTGGTCAGTTTCAGTTTACAAAGGAAGAAAGAGTGTTTCCTCCCCCCCCCCTTTCTCTCTGCTGGGTCATCAATTTCCACTGTCATGTCAGACTGAAAAAAAAAACTTCAAAACATTAAAAACAAGCCCTACAGGAAAAGGAGACAGCCAATGTGAGGCAACACATGCAATTTATAACCAACAGAGGCATCCACAAATGCCAAATCATGGGGGGGGGGATATCAATTTTGCATCCATGTTAGAATAAATGACCCTCTGGCTGGTCCTGTAAAATGTCTTGCTTCCAATTTTAAAAACTCCACATGATTTTCACCAAAAAAATAAAAAAATTAAAATAAGTAAAAAAGAATCTACACTCCCATTTACCTCATGTATTTAGGATATTTGAAGGATATTTACTTAAGCAAAATGGATTCAACAGCCATTCTTCTTTCCAATGACCAAGACCTCAGTCAAAGTAGAAACAGCTCAGACTCGAAGGGGAAGGCATTTCATAGTCTGGGAGCTCCACAAGACAAGGCTATCTTCTATGTGCTTCTTAAGCCAAGACCATTGGTATCTTTAAGAGGGCCCCTCCTATACATCTGAGAGTCCAGGCAGGCCCATAAAAAGACAGATAGAAAGGCATTTATTTATTATTATTATTTATTTTTAACTCTTGTATACCGCCCTATTCACCACAATGGGGACTCAGGGCGGTTAACAACAAAGATAACACAGATACAGATAAAATCAAAAAAGGCATTAAACAACTAATTTCCTAAAAACGATTGAGTCCAAGATTAAATAGGCGGAAAAAAAAAAAAAACAACCTGAGTCCCTAACCCTCGCCGTAGGCCTCCCGAAAAAGGATGGTCTTAAGGCTTTTCTTAAAGGCCGTTAGCGAGGGAGCCTGCCGAAGTTCACCTGGGAGTTTGTTCCACATTGCCGGTGCCACCACCGAGAAAGCCCGACCGCGAGTACTCGCTTTGCGGGCTTCCCTCGGGGGGACCGTCCGCAGGGAAAGGGCCACCGAAGCACGGGTGGGCCGGGCCGGATCTAATTGTCGGGGAAGACGCTCCGCCAAATAGGTTGGGGCCAAGCCATGGAGGGTTTTGTAAACCAAAACCAACACCTTGAACCTTGTTCGGGAGGCAACGGGTAACCAGTGTAGGCGAGCCAGGATGGGGGTGATGCGGTCATAACGACGCGCACCAACCACCAGCCTGGCCGCCGTATTCTGGACCCGCTGCAGTCGCCGAACAAGGTTCAAGGGAAGCCCCATGTAGAGAGCGTTGCAATAGTCCAACCTCGACATGACCAGCGCCTGTACCACTGTCCTCAAGGAGCCCTCATCGAGGTACGGGCGAATCTGGGCGATAAGCCTTAGATGGTAAAAGGCCGACCTGACCACGGCTGACACCTGAGAGTCCAGGGTCAGATCCGGGTCCAGGACGACGCCCAGATTCCGCACTCTTTGCGCCAGCTGGAGGGCGGACCCACCCAGACTGGGAAGAGGGCCACAGTACCCCTCCGATGAGCCCCCGAAGAACATAACCTCGGTCTTGCCTGGGTTGAGCTTGAGTCTGTGGGTCCTGGTCCAATCCAGAACCGCAGCCAGGCAACGATCAAGGGTACGGACGGCCTCCACTGCACAGGTGGAAAAGGAGAGATAGAGCTGCGTGTCATCAGCGTACTGATGACAGCAGACTCCATAACTCCGGATGATCTCGGCCAGCGGCTTCATATAGATGTTGAAGAGCATTGGGGAGAGCGACGACCCCTGAGGCACCCCGCAAGAGAGTGTCCAGGGCGTCGACAGCTCACCACCCAAGCTCACTCGCTGGATACGGCCCCCAAGGAAGGACCGGAACCAGGCCAAGGCCTGGCCCCCAATCCCAACCTCCGAGAGCCGCTCCAGCAGGATACCGTGGTCGACGGTATCAAAAGCCGCTGACAGGTCGAGAAGGACCAGCAAGGTAGAGCAACCCCTGTCGGCCCTCCTCAACAGATCATCATGCAGCGCGACCAGGGCCGTCTCCGTCCCATGACGCGGCCTGAACCCGGACTGGAAAGGATCCAGAACATGGTTCTCCTCCAGGAACGACTGGAGACGCAGGGCGGCGACTCGCTCAATCACCTTGCCCAAAAAGGGAACATTGGCTATGGGACGATAGTTGGACAAATCGTCCACAGCCAAGCCGGGTCTTTTAATAATGGGCTTCACCACCGTCTCCTTCAGAAGACTAGGAAAAATCCCGTCTCTGAAGGAGGCCGAAGCAATCAGTGAAGCCCATTTCGGCATGCTCCCCCCTGCGCTCTTAATTAACCAGGAAGGGCAAGGGTCGAACGGAGAAGCCGCAGGCCTGCAGTGTCCCAGGGCCCTGGAGGCGTCCACAGTTGTTACAGACCCAAACTCAACAAACCGAGGCGACCGAGGCGGCCCGACACTGGCCACGACCGAGGCCGGGCTAGGGCAACCGGAGTCCAGCTCGGAACGGATGGCCTCTATCTTAGATTTAAAGTGGGCTGCAAATGACTCGCTAGTGAAATCACTAGGAGGAGGCCCCGGCGGACCGGGATTGGTGAGGTCTCGAACCACACGGAAAAGTTCCGCTTGACGATTCGAGGCCTCACCAATTCTCAGGGCGACAAAAGATCTCCTGGCCGCCCTTATCGCACGAGAATAGCGACCGGTCAACGCCTTAACCGCAGCCCAATTCTGTGCCGTCCGAGCCTTCCGCCATCTGCTCTCTAACCCTCTCCGCTCTTGCTTCATCGCCCGCAGCTCCTCAGTAAACCAAGGAGACGAGCGGGCTCGGCATCGGATCAGGCGCTTGGGGGCGATCCGATCGACAACCCCCGCCACCTCCTCAAACCACCGTTGGACAAGGGAGTCGGCCGGATCGTCATCCAAACCGTCTGGAACATCCCCGAGGGACTCCGAGAACCGCACAGGGTCAAGGAGCCTCCGGGGACGGGCCCAGATGGAAGGGCCCAGCTCCCCGCGGGGCGGGGTGGCTACCGCAAGAGAGAAAGTCAGCAGATAGTGATCTGACCATGACACGGGCCGGGTCAACAACCTCCCGACCCCCAGATCCGAACCCCGCGATGTGGAGGCAAAAACCAGGTCCAGGGTGTGTCCACCCTTATGGGTAGGTCCGATGACTAATTGGGACAGGTTCATGGAGGCCATGGACTCCATGAATTCCAGAGCTGCTCCCGACAGTCCAGCCTCGGCATGCACGTTGACGTCAGATCCTAAGCTGATGAATATTTAAAGGTTAATACCAATACCTTGAATTAGACCCAGTAAGCAACTGGAAAACACGTGATCCTGTCCTGTGCACATTAGTTCACAGCTTGAACCTTATACCAAAAAGCAAAATATACCAGGATTACAGGATTACAAATTGTTTTGATTTATTGGTATTTACTTGTCCTTTTTATTACAGTACAACCCCTTTATCCGCTGATTCACTAACTGCTGATTCAGTTATCTGAACTTGGTGATCAATGGGGGCGGGGAGAAAGGAGGGGGGAAATTAAATATAAGACTTACCCCTGCCAATGCCCACTATGCAGGGCACCACTCAGGTCCCTGGCAGCAGATCAGAAGTTTGAGTGGGAAATTCAAAACTTCTGATCGGTCACCTGGGACCCAGCCAGAAGTTCAAAGGCCGGGTGGCTGGTGGCGAGGAGGAGAGCAACAGGCATTGGCAGGGGTATATTTTATTTTTTATTTTCTCCTCTCCTCACCACCTCTGCTGCCACCACTGCCACTGGACAGTTGAAGCTGAATGGCAAAGAGAAAGCATAAAAAGAAGAGAGAGAGAGAGAGAGAGAGAGAGAAATTTCTGTAGACATTCTCCTTGCAGCCCCCGGCAGTGACGGCTGCGAGGAGAGATGAAAGGTTTTTTTTTTTTAACTCATTCTACTTCCTGAAGGCAAGTGGCAAACAGAAAGGGTAAAAAAGCCTTTCTTCCCTCCTTGCAGCCGCCGCTGCTGCCGGGCACCCACAGGAGGGGTGGAGGACTGTCCCACCCACAAGGTCCCCAGAAACAGCAGAGGAGTGCAAGATCGGTGACAGTGGCAGTGGCTGAGGAGGTGGCAGCCACATGGCCTGGGAGAGCCCGCCCATCCGTAAGGTTGGCAGAGGTGGCACAGTGCCGTGGCGGGGTTCCCCTGGGTGCTGGTGGCTCTCCCATTGCTTTTCACCCCTGGCACGCTCTGATAAGAGCATTCACTCTTATCCATGGGTTTCATTATCCGCAGGTTGGCCGGGAACCAATCCCCCATGGATATGGGAGTCCTAATGTATTATTATTATTATTATTATTATTATTATTATTATTATTATTATTA
>JAHTLZ010000015.1:23052115-23081145 GCA_023846285.1 Phrynocephalus versicolor
ATTATTATTATTATTATTATTATTATTATTATTATTATTATTATTATCATTATCATTATCATTATTATCATCATCATCATCATCATCATCATCATCATGTTGGTTTTGATTGACTACTTGATTTACTATTTCAAGTTGTTTAATGTGTTTTCTTGAATTTTGTTCGTGTTTATAAACCACCCAGAGTAGCTTTCTGCTAGATGGCTGTGGTATATAAATCAAATAAATAAATAATAAATAAATACATTTTATAACCTGTGCCAGGAGTAGATGTGCGGGCAGTTTGCTCATTATCTAAGAATACTGTTTCTGCATTGTCACGAATGAAACTGGTTATTTTGATGCCAGGATATGGACTGATTAATGTCTCCCATTTAAACTTACTTTGATTTTTTCAAAAGCTTGCATTTCATGGCCACCAAACCCTAGTTCAGCTTACTAATAGGTCTCTATTAGCTTCTCTGAGGAGGCAACAATCCTAGAATGCAGATTTATTTCTGATTGATATTAATTACTGTAAATGAAGTAGGAACACAATGTAATGGCTGGAATAACAGAGCTGATTAGAATTATATTCAGAAATGCTACCAGGGTGCTAGCAGTCATAGTAGGCCAGTGGTGGTGTGAAACATCACCATTCCAGATGTTTTGGACCACAACTGAATCTAATTCTAATCAGCTCTGTTATTCAAAACCAATGTAGTAAGCATACAGTATTTATTTGACCTTCTCGGTGCTATATTTTGATGGCCTCTAATAGATGTACATGCCCTCTGACGTTCCTCAACAATCACCATGTTAATCTTGGAAATGCAAAGAGCAAAATCATTGATTTCTCTATTGAAATTAAAACAAACAACCAGCATGCTTTACTGGAAAAACAGTATTTGAATTTTAAGACATTTCCAAAATGTTTATCTTCCCTCTGCTTTAATTTCAACCTGTAGAAGGGTCTATAACAGTGGTTCTCAACCTGTGGGTCCCCGGATGTTCCTAGACTGCAACTCTCAGAAGTCTCCACCACTTGCTGTGCTGGAAGGGGTTTCTGGGAGTTGCAGTTCAGGAACATCTGGGGACCCACAGGTTGAGAACCACTGGTCTATAACATCCTTTGAAGATATTCAACTCAAGAGACAGATCCTTGCTATCAGGGTCATGTTTTATTTTTCCAGCCATGATGCTCTCAGCAAAGATGGAGCCACCCTGGCTTCTTGTGGGAAGGAGTTTCCAAGTATAGGAGCAGCAACTGAGAAGGCCCTCTCCTGTGTCCTAACCAAGCACACCTGTGAAGGTGGAAGGACTGAGAGAAGGTCTATCCTGATTATCTTAACATCTGGATAGCCTCATATGGTATTTTAGAAAGCTTGTTTAATCAAACGAGCTGGTTGCAGACAAATAAGGGATTTGACAAACAACAACAACAAAATCATTCTATCAGTATGTGAGGCAAACTCCATAAAAGAGCCTGCATGGAGCTTCTGATATGACTAAGGTTTTGGGATTCACCATTTCTCTCTCTCTCTCTCTCTCTCCACCCCCACCCCACTACATTTCATCAGTATGGACAAATGAGATAACAGCTCACAACAGGGCATGTGTACCGCAGGTGATTTTACTAGCAGGTCATAACTGACAGCTCAGCTTGACAACTGACAGCAGCTCATAAATTTGCACGCTGTTGGCATGACGATGAAAGGGCTGGGAATAAAGCAGATACTTACAGCTGCTCTCCACTGTCAAGGCTGGGGGAGGGGGATGTACCTGAATTTAATTCTAATCCAAAGCGTGGGAAAACAGATGGTTGGTGCAAATATGGTGGTCTTATATATTTTAGCAGCACAGCACTGGATGGAGATAGGTTTGGCTCTGACATCAAACTGAATAGAAATTCATGTCAGTGTGTAAATATTAGCTTCACATTTCATTAAGAGGTCATTTTGTTTTCCATCAAGAGGAGCTTGTTTATCAGAGGTTATCAGGATGCGGCACTGAGGGTTTCACATAAATAGTGGGTGCATTCTATGACTACTGGCTTTTCAAGGAGAAGTTGTAAAAATAACTTCATCTGTTTGAGCATATCTAAAAGGAAGATATATTTGGTAATGAATTATCTTTCACTTCCACTATGTCTGTGAACATTCTCAGTCATCCAGGTGAGGTTATCTGGAAGTTGAGTCTTGGCAACTGGACTTCTTCTCTTGTGAGATTGAAACATTTCACTACTCATCCAAGCAGCTTCATCTGTCTGAGGAAAGTTAGTGGTGAGTTTTCCAATTTATAGCACACCTTGATTTCACAGCACCCTGATCTGAATAGGCTCATTAGGTGGACAGTGGCCTAAATAGTCTCATTAGGTGGACAATGGCCTGAACAGGCTTGTTAGATATGCAATGGCCTGGTGTGCATGAAAGTCCAACCTATGCAACCCTTCTCAACACCCATTAAGTATGGGCCTTTAGCCATGGCCTCCCTGGTGGAGGTGTGAAGTGGTTCTTATTTGTCTAGGGATCAATGAAAGGGCTGCATGATAAGTCCCCCAAATCTGCTGAGAAATGGGTTTTCAATACACACATGGATGGCTTCCATTGCCCCCTCTATTGAACTACCTATTTTCTCTATCTAATATGTTTACATCCTCATCTTTGAATGAAGTGTTCTTTGTCCTTCAAATTTAAGGTACACCTCTGATTTGGGTCCTTACCTCTTGCCCCTCCTGTACTGTGTCTATAGAAACCCCCTCTTGCCACCCTAACATGGAAGAAGTGGAGAAGTTTATTCAGACCTGGTTGATGTGAAATCAGGGTGTACTATAAATTGGAGGCCTCGACCACTAACTTTCCTCAGACTCATGAAGCTGCTTGGATGAGTAGCAAAACATTTTGATCTCACAAGAAAAGAAGTCCAGTTGCCATGACTCAACTTTCAGTTCACTTCCACTAGCCAGAGAAATTGGTGGATTCTTCAGTTCCTTTTTCATGTTTACTGTACTGTGCCAGCTAGAGATGGGCACGACCAGAAAAAATGACATTTCGAGTTGTCGTTTGTCGGAACGGGTCCATTTCGGGTCGTTTCCGTTTGTCGCAATAATTTTCAAAAATTTGTCGTTTCTGTTTGTCGTTTGTTGTTTGTCATTTGCACTGCGATTTAGGTTAGGGTTAGGGTTGGGGTTGGGGTTAGGGTAAGTGGGCTCTGGGAGGCACCTCTCTGGGTGCCTATGACCCACTAAGAAGGGAAGTGTACTGGCGTACAGATGAGGGTTAGGGTTGGGGTTAGAGTAAGGGTTAGGCTTAGGGTTACAGTTAGGGTTAGGGTGGGTTAGTGGGCTGCACCTCTGGGTGCCTCTGACCCACTAAGAAGGACAGTGTACTGGCGTATGGGTTAGGGTTAGGGTTAGGGTTAGGGCTAGGGCTAGGGTTAGTGGGCTTTTTATGCCCTCTCTGGCACATCCAGAAGTCTCAGTCAAACCTGGCCATGCAATTGGTGGAATGGGTCCAAAAATTTGCATGGTCCCATCCCATGGCCAGCCCATCATTGTGCGTGCGCAGGTGTAAAAAAATAAAAATAAAAATAAAAATAAAAATAAAATCAATGGAGACGTTTTATTGCAAGAAAAATCCACTGCTGCTACTATAAAAATTCAGGCAGTTAAAATACCTTATTTTCACATGTTTCTGTTGTGCTTTAGTGGGTTTTTTTGACCACGATTTAAATATAAATATTGCGGTCGCCATTTTGGATCCCCCCCACCGCATGGCAGAGACAGCCCAGGAAAGGAGGGGGGAAGCCCGGGGACCCCCCCCCCCAGAAACCACCCCTCTGGTAGGTGCCCTCACTCAGGCAGGCATATTTTCCCCTGCCGTGTTGGCCAGGAATCAGGGTTTTTTTAAAACTTTTAAAAACTTTTTTTCTGTGCTGCTTGTTGGCAATGGCATCGCGCGAGCCCGCGATGCCATTAACGACAATGACAAACTCGACCAAATTTTTCTTTTTTTGGGTCAGGTTCGAGCTGGAGCAGAGTAATTCTCGTTGCCGTTATCGTTATATAATGATAACGATAACCGAAAACGGAAACGAGAATTTCGCCGCTCCGTGCCCATGTCTAGTGCCAGCTATTTTAATCATTTTCAGCCCTGTTTGTGGAAGGATATAATGGAGAAAATCATATAGAGGTATTTTTTACTGAATTTAATAAGAGTTACAGAGGAGCAAGAGAAAATACTGTCAATATTCTTACTACTCTATATCATTTGTTTTCCCCAATCTGTATTCACTTCAGAGTTATCTGTTTTAAAGAATACTGTACATGGGATAGCTTATGTGTTTATATTCACATGTTCCTGTTGCAGAAGAAAATATCTGTTTCATTTGATCTTCAATCTCTGGCTGTGGATGAAATAAATGAAATGTAATAGGTGTGAAGAAATATGATTTATAACACTAGCAGAAACTGGCACAGAGTACTATAAAGTGCCAAGATTATCTGTCACTCAATGTAATGGCACATTTGTGGTTGTGATGAATAAAGCAACACTCTCAACATTCCTCTGCTTGAAAACAGAAAAGAGGCCCACCAAATAATACCCAGCCTAATGGGGGAGGGGGAGGGGAGGAGAGAGATGAAATGGGAGACCTTGGTTTTTGTAGAAGTAAAGAAGCCCAAGTTAGTGAAAGATTTCTTATTTTTACCGATTATTTATATTCACCACAAGATAACTCAGAATGGACTCAATGTTATATGATGTTCCTGTTTCCTATGTGTTTGGTTAAAATACAGTGGAATCTTGACTTACATGCTGCTTGACTTGCATCATATTTGACTTGCATCAAGAAGGGGCCTGTTTGACTTGAGTCGCAGGGTTTGACTTACATCTCGGAGCCCCGGCACAAGGCACTGGAATCGGGTGGCAGCCACGACCCAGCATCGCGGCTGCTGTCTCCAAACTGCTCCTGCCTTCTTCCTTTCCTCCCGCAGCGGCAGCGGCGGCTTCGGCGAGGCCAGCTCCGAGCACCTGGAGCTGGTCCTCGGCCTCGCTGAAGCCGCCATTGCCACCAGAGGAGAAGAAGGGCCAGGAGCTCGGGGCTGGTTAGACAGTCGGCTCAGTCTTGTAAAAAACCTGGCTGCAGAAGTCTGGTCCACAATTGAAGCATTTTAGTTGGGGAGCTGTACAGTTGTGGTACTCTAATGGTAAGCATAGAGTTGTTCAGAACTTGGAACGTCAGGTTAAAAATCAGTAAAACTTAAATGTTAGACATTGTTGCTATGAACATTAAAAAGTGGAGCGTATAACTTGTGGAATATAATTCCACTGCCCCCTCCTCTCTTTGAAGATACATTTCATTTACATCCCCGGAAGGAATCTCCTATCCCAGTCAAATTTGTGTTAAATTGCTGTTTTCAGGGGTCTTTTTCATCATCTGGAACGGATTAATCCACTTTCCCATTACTTTCTATGGGAAAAGTTCGTTTGACTTAAGTCATGTTTGACTTAAATCTAGACCTCTGGAACGGATTAATGACGCAAGTCAAGGTTCCACTGTATTTGGATCCTGTGTTTTCCAGTTTGGTGGGTCTGGAGTGGATATTGCAGGATCAGTTTCCTATGGGGGAAAATTCCTGCGTTCTGTCAGCACTGGGGCAATTCTTGCAGAATCAAGGGTTTTGCTGCATGATATGTTCTCTTGCTCTTCTTCCTCCCATTATCACTATGTCGATGTATCACATGTGGATAAAGCATAACATTTACAAAGAACAAGGCTTCCTCAGATGGGTTGGGATAATTTCTAAGGTGAAATGGGCTTTTAAGGTTGTCTTTTAATTAGAGAAGAATTCAGTGTCTTTTATGGTTGTAGTTCTGTGAAAACACATTGGATAGACTATCAGGGCCGGAGGGGACAAAACTAGGATTGTGTGACATAACAAGTCCAATTTCTAATCCCAAAACATGTTGTATAAGCAGTCAGCCATGGTTTTCTAATCACTCTGCTTTTGAGTTAAGGACCTTGACAAAAATGTTCCCTGTTTGCTTCTTTATTGACTGGAAAAGAAATGCTAAAGTGAATGAGGCCCAGAGGTTTTTGAAGTGTTATTATTTGTGTCATATTGTTTGTGGTTTGATTTAAATACCTTTAAATCAAACTATTTTATCTAAGAAGGAGTTGGACCAGAGCAGACCTTGAGATGTCCTTTCTTCAAATGCCACTATTTAAAACATCTTCTAATGGTTCTCATTTTCTGAGTCACCAAATAAAAACTTATTTTCAAATAGATTGGTTTTTACATCTCCATTCACAAGAACAGAGTACAATAGAATCTACTGTATATCTGTGTAGTTCATGCCTCTGTGTGGGATATAGAATTTTGAGGAAAAAATCCAGCTGCTTATGGACCAATCACATGGATCATTTCAATCATTTTTATTCTTCCTATTTAATTTTGATATATTTCTGTGTATAGTCACATGGTATATATACTGCTGGTCTCATTCACAAGGCTGTCAGTTCAATTGGTATCTTTCTTGCTATTTGTGCTAGTTCTATAGGTCACACAGGCTATATCATATAAATCTGTTCATTTGCCACCCTGTTCTTCGGGTTTCTCTACCCTAAAATCTTATATTAAAAATTCATAAGTGATATATCACTACTTTCTTGTCACTTCCAACTGTTAGTGAATGTCCCACTTGGTGGTAGTGTGTCACCTGCAGCCCTTCCTTCCTTTTCATTTTTTTAAAAATTCTTATTTACAATTTTGCTCATTATTTTAAAAAGAATCTAGAAAAGAATAAAAAAATGGAAATAAAAACAAAACACCTTTGAAAATGGCAATGGCAAAGAAATATGTTCTGCAACAATTTACAGAAAATCAGAAGCAACACAAAGAAATAGGTATTTTAAACTACAGTAAAATTTTCTGAAGTAACAAATTTGTTTTTTAAAAAAACCCTACCAAAAGGGAAATAGAAATATAATCAGATCATCCGGAGTTTTGGAGTTTGCTGTCATCAGTACGCTGATGACACGCAGCTCTATCTCTCCTTTTCCACCTGTGTAGTGGAGGCCGTCCAGACCCTTGACCGCTGCCTGGCTGCAGTTTTAGATTGGACCAGGACCCACAGACTCCAGCTCAACCCTGGAAAGACCGAGGTTATGTTCTTCGGGGGCGGCCTGGATGGGTACTGTGGCCCTCTTCCCAGTCTGGATGGGTCTGCCTTCCAGCTGACGCAAAGAGTGAGGAATCTGGGTGTCGTCCTGGATCCGGGTCTGACCCTGGATCTCCAGATGTCAGCCGTGACCTGGTCGGCCTTTTATCATCTAAGGTTAATTGCCCAGATTCGCCCGTACCTTGACGAGAGCTCCCTGAGGACAGTGGTACAGGCATTGGTCATGTCGAGGCTGGATTATTGCAACACTCTCTACATGGGGCTCCCCTTGAACCTTGTTTGGAGACTGCAGCGGGTCCAGAATGTGGCAGCCAGGGTGGTGGTTGGTGCGTGTCATTTTGACCGCATCACTCCCATCCTGGCCCACCTCCACTGGTTGCCCGTTGCCTCCCGAATAAGGTTCAAGGTGTTGGTTTTGGCTTGCAAAACCCTCCATAGCTTGGCCCCTGTTTATCTGGCAGAGCAGCTTCACCGACAACTAGATCGGGCCCGACCCACTCGTTCATCATTAGCCCTCTCGCTTCAGACGGTCTCCCCGAGGGAGGCCCGCAAAATGGGCGGGCCTTCTTGGTGGCGGTGCCGCCTCTATGGAATAACCTACCCAGCGAGTTGAGGCAGGCTCCATCATTGGTGTCCTTTAGGAAAGGTCTGAAGACCCTCCTTTTTAGGGATGCCTTCAAAAATGACTAGAGGTTTTTTTTTTTTTTTTGCCCATATGCTGTAAGTCTGTCCCTGCCGCTGCCACAGTCTTTGCCTTTGTGATTTTATGTGAACCGCTCTGAGTTCCTGCTCGGGAAGCAGGAGCGGTATATAAGTGTGAAAAATAAATAAATAAATAAATATTAGCATCTCTGGAAGTTGAGCATACGATGCAACTAACTGACTATAGCCCTAATTTTACTCAAAACATCTTGTCTCTCACCTCCCATGGTCCTGGGAGTAGTACAGTAGCACTTCTGTATCTGCGGGGGATTGGTTCTGGGCTGCCCCACAGATACTGAAATCCTTAGATAAGAGCAAACACTCTTATCTGAGGGTGACGGTGGCAACAGGATTGGTAGGGTGCCAGAGCATTTGCTCTGGACACCCTACCACCCCCTCTGGGTAGCACAGCAAGGTGCCTGGTATGCTTGATTGGTCAAGGGTTTCCTGGCTGTTCGAGCTTCCTGGGCAGTGGATTAGGAATGCAGCAGTGAGCCAAGTCAGATACAGGGCTGCTCAGCAGATATAGGGGTGCTCATGTACTTCCTCATGGCCATCTGGAGAACTAGTGTGTAAGAAAGAGAAACAGAGAGAGGTGCTCTTGCGGAATATTTAAAACTCCTTCAGCCGACCTAATAGATTGATATTATTATGTTATCAATAGCATGGCTGGTGACCTCCTACACTGTGATTCTTTGGGCACTAACCCTTTCCAGGAATGTAAACTGTACCGTTTAAATCAGGTCTCTTGACATGTTGCTGTTTAATGACATGGATGAATCAACTTTCAAGGCAACAGTGTGCTGTCCTGAATGCTGTTGCTATAGCAGAAGAATGGAAGGTTTCCAAACTAAATAACTATGAGGAAGAGAATGAAGAGGAAATGAAACCTTGTAGTAGTATGGATTCTTGTTAGATGGGTATAAATATTTGCTGTAAGTTTTCCCCTCCTCGGTTTTCCTCTCAGCTTGTAATATGAAAGCTCTACAACCAGTCCTTTCATGCCATCTGCCAGGTGTTATGCTTTAAGACAAGGTGATTTAGTTGGGCTACAGCATCTGGATAAACAGTTCTTATATTGCTGGTAGGGGAAATTGAACATTAGTCCTAAAAGACCTGTTTACTATGGTTCTCTTCCTTTGCATTTGGCCTCTGCAGGTGGCAATCTTTCACAATATGACCCCAATTTTCCCTTTGGTATTCTAAATCTCCTGCGGCTGGAAACATATTGAAATATCACAACATCTGTACCCTGTATAACTATAGTGCATAATTTTTTCCTATTGCTAAGCTCTTATGAACTAGAGACTTACTAGGAAATTGAGCATTTCCACATTTGGGATTTTATAGCTGTTTATAGCTGTTATTGTGTGCCTTTTGCTTCTTTTCTTCTTGGGTTTATTGTTGTTTCATGCCAGGCTTTAAGATAGCCTAAGGCAGGAATGAGTTCGTAGCTAGAATTAAGAGCAGCATTTGTGCTAAATGAAATTTTACAAAAACTCATTGGATCAGATCCTTGCTTGTAAATTAACACGGAAATATCCCAGCAAACTTAAATCTAGAGAGCCACTCATGCTTGGTAGATGATGTTGCGTTTCACTGAGGAAATTAAAACTTTTACAATATGCTTTCAAAAACAAAAAATTCTGACTCTGATATCATCTAATAATTCAAAATGCATTTCTATACAACCCCATAGTGCTTAAAGCACTTTCTTGGTGGTTTACAATTTATTTATGCAGGCTACACATTGCCCCCCCCACCACCACCACCATTATTTTGCTAACCTTATTTTGCTAACCTCAGGAGGATAGAAGGCTGAGTGAACCATGAGCCTGCTACCTGCAATTGAACCCTAGGTTGTGAGCACAGTTCTAGCTGCTGTGCAGCAGTTTAACCACTGCACCACGAGGTCTCTAAGAGATATGGACTCACAAATATGAAGCAAGTATGTTCATTTTTAATGTTCCAATTTGCATTATGAGAAATTCCTTTATTCCTTTTGGAAAAGTATTTGAGCAAAATGGGAGAAGTTTTTAAAAATCATCACATTTCTTCCTTCCTTCCTTCCTTCCTTCCTTCCTTCCTTCCTTCCTTCCTTCCTTTCTTCCTTCCTTCCTTCTTTGGCTTTTAAAAGATTCCACAGATATCAAGTGTACTCCAGTAATGAGGCTTTGAATCAAACAAGAGAGAAAAACGCATTTGAAACCGGATCAAAAAATATCCACTGTCCTCCTTGGGTCTTGGAAAATTCACTGGAACCCGGTTAAGAGGGCGTTACCTTTTTTAAAAAAAGCCCACATGGCGGCATGATTTATGGATGTGGTTTATCGGTAAATTAGTTCCAGATGTTAAAGAACGTGGGATAGAGCCCTAAGAGGGGGTAGGGAGAAACAGAGGCAAAGTCCAGAAAAAAAAACAGATTCCAACCACAATGACAGAACATGCTTCTTAGTAGCTACCATTATATTCTGCCTTTTTACTGCAGTTCATCTACAATTCGTGGCATGCTTCTTGCTGGGTTAGTTTCATGCAAGAGAGCAGTACCACCAAAACTTTGATTTATATAGTTTCCATAATTGTCATAATAACCACTTTGAGGCAATGCTTTGGAGCCACAAAGATTACAAGATGTCTACTAACCCATCTCAAGATCCTAGTTCCAAAAAAGGCACTTCTTGAAGGAATCCATGAGGAAATGATTCTACAGGGATATCTCATGTCTGAATTAGACCATTAAATCTCCCAGCGCAGATTCTGTCCATGCAGATGTGCAGGTATTGTTGGAAGTGTTGAGGTGAAGAGGAGTGGGAGCCAATCATGTGTTTCTTTTGCACAACTTTTTAAACAACAGACATAAAGTTACAAGGCATTTGGTGAGGCCACTCTGAGATACAGGAAGCTGGACGAGATGGACCTTTGGCCTGATCCAGCATGGCTCTTCCTATGTTCTTATGTTCTTTTGTTCTTAAGGCTTTGCAGTGGGACCCCCAGGTGGTCCACCACAGGGAACAATTAGATACAAAGCAATAAGACTGTGAAACTAATAGGGCACTAATTTGCTTATAAAGATAATCAAAACCTCTTCAGACTGCCAAAACAAGACAAACAGGTGCCTGCTGTACTAAATTTCTGAAATAGCCCTAGGCAAATATCGTCTTGTTAGACACTTTGAAAATTGTCATAAGGAGCCCAATGACAAGATACATTTTTACCAGATGGGGGAAATCATACATAATTCATAAGAAAGAGAATTTCAATTTTTGTATTAAGAATGGCCTCCTGCCTTCATCACTGGCTTAGATCCATGTGATAGTTAATTACTTTCTTAGACCATAAGAAATCTCCATTTTCAGTACTACCCAATGAAACCTATCCTATACAATGATTAATACAATACCTGTTGAAATTCTTAATGGTTAAAAGAGCAGTTTGTATTAAGGGGTTCTATTGATTACTAAGTGTCTTCTTTGCATCATTAATCTAAAAACACTGGGATCAGATTACAAGCTTGTAATCTCAAATAAACTGTATGAAGATAAACATTTAAAATGTGAATTTATTTTATGTAGAAAAGTATAAAGAAATTAAATCAAGAATAATTTTAAATTAACAAGTTCTAAATAGTAGAAACAGTTATGCTGATCTAAATGTAACTGCTTGTCCAAATGAGACTAAATTGTGACTTAGTACTTAATGTTAAACCCATTGATTCTTATAAGTAATTGGATGTAAGAATTATGGTGATATGTGGGAGAGGTGACAGAGGAGGAGAGGAAGAGAAATAGATGTACATTTAAGTGAAAAATCATTACACCATAATCAAAACTGGTTTTAACCCTTTGATAATTCCCCAGGCATTTTAAAGAGATGGTTTCAGATGACCTGCTTGCTCGCTTGTATTTTCTGCCATTTACAGTAGCTGTAACTGGAAAGGGAACTACCCTTCTATTTATATGCAGTTTCCAAATTAGTCAAAGATTATCTCCATGTATTATTCTGGTTTGTTGGAAAATACATATATTATTAGCACAACATATTAATAGAGAAGAAAATATCACTTGCACAGTGAAAGCTACAGTAAAGGTGCCAAGAAGTTAAGAAATGAGTATCTTTATAAAATTTCACCTTCCAAGCTCTGGTATCTATCACAGCCATTTTTCACCCAAAGTCAGAAGAAAATGCAGAGCAGATCTTAGAGAGCAGAGGTGCTACCAGATTCCATGAATGTTATCTTCAATTAAATGCCTAGCAACAACAGTACTGTACTGCAACCAGGGCCGGCGCTTCCATTAAGGTGAACTAGGCAGTTGCCTAGGGTGCCAAAATGGAGAGAGGGCGCTGGCCAGGATGCCGCACCCTGCCCCCCAGCCGCTGGCCACCACCGTCCATCCCCCGACCTCCTGCCAGCCGCCCATTGCATCCGCCCATCGCTGCCTGTCGCCATCCACCCACCACCGCCCGCCGCCCCCTGTCCCATCTACCCGCCACCCGCCCCACCCGCCCCTTTGCCTAGGGCGCAAAAAAACCTAGCACCGTCCCTGACTGCAACTTGAAAAATACCGCATTTCCCACCTATGAGCCCCCATGTATAAGAGGACCTAACTTTTCCAGCCCAGAATTACAGTTTTGCAACCATGAAGTTCTCTCCTTGGCTTACTTTCATGTATAAGGAAGACGGCCCTCAAATTTTGGTCTAAAAGTTTTAGACAAAAATATAGTCTTATACATGGAAAAATACTGTAGTTTCAATATTTCAGTCTATGCTTTCATTGGTCACTGATCTTAGTAACCATTCTTTTTAAACAACAACCATACTGTGTAGGAAGATTTTCCTATTAGGTTTCTCTTTTTAGTCGACATGCACCCACCTCTATTCTACTGGTTAATCATGTAACCAGTCATACTACTACAATTTCTTTCTGTGAGACTTCCATTGTTTAATAGCAAATCACTATGTCTGGCACCCAACATGCAGTATTACCAATACCAAGTATTAAATTGAGAATGTGGTGGAAATAGTTTGCAATCATTTTCTGGTCTCTACAGAAACTATCACCTTTTGTTTAATTGCAAAGCACTGGATTGACAATCAGGTAGCACAACTGCTCCTCTAACATTCCCAGGTCTATTTGCATGGCTGGCTATTTTGTACAGTAATAGCTGCAATCATCATAACTACTATCATTTGTTTATCAAATGTCCCTTGGGTGCCATCATTAGTCATTGGTAAAACCTTGCAAGTGGTGCTGCAGATGTAGCAATCAGCTCAGTGTTATTTTGCAGTTCATCTGCCATTCAAATGTCAAACCACACAAAAACTCAGCAGGCTAGTGGGGCTATTACATTCTTGCTGCATCGAAAAACCCACAGACAGAAATGCCCACTAGTGTGTGTAAAATAAAGTATGCTGTTTTCAGAATTGTTATCCACTGCCATCTTTACAGGCAGCTGGGAACACATTTAGGGTTTCATTCAGTTTGGGTGCTGTTTTTTAAAAATGTTTTTTTCAGACTTACAAAAATGTATAATTCACAACGGACAGAAACTGAGACCAAAGAAACCCCATGGTAGTATAAGATGCAGAAACTGACAAATTTATTCATTCAAGACTAGAGCTAAATTAGTCTTGACGCCTCTCCGCTGACACCCCACAACCAATAATGCTTAATTTTTCATGTAGTAGGCAGGTTCAAGAACACCATAATCATAGAACTGAAGTGCTTAAAAGAACCTGAGAGGTATTTAGAAATACACTGCTGTTTTTCATAGGTGAAAGCAAAGGGGGGGTGATTTGGAACTGACTGCTGGAGAGTACAATGCCAAATCTGCAAATGGGGGCTTCAAATTAGAAATGTCTGGATGTAAGGGATTTTACTTACATGTCACAGGAGTGTCTGTTTCCTTTCTGATCATTCAGCTTTCATTGCTATTGCCTTTTCCTACCATTTTGTGAATCAGAATAAGGAAGAATTTGAAATAGCACCATCACTTTGGAATGCACAGAGCACACACACCAGGGCTTGTCTGTGCAGGGAAGTGAACCTGCATCCTCCATCTGGTGTGACACAGACATGTGCAGTAGGAATGGTCTCTAAAAAAAAACCACCATATGCCATTTCCTGTAGGCAGTGATAGGCACCCCCCTGGGAATTTGCCTTGTGCTAAGTGTGCATAGGGTGTGGGGTTTACAGCTGGGACAAGGAAGAAGACCTCACTGAAAGCTGGAATTGTTTTTACAAAGACAATAACAACAACAGCAGGAATGTCTTCCCTCTTGTGTGCCTCTCTCCCCACTACACACACACACACACACCACCACCACCACCACCACCACCACCATCCATGTATCGATTTATGGAAAATAGGAGACAGGGCTAAAAAAAGAGCAGCTCAACACAGTGTGAAATATTTGGTTGTTTGCAGTGAAGACACCAAGTCATGCTTGGGTTTCTGGCTCTGGGAAGCTGAATGATGATAATGAAGATAATTTCTTCTAAATCTGTTACAGTAATACCTTGGTTTACAAGCATAATGCATTCATCCAATCAATCAATCAATCAATCAATCAATCAATCAATCAATCAATCAGTCAGTCAGTCAGTCAATCAATCAACTGCCAGCCAAAAAGGAATCCCTACTGGATATGCCAAGAATGCCAACATCTTATGCCACAATGAATTAGTATCTGCATTATATCTTGCCAAGATTTAGATGAAAAGGACCACTGCAATTTTAAACACGAGTAAGCACTA
Source organism: Phrynocephalus versicolor (assembly GCA_023846285.1). NCBI lineage: Eukaryota > Metazoa > Chordata > Lepidosauria > Squamata > Agamidae > Phrynocephalus > Phrynocephalus versicolor. The sequence goes on from JAHTLZ010000015.1 coordinate 23,066,733, forward strand.
GCAGTTGAAGTGAAGGCTATTTTTCTTTGGTTCACTTGTATAGGACTGTCTGAAAGTTGAGTCATGGCAACAGGACATCTTTTCTTGAAAGATCAAATGTTTCACTACTCATCCAAGTAGCTTTGTCACTCTTGGGAAAGTTGATGTGAGGCCTCCAATTTATATTACACATTGGTTTCACACCACCCAGGCCTAAAGAGGCACAGGTGGACAGAATCCTGAATAGGCTTGTTTGGTGGACGATGGCATGAATAGTCTTGTTAGATGTACAATAGCCTGGGATGTGTGAAAGTCCCACCTATGTAACCCTTCCCAACACCCATTAAGTATGGGTCATTAGCCATGCCCATCCCGGTGGAGGTGTGAAGTGCTTCCGATTTGCCTGGGGAATGATGAAAAGGTAGCATGATAAGTGGTAGACAGATTGTATCTAAATCCCCCAATTCTGTTGAGAGAGGGGTTTTCAATACACACATGAATGGCTTCCCTGACCCATCTCTTGAACCACCTATCTTCTCTGTCAAATATATGTACATCATCATCTTTGAATGAGTGTCCCTTGTTCTTCAAATGAACATCCACTGCTGATTCTGGTCCTCTAAGGGGCATGTGGTAGACATCGGGCACCACCTCCTCTTTTAGTTGTACTGCTCCCTTGCTCTGCTATAGGACCATCTACTATAAATGGCCTTGTGGGTAGGCTCCTAACAAGTCACCTTAGTGATGTTTATAGTGGTTTCACAATTGTGGCTTGGTTTCACTCATAAGCTGTTTCAAAGGGATTCATGATTTCATTGTGAAGTCACACCCAGCTTGAAAGTTACATTTTTCAACTGCAGATTTCAAAGTAGAGGGACTTGTGGTGAAATTCAGAAAACCAACTTTGGTTGAACAGTTCTAGTGCTGCACCTAAGTCTCACTGGACAAAGAGAAGAGAAGGACTACTATAGTAGTTATATCATGGGCAAAAGATTTCTAGCTCTACTTCTCTTCATTCCTTAAGGCTGGTCTGTCTGCCGCTGTTCAGATATAGCAGGAGCTACAGACATAATGCTGTTTAAGTTAAGACACAATAATTATTGGAAAAGTAACTATTTACCTTAATTAAAGAATATATTGCCTCAAAAATACACCTTGACAGAAAGAGATAATAATTTATCCTGTTGATTAGCTACCAAATCAGACACAGAATGTCTTTGATGAGTCCTAAGGGGAAGCAATCTACAGAAGGATGCTTGTTTTTTAAAGTGTAAGCACAAGAAATAATTTGTTCTTAGATGGGAGCGATTGTCAACTTTGGCCCTCCTAAGTATTTACTGCTTTGTAGCCTCTTCTTTCTATACACTTTTCATGATGGTAGCAAAGTGCCTGAATAGAAAGCAAAAATATGACATTCCCCACTTCTTTGTATTTCATGCTACAGTCCCACAAGGACCTAATCCACCAGCACTTTAATGATACATGAGACCCTTAGCTGTTCAAATTGTCTATTTGGTAGCATATGTGCTGCTCAGAGTTTCGAGTTAATACATCTGTGCTTTTAAGGAGATTTGCAGTATTTTAAGGTAATTTTGTGTCATTTGCATGGAGAACATGAGATTGTGGCACACATGGAAATTCAAATTGAAATATTTTTATGTAAAGTAAATGATGAAATCTAGATACCTTTGCATCTGAATGATATCCTCAGGGTGTTATTGTCATTAATACACTTCAGCAAGTTTGATGTGTTCCTGATTTTGGTTCAGCAGAACTTTCTAAAAGAAAGCTAGATAAGAATTCCAAAATGTTTAAGAACTCTTTCCATAGTACATTATTCATGCAGTCAAGTCACAAAGAATGAGGTATTTGTTTTGTCTTTTTCACATGGTACTTGCTTGCTTTGTTAGTTTAGAACATAAGAACAGCCTTGCTGGAATAGGCCACAGTTACTGAGAGTTCAGACCCCATCAGTTTATAAATGTAATTGAGGTGGGTTTTTTTTTTTTGCCCCAATGTGCATCACTCTGCACATTGTTGCACTTGAATCTCATTTGCCACTGATTTGCCCACTCCCCCAGTGTCAACAGATACCTCTGGAGCGCCTCACAAACTCACTCAGTTTTTACTACCTTGTAAAATTTAGTGTTGGGAAATGTGGCTACCTTGCTATTTACTCCTACTTCTAGATCATATATGAAGAGATTGAAAAACAGGTGTCCAAGTACTGAACTTTGGGGGCCCTACTCTTTACCTTCTCCACTTGGAGAAGTGTCCATTTAGTGCAACCCTCTGTTTCCTGTCACGTAGCCAGTTACTGATCCAGGATAAGACCTGTCCCTTGATTCCATGACTGGCAAGTTTATTCAAGAGCCTTTGGTGCGGGACCTTGTCAAAAGCCTTCTGAAAGTCCAGATAAACAATGTCAACTGTATCTCCCTTATCCACCTGATTGTTGACACACTCAAAGAATTCGAACAGATTAGTGAGGCATGATTTGTCCTTGCAGAAGCCATGTTGGCTCTCCTTCAGCAGTGTCTTCTCTTCTATGTGCCTATTAATTTTATCTTTTAGGATTGTTTCCATCACTTTACCTGGGACACATGTCAAACTGACTGGTCGATAATTTCCTGGATCTCCTCTGGATCCTATTTTAAAGATTGGTGTTACATTTGCTACCTGATTTGCACAAAAGTAAATACTGAAGCAAAGAATTCATTGAGTCTCTCTGCAATCTCTGTTTCTTCTTTAATAATCCCTTGCCTTCCATTATTATCTAATGGTTCAATGGCCTTTCTAGTTGGGTTCTTACTTCTAATGTACTTGTGTTGTGAATCAGCAGCAAATGATGTTGTCCTTGACTGTGTAGTCTATCCTTTTTTTGTTTTTGTTTCAGGTAATGCTCTGTGCAATGGTAACACTGTGTACAATGCTTGAAACACCACTGGGTGGTATCATGAATAATTTTTTGAGTTGTGTGTAAGGGGCCTTGGGGCACTGGTCCTTGCACACCCTGATAGAGAGTGGCCCAATCTGTATTTCCTGGATTAATGTGTGGAACATAATGCCACTACCCATTAAATGTCACACATTTAGAGTTTTGTGGCATTGGGCTGATTTAAACAAAAACTCTTTCAAAAGTGAGAAATGTGCTTATTTAGGTAAATATTTGGAAATCAGCTTCACTCAGGTTAAAATTATTTAATCATAATCTCTCTTCAATGTTCTCTCCCCACCCACACCCACACATCATTTGTTAATTTGTTCATTAGTTCATTCAATCATTCATTGTATATACTAACTACCACCTAACTACCCTGGACAGTCTGGGCAGTTCATAACAGAAAGCAAACATTAAATCATAGTCACATTAACAAAACAACATGCTCAAAATTAAATGAACATGCAATGAATTAACTAAAACAACAGCAGCCTTAAGCAAATAAAAGCAAGAAAGTGGAGTTAGTGGTTTGCTAACATGGCCACTGTGCTCTGTAGGTGTAAAGGGGGGGGTGGTTTTTGGCTTTCAAGATGTTTTGGATCACTACTCCCATAGTCCTTTATCACTGATAAATTAGGCTTGGAATTATGGGAGTCGCAGCCCAAATATTTTGGAGAGCCAAAGGTTCCCCATCTGCGGTGTAAATTCTGGGAAGACCTGTCTGTAAAAACAAGTTTAAAGATGTCTCTTGAAAATTCCCCAAAAAGGGACCACATTAATTTCTGATGGAATGTTATTCCATAAATGTGTTGCAACCATGGAGAAAGCCTGGGTCCTAGACTTCTCTTTTCTGGGCTTCTCATGCTTCATATTGGTCTTTCTCTAGATCTTCTAGATTCCAGAAACATAATATTCCTGTTCATTTGTAGTTGTATTCAGACCTAGAAATTCTCTAAGGAATTTGAGCTGCATCTTCTCACAGTCGCTTCCCCAGAACTTCTCAGCCATCATATGAATCCAATGTGGAGTGTCTTATGGTTCCATGATTTACCATACTATTTCACATAACTGCTCTAATTGCAGGGAAGGGGTTTGTTGTTGTTTTTTATCACAGTTCAAAAAACCCTTGGCCAAATGCCCCCAAATTTGGCACAGAGCAAAAGCAAGCAGACTTTCTGCAACATCTGTACCAAATGTGGTTCTTCTCTGAGGTTCCATTTCATAGTTATATATGTTCACATGCCCACTTCCAGTCCAGCAGGGTTTTAGCCATGTGCAAGTTCTAAGCATAGGCCACCATGATATATTTGTTACTGTGCTGCCCTTATAGAGGCATTTATTCCATGCTGTATCAGCATGAATTAGCATCCCAGATTGTAGCAAGAGTCAACATAAAGATAAAAAAGAACTCGCTGCATATGTGAAAAAGCTTGCTGGCCATTCCAAGCTGGGCAAGAATTCAATGTGTAGCCTGCATACCGTAATTCAACTGTAAACTGCCCAGAGACTCCTTGAAGAGGTATATAAGCAGAACACTTTGCTTTGCTTCTGAGGAATTCTTGAGGAGGTATTCCATATTTTGAGGTAAGTACTACCCACTGCCAGGTCACAGCTAACGACCCATTCTTGATGGGTTTCAGCACCTTAGGCCATTATTTACCTTAAGGCCATGGACACTAATGTCTCCCTAACGAGCCTATTCAGGCTTTGTTCATCTTATGAGCCAATCAGACCAGGGGACAAGAGGTCAAGCTGACTATAAGAAGGTCTCTTGCACTAGCTGTATTCAGACCGATGAAGCTGTTTGGATGAACAGCGAAACGTTTCTATCTCTCAAAAAAGAAGTCCAGTAGACATGACTCAACTCCCAGATAAACGCACCTGGATGACTGAGAATCTTCACAGACGTATTGCCAAGATTCCTATTTTTAAGGAAAAAATGCTATTTTTTTAAAAAAAGTAACCTTAAGAATGGATTAGGTGCTAAACTTGATTTTCAATTTGTAATAAGCAGCTCATGGATTTTTAATGTTGATCTGCCCACACTGACACATAGGAGTTTAATGTAAGTTCATTTTTCTTCAAATGCTTTTATCTGTTTAAAATATTTATCAGTTTTCTGTATAAAATATTTATATATATTTACCATTTCCTTCCAATTAAAAAACTAAACAAAACTAAAGTGGTTCTTATCCAACAACATTGTTAGTGACTGGGAGATCTGGAATGACGACTTGAGATTTTTCCTCTGCAGCTCGTTGTTTATAGCAACCTGATTTGATAAAATAGACTGTGCATATCTGGCACTAGTTTGGGCTTCTGGTTTTCATTTTATAGTTTTTCAAAATTAAAATTGTGAAGAAATGTCCCCAGATTAAAAATACCAGTCTTGTTTATCTCAAAACAGAATTGTTGGACCTACACAGCTTTTTCTTATTTGGAAAGAATCCAGGTTGCAGAGACTGAAATAGTGATCCTCAAAATAGGCCTTTCAAAGGGGTGCAACAGTAATTTTGTCATAAACTGAGCATGTGTGGAGCAGGACTAACAGCAGGAGTATTTCAAAGTAGATGCAGTTTTTGCAGAAAGATGTTTGGAAGGTAATGAAAGGTCACAGAAGCAGTCAAAAGAGAGGTTTTCTTTGAAGAGAAAATATTCAGAAACTCACTGGTTCCAGCTGTGAAATTACTCTTTTTTACTTTCTCAGTTAGTTCTTAGTTTATGCTAGCAGAGCTTTGGTACCTATATTATGTCATAATTTCAGCCATGACACCCATCTTGTCACTATGCAACTGTCTGATATTTAAAATAACAATCTTCAAAGATGTAATGTGCTCACAAGCCATTTCTGATTTGTGGTGACTATATGAGTTAATGACTATTAACAAGTCTTTTCACATCCTCCAGTGTTTCTTTTTAGGCTTTTTTTCTTCCTGCTGCCCCGTCTTCCTAGCAATATTTTCCTAGCAACTGTGAACTGCCTCATATTAGGTCTTCCTTCTGCTCCCACCACCACTGTGCCCAGAAATATTGTCGTTTCTGGTATGGTATGCGTTTTTGTCATATATGCATTGTAGGATGGTCTCAATTTACTCAGTTTTGTTCTTGTGGGAGTTCAAACTTGATTTGATGGAGTACCTACTTTACTCTCTTTTTGGTTTTCTGTGATAGCTGTAAGACTGCCTTCCCACACCCCATTTCAAACAGTTGATTTTATTCCCTATGTATTTTTCCAGTGTCTTCACACAGTATGGATGGTTTTGATTTTTGGTTCCCAGTGTCAATATTTTCATTATTTCAAAAAGCAAGGGTACATGTTTTTAGAAAAAAAATAGACATAAATATAAGGGTAAAAGTTGGGAGGTGCAGAACAGAGCTGAAAGATTACTAAATGGGACTGTTTGGTTGGTCGTTGGTCCCATTTTAATATCAATTTACACTAGTTGTTAGTCCCCCCCCTTTTTTTTTTTGAATGACCAAATAATTTGGACCGTGAATCTCACACAGCACAACAGATTTCATGAATATCCGAGCAGGAATAGTATAGCGTTCAGAGCAACATTTTCCCACCGGATAGTTTCCCACAATGTTTTCTGGTACAATGTTTGGTTAGGTTAGGACAACTGGGATGGGGATTCAAATTCCCACTGCATACATAACCCTTCTCTATTAATGTATCTCACACTGACATTTTGGGGCTATCAGGTGCGGAGGAGATCTAGATTTATTTATTTAAAAAGAAAATTATGCCTACAAATGGACCAATGGGAAAACCTCCCAGAAACCCCAGAAAGCAAAACAAAACAAAATAAAAAATTGAAAGCCAAGCAGAATAAGAATGATGTTATTCCTCAACCAAACACCATGTGAAATGGGGCAAGCTTCTACTGCTTGGGGAGATAATTCCATCATTTTGGGCCTCCACTCAAAAAATCCTTCACATTACTTTCCTCCCAAACCCTTTTGATGACGTGTCCTACAGTTGAAATGTCCACCTCTGGGCAGATTCTTCTTGGAAGAGAGCCTTTCAGCTATGTTGTTTCCAACCAGCTTTTGACTGGTTATCCCCTTGAAGTGCTGCCTTGCAGAAAACAAACACTTTTTAAAAAATACCATGAATTCACCATGCTATAAAAGCTGCAGAAGCCCTTGTTCTTTATAATCCCTTCCTTTCTCTGCTCTTATAAGTCATTGTACTTGTATTTTTTAAAGCCGAATTTTCCTCATCTCATTTTGTTGTGCAAAAGGTCTAGTGGCACTCCATCAGAATATCAAATCCATTTAAGTAACTGTTGGGCAAATAATTTTTTAACCCTCATTCTATTGATCAGCGTGTCAGCTTCTCCAGGAAATTAGCTTTCATCATCTCAGGAACAGACACAACATTTGTTTTTGATGCTGAGTGCTCGGCCAGTCATAAAAATGATCCGAATTATATATCTAGCTGAGTGTGAATAGCTTTTATAGAGGATGTAATGCGGGTTTGTACAGAAGAGTTTGTTTTATATTCATGCCTGGATTATGGCAGTCATAACTGAGTGGTAGAATAAATATATTGCCATCAGAAGAGCCTAAGAAACTCCCAAATACTTCCAGTATAAAGGATCTAAAGCTGGAAACATAAATATTTGATAGGCATAAGAGACATTATCAGACTAGAAGGATTAAATAGTGTGAGGAAGCTTCAGACACTATTTATATGACCTTCACATCAGAACTGCCAGATTAAGTCCTATCCAGATATCATATACAGTACTGACACTAGCAATGCAAATAAAATGCATCCAGAAATCCTTTTAGAACCTTAAGGAACAGTGATTAAACTGCTGTACTGCAGCCAAAACTGTGCTCATGACCTAGGGTTCAATCCAAGGCTGCCAGCTTGTGGTTAACTCAGCCTTCTATCCTTCTGAGGTGGGTTAGATGAGTACATGACTCATAGAGGGAGCAATGTGTAGCCTGCATTGTAAACCATCCAGACCACTATGTGGCGGTTTATAAACAGGACACTTTGCTTTGCTTTGTTTTGCAAAATGTATTGCTTAAAAATCAGAATGGACTAACTAATGCATTCAGTTTAGAGATGGACATGAAAAAGAAAAAAGGATGACTCAGGGTGGCCCATGGTTTGTGTTTACCTGTGAACCACCTCTGAATCTGAGGAAAAAATGACCCATTTCATGATTTGTTTATTTGGATTCATGTACAGTGGTACCTTGTATAAAGGAATTAATTCATTCCAAATGAAATTATGTTAAGCAAATTTTCCCATAGGAATGCATTGAAAACAGAGTGATCCCATTTTTATATTGTACAGATTTGCCCCATAGGCAATTCTGTTAAGCAAATTTCCCCTATCTCCTGAATTTTTTACGTTGTACAAATTTTATGTTATACAAACCGTTCATTATACGTGGGTCCACTGTATGGGGGGAACTATTCCCCCTGACCTCTGCCTCTGTGGACTTTTCCTACCTGCTCCTGCCACCACCTATTTTTCCTCCTCCTCCACTGCCATCATCAGAGATGGTGGCCCAGCTTCACTTCAAGAAGCTAGGCCTGATGTCTCTGCGTATGCACCACCCTATCACCTGAGTACTTAAGTGCAAAGAAGAAGCCCAAACTCTACCTGATAATGTTTCCACTTCCTTCAAATGGACATAAGCCTTCCCTCAGCTTATAAATAATAAAACAGTCTTGATCTATTTTAAATTTTGAAAACAATGGAACTATGTTATTGGCTACTGATTAACCATTATGCAGAAATAAATATTGATATTAATGGTTTAGAAGTCTTCACTTATTTCTGTGAAGACCCTCATTTATCCAGGTGAGGTTTTCCGGAAGTAGAGTCATGGCAAGCAACTGAACTTCTTGTGGGATCAAAATGTTTCACTATTCATCCAATCAGCTTTGTGACGATGGCACATTTATTTATTTATTTATTTATTTATTTATTTATTTATTTATTTATTTATTTATTTATTATTATTATTATTATTATTATTATTATTATTATTATTAGCAGTCCTTTATTTTTTTCAATTTTCATCTGTTTGTGTTTCTCCCACTTTTTGGACATATACAGACAGATGTGAATGCTACAGGATATTTGGATACTAATCAGAAAGGGGGTAGTTACAAATCAGCGTGATTTGTGCAATTAATTTAGACTGAATCACCGATGATATTTTATTATGTGTTTTCATGTTAAAAAACTGAAGAAATGATACTTGGCTACATTGTAAAGCAGTGTACAGCATTGTACAGCTTGTATAACAGTGTAAATGTGCTGTCCCCTCAAAATAACACAACACAGCCATTAATGTCTAAACTGCTGGAAACAAAAGTGAGTACATTCCTAAGTGTCCAAATTGGGCCCAGGTAGCCATTTACCCTCTCTGGTGTCATGAGACCTGTTAGTGTCACAAGGCCTCATGTGTGAAGGGAGAGCAAGTGTTTTCGCTCTCAACCTCTCATACTAGTCACTTGAAGTTCCACATGGCACCTCATGGCAATGAAAATCTGAGGATCTGAAAAAAATAAATTGTTGTTCTACATAAAGATGGCCTGGGCCAGTGTTGGCAAATCTACGGCACAGGTGCCAACGGTGGCACTAGGAGCCCTTTCTGTGGGCACCTGACATTGCCCCTTCACAGCCAGCTGTATTCAGGTAAAATTGCTATATTGTCACTTTGCAAAAAAATTAGTATGTCTTGAATTGCAGTTTGAGCACTCAGTCTTTAAAAGACCCTGAAACTGAGCTGCAGCACAGTGGCCAAGACCATACAACAGTTTAATTTTACAGGACCGCTTCAATTCAGAACAGGCCTCATCATGGTTGACCAAAGATGTTGAGTGCCCATGCTCAGCGTTGTAAGTTGTGCCTACAGTCAAACATGGTGGTGGCCACAGCCCATCCAGTCCAGCATTCTGTCTCATACAGTGGCTCACCATTTGCTTCAGGGTATTCCCAAGCAGATATCTTCACCTGCTTATGATTCCCTGCAAGTGGCATTGAGAGATGTCCTGCCTATCTCTCCAACACTGGAGGTTGTCCTTGTCTAATATTTGCTTAAAGCTGTCACCACTTTTTGTTTAATGTCCACAGAAGTGCTGGTGGGAGAGGAAAGCTGGACTGAGGTGTTTTCATGAAGGGAATAGTTTTCCATCAGGTTTCATGTGATAGGAATGATCTCCAGTGCTCGACTGAACGAGGTAATAGGAAAAAGGGCTTTTCAATGTCCACAAAATGCTCACATGCTATGGGAAGCCTGATTCCTTCCACCTATTAATCCCAGAGCTACATTAAACCCTTCTTGTTCTTTTGCTCAGGCACAAGAAAATATTCATAACTGAGCGGGTTGACACATTTCTTCTCATAGGAGGAGGAAGAGGAGTGTACAACTCAAGGGTTCTCTGCATCTCATTCTCATTGTAGATTAATGAAGGCACAATTTTTAATTTGCAAAGCATTACTGTAGTCAAATAAGCTAAGAAATAAAGGAAGGCAGCTTGCAAAACTCCTTAAAGCTCCTATGCTCTCTTTAACTTGAATTAGTAATTCTTCATCTTTAGCACTGCATGCTGTACAGGTGGGTGACCCGTTCAGGCACTTAACTCTCCCTATATAAGTAGATTTATCCTTTTTATTGGAAGAAGTGGTGCACAAAGCTACAATCATGCTTTAGTGCTTGGCGGGTTTGCTAGAATTTGAGCATTCAATCTCTTTTAGAGATGAAGAGAATCTTTGAAATTGGATGTGAATTAATGAATTTTATTTTGACTTAGCATTGACATACATCAGAGGAATTATAATGATCATTTCCTGCTAGGAAATTGTAAAATATATTTATTTGTGGCTGTTTGTCCATGCAGTTATATGGAGCTCAAATGTGCCAGAGTTATCCATAGCAGAAGGGTAGTCCCACAATTCCCCTAATGGGAAGGTAGATGGGAATCACAGGGCCACATTAAGTAGCTCTAGACATTGGCACACACTCTTATCACACCTTGCTTGGCACAAAACTTTCTCTGCTGTCTGCATGTTTAGCTGGTATGAAGTTAGTTTGACATGTCGATAGATGTTTATCCACAAAAGCAGGGAACTGGCCCAGTTCAGGTCCCCCATGCATGTGGGACTTCTGTCCACCTACAGGCATGGGGCCCCTCCAAACAAGAGTTCAATGTATAGATTTCAGAAAAACTTTATAAAGATCCTCATTGCACAGTGGTTAAACTGGAGTATTACAGTCAAAACTCTGCTTGCAGTCATTGTTTGAGTCTGGCAGCCATCTTGAGATGAACTCAGCCTTCCATCCTTCTGAGGATGGTAAAATGAGTACCCAGCTCACTGGGGGAACAATGTAGAACCTGTAGAGATGCACATGTACCAGTTATTTATTTATTTATTTATTTGTTTGTTGAATTTTTATACCACCCATCTTCCAAAAGGAATTCTGGGCGGTTTACAAAACGACAATAAAACTACAATATATAATAAGTAAAGGGAATAGAAGAGAAAAAAAATAATTAAGAAAAACTAATAAGACCAAGAGGGGGAAACCCTCCACAAGAGGCGGTGCGGGCAAAAAAAAATTAAGTAAAAGTTCACTTTGGTTTATATAAACAGCACCACAGGTGCTCCTTCTGCCCCCCCCCCAGCCTCAAACAGCAACGTATCTGGCCCAGTATGCTAGTTCTGTCAGTTTCTCAATTGATTTTCTATTGAGACTGCAGCTCTGGCTTCTGTAGCCTTCCTTCTTGGCTAATCAGCCATGTAAACAATAGGGCAAGGCAGAGAAGCCTGGAGTGGTAGCCTGGGGGGGGGAGATGTAGGAAATTTGCCAGAAGCTAGCAAACTGGGGCAGATGAATGGCTAGAAAATGAGCTGAAGAGGTGTGGGAGGGAATCATCAGTGCTTATGCTGTTGCCTTTATAAACCAAAATGAACTGATTCCCACCCATTTCTAGTAGACTGTAATTATATTGTAAACCATCCAGAGAGTGCTTAAGGACTGTGGGGTGGTATAAAAGCAGCAAATTTTGCTTTTTGTTCCCCCTCCCCCACAGCAATCAGAAAACAATTATGCCAGTGTGGTACACCAGGCAATAAGTAGGTAGAACCGGGTTCAGTGCTATAGTCAACCATGAGGATGACTGGATACCCCTTAGTCTTCTATGGAATCTTAAAGCAATTAGCTACTTTTCTGGGCTGAGGAAATGGAAAGACTCAGAACTTTTCACCAGAGACATAGCCATAGAATCCATTATGGAGGATATTTGAAGGAATTAAGTTTGGATTGAGAACAAGAACCTTAGGAATTGGATTGGTTCAGGAGAAAACTTTGAGACAGTATACACAAAAACTTTACATAAAGGGCGCTTTTACACGACCCCTAAGATCCACTGGTCCCTTAAATTTGGACCAGCGATCTTAGGAGTTTGTCGCTCTTTGTGCGTCTCCACCCTGGTTGCTGGCTGCGTGAGGGAGGGAGGGAAAAAAAGGACGAAAGAAGAAAGCCTTACCTCCCCGGTGCCGGTGGGGGCTGCCGGGCGAGCCGCCGGTGACTTCCTGGTTGCTCTTAAAGGGGCGGGAGGCAAAAAACAAAAACAAAAAGAAGCAAGGAGAGCCCAGCACATCTGCGTTAAATATTTTTCACCATCAAAGAGCAGGTACAAGAAAAGTGCAGCTGGGTCACGCTTAGGTGGGTGGGGTCGCACTTGATTGTCTGCAAACTCCGGACCTGGTGGGGAAACATTTTTAAGGTCCAGAGCTTGCAGCCCTTTGCCGCGGAGCTTAGGGGTCGTGTATAAACGCCCTAAGTCAGCCCGTAATTGCATTGTTCGCTTGAGTCTTCAAAATTAGTTTTCATTATTGACGAGCATGAACTGAAGTCTCAGGAAACTGCTATGCTACTCTAGTTTGGGTGTCCAAATAACAAAATAAATCTCGGGCAAATTGGTACAATTTGATTTGTGTGCACATTTTTAGCTACCTCTTCCAAGGTGGATGATGGTAACACTGGCCTAGTGCACAAGTACTTGCATATGTGTTGTTATGATGGAACGTTGCTGCACCAAAAAAATCCTGGAATGTGGAGAGAGAAGTTGGATGAAATCCTGTAGATACCTGTTCTTTTCCTGTTCCCATACCTTTCTGAAAAAGCAGAGAGAATTTATTTATTTATTTATTTTAGAGTATTTTTACCCCACCTTTCTTCTTAGAAAAGCACCCAAGGCGTCTTACAGTAACGAGGGATAATATTCAGTCCAGTACAATTAGGACTTGTTCAAGTATTTGAGAACAAGGAATTGAGGGTCATCTTACAGCATTAATAGACAACATTAATAGAGAAGGCCATAATCGCAACTTGGATCCAAGTGTCCAAGTTGCTAGCATCTTAAATTATTAAGGGCAACTGACAGTTCATTTAGGGGAAAATACAGCTGTGGTTTGAAAATAACAAAACTGAAAGCAAAGCCAAAACGAGAATACTGCAAATTTGACTTGGGCAAATATACAGGTTTTTTTTTCTGAATTTTGAGCTTAGAAAGGTCATCACCGTTTTGGACTATGACCATACATGTACCTAATGGGCCATCCTTGGATACTCAACTCCCATCCCAACAAACAGAACACTGGTCATTGGGCAATGTCCTGTTTTGTAGCCTGCTATTCTTAATTCCAGTTGGCTGTGGCTCTCCCCCATCCCTCCCTAGAGATCCATGCTATTACTGATGGATTCCTATCCAGGTGTGAAGCAAACGAGATGATGCATAGCTCCCAAAATCTGACAATAAAAGTTCTCCTTTGGAAAAGTTTTACTGCCTAAATCTAATTTTTCTTAAAGCATGTCATTCCCTGTCCTATTTCCTAGGTCTATGTACAAACTACAACACTTACAATATCCATGAACTTAAGTGCTTCAGTGGCCCTGGGAATGCTTTACATGCCAAAAGTGTACATTATTATCTTCCATCCTGAACTAAATGTCCAGAAGCGGAAACGCAGCTTCAAGGCAGTGGTGACTGCAGCAACCATGTCATCGCGGCTTTCACACAAACCCAGTGACAGACCGAATGGGGAAGCGAAAACAGAGCTTTGTGAAAATGTTGACCCAAACAGTAAGTAGTCCTAAGCACATTGTTTTCTTTCTTTCTCTTGAGTTTTAGGGATTGTGTAGCTGGGTAAGTTCTTATTGCCTATATTGATGATTATGGACCCATATATCTAAAGATAAGTTTATCCCCGTGGGACGTCCTTTGTATGACATTCATCCATCCTGTACGTCAGTCTGGCTGTTGTTATGGGGAGCATCCTCTGGGTTTCATTTGGGATAAAGGCATTTAAACATTTTAAATAATAAATATCAATAAACCACAAAAATCCTCTTTATTGCCTCCTTCTCTAAGTATAGAAGTATTTAATAATAATAATAATTAATAATAATAATAATAATAATAATAATAATAATAATAATAATAATAATT
>JAHTLZ010000015.1:23081185-23118299 GCA_023846285.1 Phrynocephalus versicolor
TTTCGTTGTATGTGTATACTGTGTATATACACACAATGACAATAAATTATTATTATTATTATTATTATTATTATTATTATTATTATTATTATTATTATTATTATTATTATTATTATTATTATTATTATTATTATTATTATTATTATTATTATTATTGCTCCTAGTACTGAGCCTTGCCAGATATAACTGGTGGCCTTCATTGATGAGGCTGAACAATATCTGGGTGAACCTCCCAGTACCTGATTTACAGTAGACGGACTCACTTTCAAGGTGGAGGGATGCCAGCTTTAATTTTGTCACTTTAAATTTAAATTGCAGACTTAAAATTTCCAACTGATTCATCAGTTATCTAGCACATGCACATGTACAGGCCACAATATCACTGCCATGTGCGAGGACAGAGGAAATTAAATCCTCTTGCAGAGCTACTCCCCCATATAGAGGTTGCACAATTGGTAGCCATAATTGTGCCAAGGTGGAAATTATATCCCCAAAGCTAGCAAAGAAGTTCTGCATATGTATTCCACAACTAGTCACATCATGAACTGCACAGTGCAACTGTAAAATCAAATGATACGATGCAGACTGTCTGGACATAATATCTTGCAACCTCGTGCAGGCATAATGTTAAGTTATCCCAACAGCATTCCAGCTTATGTCTTTTGCAGAGCCTAGAATCCTACTGGTGAGGCTGTCCGGGCCATTGTGCAAGAAGTTTCTGGCTAATTTAATACAACCAGTATTCAGTAAGCTTTCTCTTTACCATTAAGAGCTAGATGAAAAGCTGGCTATGCTAGTCAAAATCCATTTAGTTCTGTCATTTAGAGAGCATTTGGGTAATTTGTGATGGCAAAACATTGCTGACCCTCAAACAAAAAGACCCTTAAACAAAATGATGCTGTTTCTTCAATGTCCTCAAAAAAGAAAACGATCTTGAACTTGTTGTAATGTGCATACTTCGCTGCTAGATTGATTATGAGCCAGATGACAGGAGAATAATTTTGATTGATAGTTCTAATGATAAGCAGGGGGCTCTGGCTAACTTGAATAATATACATAAATGCAAATTTGATGCAAATTATATTGAAGAACATTTTAGTAGGTGATGATTATCTTCATCAGAGAAGCATCTTGATACTCTGCCTACACATTATTCACATTTTACTGGAACTCCATATGAAAAAGCTTAGTTTATTCCAGGGAACAACTGTCAGTGCCTTGGGGGTTAAAAAAAAAAGCACAGTGCCACTTGAGCTGTAGTCACCCAGCTACCTCACCAGAGGAGAAGTCAAAAATCCATTATAGTGTTCTTATTTTTGATCGTCACAACCATAAGGTAGTCCTACAAGCTTGGCTTAGAACTGACAACCACATCCATGATCTAGAAAGGTTATAAACAACAAGCAGCAACAACAACACCCAACTAATATGCAGATTAGTCTCTCTCATGATGCCTGAATACTACGTTATAACTGATGATTCCATAGGTAAAGTAAGATTGTGGTTATACTTATTCATTTATTGTCCCTTGCTCAGTGGAGTATAATACAACCCAGAACATTTAAGATATATTCAAGTTAGGAATGGGGAATTAGAAGAGGCATTTTACAGCATTAAAAGGTAACCTTACAGCTACAAAGAGCACGTGAAAAGAAGAAAAAATTTAGTACTGTCAAGCAGCTATTGATAGTGAGTTTTAATGTAAATAAAGCTCACACTATAAAACATGTTGGGATGCTCATTTTTGGACACATATGCTATCTTTTTTTACTGCATGCCCCCAACTTTTAATCTATCCCCATTGTCTGACTATTAAACTGTATTGTTTCTATTTGCTTTCTCAAAAACAGAAGGTATAATTGTATGCCACAGTTCCAAACAGCATAGCAACACCAATGTAGCAATAATGGTAGTGGGGGATGGGGTTTTTTTTTTTAAAAAAAAAAATCAGAGATACAGGATATTTCACTGTTCAGCAGTAGTTTCTTTCATATTTCTGTATGCCAAAGATGGATCCATTGGTCCATTTTGCTTTCTACTATTTTCCAATTTTTGATACGCAAGTTCATTCCATCCCAAACTTTTATCAATTAGTAAATTTTGGGCAAAGCTCCTGCTCAGTGATAAATTCAAGCACATTTTTGTTTGCATTTCTTTTTGGGTAATTTTGGGGTAATTTATTCCCAAAATATTTCATATTCAATTATTGAAAATATAATAGACTGCCATATCTCTTAATGAGATTTATAAATGGAGATCTGTGCTACAAAATTCAGAGAAGAATTGAAAACTAGAGGATAATTACATTCCAGGTTGCACATATTTTGTGGAGTATGAATTTGGTCAGTCCATGTTATGCAAACAAAATGCATTCCACTCTCCCTCAACCTGCCCTGTGCATTTAGCAAAAGTTTGGAGGAAGAATGGGGTGCCAGTGGCCTCCCAATTCTGTCTCCATCTCTGCTTTGTGTAATCAGAAATCTGAAAAAGTGGTAGCTGTGCACATATAGGTGCTCCTCAGAACTGAGAATTCCCCAGCATACACACAGGATCGCTTCTCATACAGAGCACCAACAGGACTACATCCAGTCATGCCAAATGTGTGGAGAATGAATACATATGGAGGATAAAGTTTAGCCTCCATTACAGCTTCTTTTGACCTCCACTTATGGATGTTACTTTGTGGCAAGAGGGGAACTGCTCTGTCCACGGAATTCGGTGTCCTGACTAGATGTGAGACTTCACATTCATATCTAGGGACATGAAATATGAATCACAGTGCCACAGGTGCTGCAGTGGCCCATTTCCCTCCCACCCCTGAACTGGCAGGGCCACTCACCAGCCTTTGCATGACTCTGTGGTCCTTCCTCAATACCAGTGCACCAATACTGGCAGGAGCCTAACCAAGCCACACAGTCAAACACTGCAGTAAAGAGGTGGGTCTCCTTCTCAGCTGTTGAGTGGTCGGCTATGCAGGGAAGCACCAGGTGGGCTCTTCCAGGGAGAAGGACCTGAGTGCCATGTGGAGCCAGGTAATTGGTCAGGCAAGTTGGAGGGGGGGAATGGGCCAACATGCATATGTATTTTGTTTCTGTAGATATGAATACGAAGTGCCCATTTCTTTTTCTGATTCATGAGGAGAACCTTTAATTATTTTTAAAAAGTTTATTGGTAAATTAAAAGTCCATGTAGTATTGTATGACATACCATAACAATACACTCTCCTGTTTTCAAGGGGGGGATTGCTTCTCTTTAACTTCCTCTGTATTATCTTCATTAGCTGTTTTCTTCACTCATATAATAATAATACATTTGCTTAATTTTTCCCATTTCTAACATTTACAATTCTTTTTATAAAAATAATAAGTCATTATAAATTATATCATATATATATATGAAACTGAAAAAACTTATTGTACTTATTATAACATTCTATTGATTTCAAATTTTAATTTCTTCTGCCCGCCTTACTTCTAAATACTTCTTTATACTGCCCCATTGATTACTGAATTCTGTTCAAGACTCTCCCTTTAGTGATTTTGTCAGTTTACCCCATAGGATGTATTCATCAACTGACGGTTCTTCCTCACTTTTCCATTCTCTTGCCATTTGGTTTCTAGCTGCGCCTAAAATATAATGACATATTTGAGTTTCTTGTCTTGCTTTCCCTTTTATCATACTTAACAAGTAAGTTTCTTGTTTAAATTCTATTTGGATTTTCAAATTCTTAGTCAATATATGATCAATCTCTCTCCAAAATTTCTTCATCATCTTACAACTCCACCACATATGACATAGTGTACCCTTTTCTGATTTACATCTCCAGTACTTATTTTTATTTGATTTTGTTATTTGTGCTAACTTTCAGGCGTTGTATACCATCTATATAATATTTTAATAAATTTTTCTTTCAAATCAGTACTTTTTATTAATTTTTGGTTTTCATTCCATGTTCTGTTCCAGTCATTGAGTTGTATTGATTGTCCTACATCTTGCATCCACTTAATCATATTTTCCTTATTTACCTCTTGCTCCATTTCTCTCTATAATAAGAGTTTATATATTTTTCAAATTTGATGTTCTTCTTTTCCCCAAATGATCCTGTCTAGATCTGAGGCCCCTTTGTCAAATCCTGTTAGTTTACTGTCCATACTCATCCTTTTCAAAAGTTTTCTATGAAGGAACCAATGGCGTGAGAGTCCATCTTGAGCTAATTCTTCTCTTGTTTTTAATCTTAATTTGCCTTTTTGAGTCTTTTGTAATAGTTCCTATATGTCAGCCATTTCTCTGATTTCATGTCTGTTTGCTTCCCAAGAGCCTCATGGGGAGACATCCACAATGGTATTCTTCTATAAAATTAGATTTGTAGTTTTTCCAAATCTTAATCAAGGCTTTCTAACCAAGCTGTTTTCAAAATCCTTCTTTATTTTTCTTATCATACCATAGATATGCATGGATTCCATATCTTAGATTTTTTTCTAGAAGCTTCTCATCTTCTAACTTTATCCATTCCTTTAAACCACAATATTACTGCTGCATCATGATACAGTTGGTTGGAAAATCCCCAACCCCCATTTTTCTTATCCTTTTGTAGATATTTCATTTTAATTCTGGGTCTTCTTCCCTGCGATATAAAATCTGCAAGTTGTTTTCCCCATGTTTGGAAAAGTTTATTACTTATTATTACTGGAATGTTTCAGAAAAAAGTATTAGTTTGGGTAAAACCATTATTTTAATAACCACCATTCTTCCCATCAATGAGAGTTTCAGCTGTTTCCAAGTTTCCAGATTCTTTTTAATTTTATTCAATTTCTTTTCATAATTTATCTCAAATAAATATTTTGTCTTTTTTGTTAGTGTTATACCTAAATATTTTGTTTTAATGTTTACTGTATAGCCTCAAGAGAGCTTTTAAGTATTGGGAAAGCCCTCCTTGTGAGAATATCAACAACTCTATTAAAGGGAACAGTGCTGGCAATAACACATAGAGAACTTATTCCCCCTATCATAGGCAAATTCCCTGGGAGGTCAATAGATTTTTACTTGCATCGGCTCCTTTCTGATAAATGTTACCAAATAACCAAGCAGGTTGCCAAATTCTGTGCAGTAGCACTAAGGGTTCGAAATCAGATTATAAATGGAGATAAAGAAATATAATACTCATGTCTTAATGGCTGCTAAATTTTAACCCATACTTTTTATCTACCAATTTTATGTATTAATTAAAATTTTAACCCGTACTTTTTATCTACCAATTTTATCTACCAATTTTATGTACTAATTGAAATACTATCATGGAATACACATAGATGCTATGTATTTTGTTGCTGTATCTGTCTAGTTTGGTCATTGGCCGTAAATACATAAATAAAAATAATAAACACAGGAGTAAAAGTTAGAGATGTGTCTCCTTGGTTGTTGAAAACAAAAAATGCAAACAAAGGAAAACAACAACTTACTCATTTATTTCTCCTCTCCTTCACGATAGGGAGGACTTTTCTGGTACACGTGGTTGAAGCTTCTCAGATTTGCAAGACCCATATTGAATGTTGCACAGAAGGAGATAATTGTTGCCTTGCTCTAATGGATTTTAAGAAGCAGAAAGGATTGTTTGGTTCATTTTTTTTAATCAATCAGCTTCTCCTTCTCTACTTGCTGTGTTTCCATCTATGAGGCTTCACAAGGGGAAAAGAGAACAGTTTTATGTAGATATTTGATTTGGGGTGACCTGTAGAAAAACCAGCATCAGGAAGTATGCATATGTTCTCATTCTTGAGCTGGAGGCAAGTATTCCCCCAATTCCTCAATACATTTGTTGCTCAAGAAAGATGAATGAGACCTCTTTGCAACCTTTGCATCCTTCCCCCTCTTGGTGTGCCTATTCTCCATGTTTATGGAACACCAGAACAGACCACAGAGGTTGTATACACCCTAAGTGGCTCGTTTAATATAATCAACTCTAGACAACTATATTGAAGGACGGTGAGGTAAGTGAAACCTGTAGAGTCAATAGGTGTGGTTCTGTTCACCCATATGCCACATCAATGGATATGGTACATGTGGTTGAAGTCTGAAAAGGGTAATATCTCACTAGCACTTGGTGAAGCATGCTGTCTGAATGTTGACTCAATAGCTATTTGTGGTCTGTGAGAGCACACAAGAAACTCATCTGGTATAACCCAAATCACTTCAATATCTCATAAAGAAATGAAGACTTAATTTGGAATCTCAGTTGTGCAAGAGTCATGTTTGGTTTACATTGGTTGCTGTCAGATGTTTAGTGGGATGATAGTGGTTATAAATTGTTTATTCAATTAACATAAAGGCGGGTTTCTATATTTGGGGGTAAAGTTGTTTTCTGTAAATGAGTACAAGAGGAGATTCATGTACCTCCCAACATTGGGGTATTTGGTGACTAAAAATCAAGAAAGCTAAACATTGGTCATCTGTGCTTTTCCATTGCTTTGAATTTAAGATAATTTTAATGTATCGCTGCTGTATGCAACTTTCATAATATTTGTGTTATGTTGATAAAAGAGGCAACAGCAAAATAGAATGTTGAAACCTAGGGTGCAGGTAAAGCTCTAGTTAGAACATCTGACACTAATGAGAGTGACACAGGATCACTATCTTTTAAATTACTGCACCTTCACTCTGTATCTGCCATCTCCAACAGCAGACTATGTCAGCAAAATACCATAGAGTTATGGCCAGTTCATCTTCTCCAGATTTGGCAATCATAACAAAGGTGGGGAGAGTAATTCAAAGAGGTGGTTGGAGAATGTGTTCCTACTTATGAAACAAATAGCTTTATGCAGGGGTTAAAAGCTTCCCTGGTCCTTCTCCTTGTGATCCCTCAGCTCTTTTCATTCTTGAGACTTTGTAGGCAAATTGGTTGCCATGCATCTTCTGTTCTGTAAAATGGATCCAGTAACACCCTTAGAATGATTTGGTGTCAGGCAACTGACAAAGGAATCGGTGCATCCGTAGGCTCCCTGTAGGACAGCCATCTTTTTCTGTGCCCTCCAAATAATGATACATTACCAGGTGGCATATTCTCAGGGGCACTGATGGTCTGCTTTTTCCCAAGTACAGTGGACCCTTAAAATTCCGGAGATAGGGGAAATTTGCTTAACGTAATTGCCTATGGGGCGAATCTGTACAACATAAAAATGGGATCACTCTGTTTTCAATGCATTCCTATGGGAAATTTGCATAAAGAAAAATTTGCTTCAGATATCTCTAGCCTTACACTTCTCCTGCATCAAAAACAAGCACCTTGGCTCATCTTTGTGTAGTTTCTGCCAACAATCTTCCCACCCTCCATGTTGAGAACTTTGATGAAAGGGGGCCAGGCATTCTGTTTAGGGTTACCTTAAATAACAGCTCAGTGCACAGGACAGCCAATCAAAGGGCAAAGGAAAGTGAGCTTTACCTGCATCCAGTGGTTAGAAAGTCTTTGTGGGACTGTGGCCCTCCAAACATTGCTGGACACTGTTGCCCATTAGCCCCAGCTAGAATGGCCAGCATTGAAGGGTTACGGGTCCATAAGCTGAAGTCTCATGATTCCATCCTCTCGTTGTATGGCATGGGATGAGCACTCTGCCAAAACAGTAACAGCTCTGAGATCAGACTCACTGAAATATAGTAAAATCGTACAGGTTTTCCCACTCTTTAAAGATTTTTCTGCTAGTCATTGTTGCAGTTATCTGCTGATACATGCACCTTATTCCATTTGAAAGCTTTGCTTGGCTACCATATGTTTACATTGTTGATTTCCATACATGTTTGTGTTGCAGGGGGAGTGGGATTTAGAACAACTTACCAAAGGTGTATGGTGATATCAAGAAGTGGACATAACATTACTTTCCATTCTGAATTTGTCTGTTTTTCTCTTGTAAGTTTTCACAGGCTAGCCTTCAATGTATTGAACAGAATCATGTTTTCATTGGAGTAATAGGAGTGCCTGTGTTCCTTATTATAATTGACTACAGAAAACAATGTAATAACCTTTAGTTCGAATTCATGGTTCAAGCTTGTTAAATTAAGGTTTTGTTTTGTTTTTAAAGAATTAGCATCTTTCTAAAATCATCAGGATTGTAGAAACTCTGTTCCACCCTACAAAACACTCCCTTTACCTAAGAGTAGGAGTTTCTTGGGCATTTACTCTGCAAATATGTCTTTCCTAAAAATGTCTGAGAAACAAAAAGATATTCCCTATTAGAGTGAAAACTAGAGATGGACATGCAATTTAAAAAGAATTGCAAAATTTGTTCAGAATTTTTTTTTCATACAAATTGATAACTCCCAATGGATACAAAATAATTTGATGATGTTATTTTTGAGATTTTTATTCTTTGTGCTATAATATGGCTCCCAATGCACCTAACAGACAATAAAATTGCACCGAGGATGTCTCCCCTCTATAGTCCTTTCACGCTTGGTCATGCTTGGTGTCCAAGTTATATATCCAAAAAAGCCTCCATCCTCACAGCAAAGTTCCTCCCACCTAAAGACACTTGCAGAGAAACATCCTCCAATTCTCCTCTACAATCACTGCAAGTTTGGTGAAGATAGGGTTTCCCCAAGCTAATTGTGAAAGACATTTTTTCTGGAGGTGGGGGTGGGTGGGCCCTGAGTGTATAACTGAGATGTGTGAAACCAAATTCTCACCAAACATGGAGGGATTGTAGAGGAAATTCAGGGGAAGCCTCCCTAAAATTTTGGTGTCTCTAAACATCTTGAAGAATTTTATCTGATTGTTAATTAAAATGGATCAAGTAATCAATTTGTCAATTCATAAGAAAAAAAATATGTAAATCCATTAACCACACTTCTTCAACCTCAATGAATCACAAATTGAAATGAATCACAGTTTCTCTAATTTGTGCCCATCTCTAGTGACGACATCAAAATCTGTTTCAGTTCAGGACTGGTGAAATTTGTCTAAGCCAGGCACCATTCATTGATGACAAAAATATTACAAGCAATGAAACAACAGCTAATTTGGTGGAAGCTGGGATGTCGGTGCATGTCTTTGGCATCTTTCCTTCGGGAGACATCAACGCATTCCACAGAGCTATGTTATCCACTTATTTTCCTTAATCCATTTGCCCACATGCATCAATTACTACTGAGTACTAGCAAAGCTACTTATTTTGACTTTTTAATATTCCACCATTTAAAACTGACTTCTGCATGTTTTCTTCTATCAATATCAGGGGAAGAAAAAGAGAGACCTACTAACTTTCTTGGTTGGCTTTTGGGGCACTTTAATAGGTTTCCATAGTGGACAATTTCTGACCTATCCTCTTTATAAGAATTGCCCAGCTGAGGGACCTCAGCATTACGTTAGGTCTGTTCTCTGTGTTTAAGAAATGGTTAGCTCCCAAGCAGGTCATATTACTGATGACACATGCAGCTAACAATAAAAATTAACTTCTAGAGGAATTTTCAACATGATGGAGCCACTTCTAGTCCTTCCTCTAACGTATAGGTGGCTCATGATTGCAGCTCTTGGACCATAAACCACCAGTACTCAGATGCATTCTCCTAGCCCTATTATTAGTCCATATTATGTGTGTTGAAGAAAAGAGGGACTGTGTTAACCACGTGCCAGTGACTTGAGTATAAAAACCCAGAAAGGCCTTTAACTATGTTTCTTAAAGGCAAGGGACAGCTTAGTTTGGGATGGATGAATCAGTTTTACTTCCTACTATATTTAAATATTGGGAAATTTGACAAATTCTGATAAAAATAAACTGAAGTAGAATTTAAAACCACCCTTAGTTAATGTACATATCTGTCTATTTTTACCCCCACATTCAAATCGTTTGAATTTTGGTGTTTTGTATTAAAATAAAACACAAAAACCAAAATTATCAGGTGTGACAATAGAAAAAGCCCTGGATGTTTATGGACATTTATGAGGTATACATTGAAACATAAGAATTTCTTTTTGGCCTAGAATTTTTCACCTCCTTGTCAGAGACTCATGGTCCATTGCACATGTGCTTACAGATTGTACAATACATACTATGACGTGTGAGTGACATAAATAACAAATAGAATTTTGGAAGAAGGCAGTGTGAAATGCAGGTGTTTTTAACTCAAGAGGTTATTGGCATTTTCTATCAACAAGGAAGAAAGGAAGAAATACTTTTTTTTTCATGGTCAGCATTAACAATTTAAAAAAAACAAAACATTGCTGTCTCTGGACAAATATCTTGCATTCTACACCAAAATTCTTGAGCTTTATGCACAAACTTGTATTTTGTGAAAAAAGCCATGGCAAGCACCCGGTTAATTAAACACAGAACAGAAGGGAAGCATGCAAGCATCTTGACTGCCCTTACAGACTCCCAACTGCAAGAGCAGTTGCATGAGCAGTCTTGCAACCATGATAAGAATTGGCACGCGACAAGGAATCTGTGGCGTGGGGCAGACATTTGCAATTTCCCCATCATCTCCCATTTAGACAATAGGATACTCACTGTTGTGTTTTGTGCAAAATGCCAGGTTTATGGGGAATTGTGTGCACAGATATTGTAGTAAAAAAGTTCTAAGACCTGAACAACAAGGAAGATTGTTTTATAATCAGGCCCACCATGAAAATCTTGCCCAGCATTCCCCCCCCCCCCCCTTTAGATTCTCACCTGGAAGAAGAAAACAGGGAAATATTTCCATCCTTATTCTTTGACCACTCTAACTTATATTTGAACAGCAAAATCAAATGGATGTCTGACATACTCATTTAATATTGTCCGCCCTTTTTCCTAAATACTCCTCTGCTGTGACTTATTCTCAGGACAATTTGATTCACCCAGTAGGGAAACATTTTAAAAAGAAGGAAACAATTGAAATCCACTGGGACTCCCTCCTTCTCAGGACAGCACACTTCTAGGAATTAGACCTATAGTGAGGATGTTAAGAGGGTTGTGATTGTATGTTTTCTTCAGCATCCTGTAAGTGAAAACATCTCATATACTACTTCATAAAGTAGACCTCGCTATGCAAATGCTACTGTGCTGTGCTGTGCATTATGTTTCTTCATTTTGTATTGGTTACTAACATCATTGGCTTGTTATGGACTGTCTTGACTTCAGACATCAGGAATTGGAGAATTTGTTTTAAAATATAGTTGAATTTTGAAGACCAAGATTACATGCATAGCAGAAGAGGATCCATTTCTAAATATTTAGATAGCACAAAGAGTTTCAGATTTGTCTTGGATGTGCCTGGTGTGTCCCCTGTTGTTTGAGCACCTTCTCCTGTGTTCTGAGGTACCTGAACCTTTTCATGATTGGGAGTGTTTGTTGGATAATTTCTACATTGACGTATCCCACAACCTTTAGAATGTGACTAAACCAAGCTCATAAAAATAAATAATATGGTCTATTAAAGTATCTGGATTACATATATATCCATATATTTACTTTTCCTATAGACTGCATACCATCTGTAAGAAAGAGTGTACAAAAATCTGTTACTTGGTACACTATTCCACCTACAGTATAGCTCTTGCCTGCTTTCTAAGAAGGTAAGATAAACATCTAACTTTTACATGTATGCTTTCTTTAAAAAATATTTAATCGAGCTAAAATGTTTTAAATATGCCTTGGCTTTCATGTAGTAAGAGGATAGTGGAATCAAACATGATAATGGAGCCCAAGTCTGTTCTGATTATGTTATATTAATTAACCACTAATTTAAAAGGGAAATAATGGGTGCATGTAAATCTTAGGGGGAGAGTGAGCTAATGTGAGCTTATATAACAGCAAAAACCTCTCTTCTATTTAACAGCCTCTTCTTTTCATAAGATACAATGCTACAATTCACTCCATCTGCAATATTATGATTAACTAACTCTTTAACTTTGGGTGCATAATAATGTTAAAACACATCTGAAGTGATGGAAGGTATAATGAAATTATGTGGGGAAAATAGAAAGGTGGAACTTGTAGATAAGTAAAACTGGAGCAGGGTGTTTATTTTATTTATTTATTTATTTATTTTTGTACTTATTGACCGCCTGATTTTCCCGTAGGGAACTCAGGGCGGTGTACAACACGTCACCAAATAGTAACTGCCCAACTATAACCCCAAGGCATACCCAAATACAAAAACATAATAGAAAATACAAGACATAATAAAATATGCACCAATATGGAAATACAATATACCAATACTAAAAAAGTAGCCAGGAAAGTAGACCTAGCACCACCCATCAAATGGGTAGGATCCGGCAAGAGGAACTGGTAGCAGCAGTTAAAAAAAAATCCTTCAGTAGAGAACTGTCTTCCTACCTCTTTGAGAGCTTGACAAATAATATTATTTCCATAATTAGAGAAGCCTACTTATGGTTTGAGAAGTGCAGTGATCAAAAACTCTTCAAGAAACAGAATATGATTATTAAAGTAGAAAATCCAGTACAGGGCGGACAATGCCTAGAGGTCCAGAAGCCACTAATGGTCATCCTTTGGAGAGCCACACCACTTTCCAGGCCCCTCAGTTTTTTTTTTAAAAAAAGAAGGTTCTGGCTTCGTTCATATTAGATTTTTCTTAAAACATAGGGCCTTTTCACACGACCCCTAAGATCCGCTGGCCACTTAAATTCGGACCAGAGATCTTGGGGGTTTGTTGCTCTTCCTGCGTCCCCACCCCTCCGCACTTCCTTGCTCCTGTCTGCGTGAGGGGAGGGAGAAAAAAAAAGAGGAAAAAATGCAGGCTCACCTCCGAAGCAGCCCAAAGCCCCGTCGTCGTCCTGATTCCTTCTCTTAAAGGGGCGGGAGGCAAAAAAACAACAACAAACAGAAGCGAGGAGAGCCCGGCACTCTAGGTTATATCCGGATCTGGGGATTTTCACCCTCCAAGAGCAGGTACACGGAAAGTGCCCTGGGACGCGCTTCGGTGTGCGTGGTCGCACTTAATTTTCTGCAAACTCCAGAGCTGGTGGGGAAACAATTGTAAGCTCCGGAGCTGGCAGCCATTTGCGGTGGAGTTTAGGGGTCGTGTACAAATACCCATGGCTAATCTGGCACCATAGCTGAGCTGGCCCATATTTATGGGCATGGCATGGGCCTGTCCTCAGAAGCTTTTGATAGGAAATTCATGGCCATGAGAGTGGTCATGGGATTAAATTGCTGCACATATGTTTTGACTAAAATTCTTTTGGCATAACTTCACCCGCAGAAGACTGATGAATGATATTACCAGCAATGAGTAATTTTTAGAAATTAAGCACTTCCTACTTCTGTCCTATTACTTCCATGTCTCTTGTGTAATTTCTTCCATCCTGTAGAAGCCAGATGATTAAAGAAATTATATGGGAGCTGTAGAAAAAAGTAGAGAGTGTTTCAATTTGAAAAATCATTCCCTGCTAACATAATGAGCTTTTTACAGGCATAGTTAGGCTAACAGGTATTGGCCTAAGAGTTTCAGTTATAAATAGTTTTATAATCACTAATCTTTTTGTAAATACTGGTAGAGAGGAGGTTTTTTTCACATAAAATGATCAAATAACAGTTTCACTAATAATGTTCAGAAAAAGTGTTCAAATAAAGAAGGATATATAATAGTCATATGTGCTTATTTAACTATATTTTAATTAAATAAATGTTTTGAACATGATCTTATAATACTATGTATTGCTGACTAAAATGTTTATTATAATTTTCATTTTTACTGCTTTAACAAAACTAATGTTTAATATGTATGAATTGTTTTTATAATGAAGTAATTAACCTCATCTAGTAAACTTCCATTTCAACCTCAATGTTTGTGTGTGTGTGGGGGGGGAGAGATTGGAAAATATGTTAGAAATGTAAAATTTTGAAAATAAAAACATTAATAAATATATATTTAAGTTCTTGTCCATCTACAACATAATAAGACATATAGCAGGCTCATCAAAAACACCCAAATGGTTCCAATATGGTAGTAAAAAGATCTTTAACCAGATCAGTCCAGAAATATTAACATGAGTTAATATATATGACTTAACTTTTAAGAGCTTTTAAAATGACTTCTTCATATTGAGTCTATGCTGGTTTCTAAAGATAGCCTGTAATTTAAATAGAATTGGGTGCTTCAATTCTATTTAGGAACTGAAAGCAGTTT
This sequence comes from Phrynocephalus versicolor, assembly GCA_023846285.1. Taxonomy (NCBI): domain Eukaryota; kingdom Metazoa; phylum Chordata; class Lepidosauria; order Squamata; family Agamidae; genus Phrynocephalus; species Phrynocephalus versicolor. Next base: position 23,095,304 of record JAHTLZ010000015.1, read on the forward strand.
TCTGAATCATTATTTTTTCCAGTGTAAACTTATTAATTCTACTGATTTGTTAGACTCTTTTCTCTTCCTTAAGTAAGACTCAGCAAATTCCTTTTTGCTATTCCCTTATGTCAACTGCATGTGTTGTGTTATATCATTCTCTCTCTTTTTAAAATGGTACTGGCCATTACAAGTAAAATAGGATTAAATCGTTTTAGCAAGCCTGCTTCTGACTTCTTTTGTCTACATTCAATTCCTAGCATCAACTAGAGAGCATCCATTAAATTAAACTGTGGTACAGAACTGTTGGTTATACAGAAGTCATACATAAAATTAAACAGTTTTCAAAACCTCTGCTCTAGATGGGACTGTAGTGACTTGATTTAGGGCTTTGTGTGTAATGGACAGAGAAGGTGAGACATGGCTGGCCAGTAACAATTATAAGATCTGTCCGCACTGCAATGACTGCATCACACATCAAATGCCCCTGAGGAGGCTGTCTGCCTACCAAATTTGGCTGACTGGGTAGTCCTTAGGGTAATCTGAAGCAATCTATTCCATTATTTCTGCATAACTGCACAGTTTCCTTTTCACACACATCCCAAGTATCATTGTGTCACAGTGTCAAAAACATTGTGGAGCTATTCCACCTTGCCTTCCTTATTGTTTTTTTTTTCTGTGGTAAGGAGAAAGAGGAAGGCAGCTGTGGGAAAACTAGTTGGGAGACCTACAGAGGAAAACAAGATTTCCTGGGCCTTCGGTAAAAAATGGACTAAGATATTAACATTTTTTAAAAAGGAAGGTGGGCTCCTCTTGAAGCACCCATGCATTCACCAAAGGTGTTGCCTTTGAGAACAAGAACTGATAGTTACCAAGCCACCCAATTAGAAGTTCCTAATGAACAGCAACTACCAGCATCAACACCAGATGAGGACCTCTATGTGCAAGGAGAAACACAGATGAAGAGAGATTTTCCTTTCCTCCTAACTAGTAAATATAGTCTATATAAGAACTGAAACAGAAGATGGGCCACAAAAAACACCCCTCCAGCAACTGCATTTTCAATTACAAAGGTGAAAGTGGAGCAAAAATGTTGTCAATGTCTCTGTGAAGTGTTTCCTACAGCTTTTGTGTTGCACCACAAAAGCTTCAGTTTCTCAGGTTTCATGCCAGCAGCAATTTCACTTTCCTTTGACATGATTTGCCCTACTTTTAAAATAGGACAGGTATTCGTGGCATAGCTTTACCTGTGGTCCTTCACTGTTTCGATTTCTTCAGCAGAAATGTTTACTGAAACGTGGGAAGAAAAGGAGGCTGCATTATTCCAGTATGCTCATATAATGGACAGCCTTAAATTAACTACTTCTTCCATTGGGGTACATCCTGAGATGCTTTTGGCTCTTTTAAAGAGTTTTCAACATAACCACCCCATCCACCTCACCCTGAATTAGCAACACCCTTTTTTCTTTTCTATTTGCTAATTCTTATACGTCACAAAAAATACATAATTTTAATGCTTCCATGGAGCCGTATATGACCTCTTTTGAGAGGGACAGGGGTGCATTACCTGAATGTAGCACCTAAATTCAAGTGTATAGGATTTTTCCCCACTATAAGTTAATTGCTGTGAAAATAAGATTGAGAAATGCTAGCCTATCCATAAATGCATCAGAATGTATCGCATTTCAACATTTACCAAACGCCTGGTCACTGTTATTTGTCATGAACCTAGGACAGAGTCAAACTGAATGTTGAGTTGTGTTCCTCCATATGGCCAACCTAAAAACTTACAGTCTCAGATCAATATAAGAAACTATATTATGTGCCCAGTAGAGATAGACACCAATTTAAAAATGAATCACAATTTGTCACTTTGTATTTGTCAAATGCAACAATTGTGAATCAGCAAAAGTTTACCAATTTTAGATTTGTCATTTGGTCAAACCTCTGTCTCTTTCCTGGGGGAACCAACATTGTGGGTATATGACTAGGATGTCTGAATCCCAAACTTCACCAAATTTAGAGGGATTGTACAGAAGAGTCAGGGGAAGCTTTTTTGAGATGTCAGTGTTTCTAGATAACTAGGGGTGCATTTTCCAGGCAGGCTGCTTGGGAGTGCATAACATGGGTGTCTGAAACTTAAACTTCATCAAATTTGAAGAAATTGTAGAAGAGAGTATTTTTGCAATTTTGATGTCACCAAGTGTAGGGGGGGCTGTTATACTGATTTTTTAATAAGCCCAACACATTCGCTCATCAGGAAAAATACCTGTAAATTCATGATTTACAGCGTTGATGAAATATGAATTGTGACAAAATATTATTTTTCCTGTTTGTGCCCATATCTAGTCCAGAACTATAAGAGCAATTAGGCTGTTGGGAACGAAGAATAATAGCCATATTGACCATTGGCTATAAAGATGTATGCTGCTTATACGCCACCTCACATTGTTTGAAGCACTCTCTGGGAGGTTTAGATCCAAATTATGCAGACTACACATTCCCACCCACCCCCAGCAAGCTAGGTACTCAGTTTACCAACCTCAGAAGGATAGAAGACTAAGTCAACCTTGAGCCTGCTACCTGAGGCCATAGGAATCTAACTCAGGTTGTGAAGCAGTCTTCACTACAGCAGCACTAAACTTGAATCCCCATGCCTCTGTGTTCCTGTTAGTTTGAGGAGTGTTATATAGGAGAGGGGTGCTGGCGTCTCTCTTCTGCACCTATTTACATGAGTGCAGTTTAATCATACTTAATGGTCTATCTCTCACCCTTCCTTCACTGAACTCAGAATGTGATGCATAGCTGTCTATTATCTCACTTTTTCCGCTTATAATAACATATTGGGTCAGGTTAAGCTACCAAACCGACCAACTTACATTTACCCACTGAACTTAATGGCTTATTAAGGATGGAAACCCACATTTTCTCAGCCAAAGTCCAATATTGGACATCACTTTGGGGCAGCTTACCATTTTATTACTCTCGGCTAAGCAGTAAATAAGGACCTGATCACTAGTTTTCATTATTCTGAGCCAGTTGCTTTTGCTGGTGAGGAAGCACTGGGGTCCGTGTTAATTTTCAGCCTCTGTGTATTTTTTTTCTGTTACGTGCTCTCAAGTCATCTCCGACCCATGGTGACTCCATGGGTGAGAGATGTCCAATGTGCCCCTGCTCAGCTCTTATAAAATCTTGTCTCTAGAGAGAGTTCAGGCTTGATTTCATTTATGGCCTATTTGTTTTTCTTTCCGAAAGTCCAGGGTATCCACCAAGCTCTCCTCCAGCACCACATTTCAACTGAATCCCCCCCCCCACAGTCATCTTTTCTCACTGTCCAGCTTTTGCACCTGTTCCTACTAATTGAGAATACAGTGGTCCCCCACCCTTTCACAGTTCATATACTGTGGTCCCGCTGTATTGCAGGAACATAGTAAATGAAAAAAGCCCCCCCCCCCCCCGGGTAAGGGGGGAAAGTCCCTCAGAGACCTCAGAAATGATTTTTGGTGATCCAGAAGTCACTTCCAGTTTTCTGGAAGTCACTTCCGGTTCGCAGGGAGTCCGTTTTGAGGTCTCCAGAAGGCCCAGGAAGGCCCTTGCAGGCCCATTTAGGGCTGTGCCAGGCTGGGGGTAAGTACAAGAGCCCCCAGGCCTGACCCAACCTGCATCCGCATAGCATGGATTTTCAATTATCACGGGTTGGCTTGGGTCCCTAACCCCGCAATAGGTGGAGGGTCACTGTACAAGAATGTGAATTATCATGGTTGTGTCTCCAGCAACATGTCCTTATTGTACTTCTGATGTTTTTTTAGTGTTTTCTCCATGATGATTGAACCAAGGTATACAAAATCTTTAAATAACGTGCCATGAAGCACTGCATGTGTGGTTGTAAGGCTCATTTCTAACTATTGGTTCATGTTGTTTTTGATTGGCCAAATGTAGCCAATGTGAATGCATCGTATATAAAGAAATAAAGTTCTGAAATCCCAGATATGTTCCAAACCACCACAATATCATGAAGACTGTTGAAATGTTTTGCAGGTTTAGTTTGTCTCCTCTTCTCACCTAGTAGTCAATTAAACATGGCAAATCCTACCTTTCCACTATATGGATACCCCCTCCACATGGCTCCATTCCCTTGCTTTGCTCTCTGCTGAAATGTTATTTAAAGGAAATGTAATTTGAACATTAGGTGCAATCATCAAACCATGTCATTAGGTGTAAAATGTGTCCCGATTTGAAGGTTTTCTTTTCAGCAATAAGCAGATTTGATTATTTAGGTATCAAAATGAACAGCCCTTTTTTAATATTAACTTTCATTTTTGTTTTTGAGGGAAAGTTCTGCACTCATGATAACCTGTTTGAATGTCTCTGATTAGCAATTTAAGATTATGTTCTGTGACTATAAATCATTCTCTCCAAAGCCACCCTTCCCTAAGCCACAATGGTCAAAGCATACTGTAGCCCAGACCCCATGCGATCTTTCAACACCATTTTCTCAGTCCTCCAGCCCCACTGGGGGGGGGGGAGGTCTGCAAAGGAAGGCATGTTCTGGTGTCTTGATGCCTTCAGGAACAGTGGTTTTGCAAGAAATGGACTTCCAGAAACTGCTGGTCTTGATTCCCCATAATTCGTCCTTTAAAAAATAATAATAATTTTATTTATTTTTTGCACCTGGTGGAGCTTCTCATGTGTCTTATGGATGGAAAAGTAGCACTCAGGCCATTCCAAATTGTCCCTTGCCTTATGGGCTGCTGCAGTGCATGAAGCTGAAAATGCCAACTCATTCTTTATGCTGTATGGGTGAGGTGTTCCTTACCAATACGTGAAACTCCTTTAATCCAAAATGCATTAATCAATTTCTCTACCCGTAACTGCTGGTGTCTGTGAGGAGCATTGTTTTCTTACTACACTTTTCAGAATTGTGGCTTCATTGGGCTTCCTTTGGATATTAGCTGCTATTGAAAAGTAGAATTTTTATGAATTTCAGATATCAAACATCCCATTTCTCATACTACCCCAGTGGCTGGAATCTAGAACTACACATAGCCCTGCCTCCTGCAACCATCATTTGGTGAATTCCATCTTCCCACAAAGGATCTCATTGCCTGATAGACTACATCCTCTATCAAGAATGGCGGGCCCCGCCGCGCGGCTGCGCGAGCGGGGACCCTTTGCCTTACCTGACGGGGGGCGCAGGACTCGGGGCCGGCCGCGCGGACGCGCGGGCCGGCGGGCGTTGGCTTCAGGCGCTTGCCCGGCCCCGGGCTCCGGCGCCGGGTCTGCTCGGCGCGGCGTGGCCGCTCCCGCTCCCCCCGTTTCTGGGGGGGCCGCCGGCTCCCCCCATGCTCGCTGGCCGGCCGGAGGCTCGCTCGCCCTCGCGAGGCTGGGAGGTCTCGCGATACTCCCGCGGTCTCGCGGGAGCGAGCGAGATCCGGGGCCTATTTAAGGCCGCGCCGGCCTGGATCGGCCTCTTTTCCGGCGCGGCCTTCACCCACCCACCCACCCTTTATTAGCTGCGAGTGGGACGCTAGTGGTCGCCCAAAGGGGGCCGGATAGGAATTTTTCCTCAGTAGGGCGATTGGCCTGCCCAGGCTGGGGTTTTCGCCTATCCCTCACTCGTAGCTAGGGCCAGGGCGGGTCCAATGGCCAAGGGTTACCATAGGTGGCGGGTGGTGCCGAAAATTCCAGGTATGGTGAGTTCTAATTGCAGAAGCTATGGCCTCCGAAACCCGTGGGCTGAGAATCTGGTGATTGCAGCACACGGGCATAAGGGGGGTGGAGCTACCTTCTCATCCCGCCTTGGGGGAAGTGAGAAGCCATGTGAGGGCACTCGTCCTCCGAGGTGGGGTACATAGCACCCCCTGCACGCAGGGAAGCCAGCTTGGCCCTGACCACCTCGCAGGGGTTCTGCACTCGCCCAAAACACGGTCACCCGGGGGGGCGGCCCCTTCACGGTCCCCCAACCCCCGATGAATGTTTTCCGCACACTGTCAGCCCCCTCCTATGTGGTATGGATTCGGTAATTGGCACCTAACGGTATTAATTGGCGTGATTGGGTTTCTGTCGGATTGGCCCTGCTTAATCGGATGTTTAATTGGTTGCTGGCTTAATAAACCTTGGCCCTGTTCACCCCATTTCGAGTCCTGCGTCATTACTCCGTCTTTGGGGGGGCAATGCATTTTGGTACAATACTTTGATAAAGATAGCTTGCTCTCGAAAACTCAGCTTGCATTATTTTATTTTATTAGTTACCTATAAAGGTATCACCTAGCCTATCCTTGTATTGTTTTTTATTTGGGGGGAGGGGTGTCACACAGCTCAACCCCCTTTTTACTTCTGTTACAGTGGTGGTGAACTTTCAGCACTCCAGACGTTTTGAACCACAACTCCCAGAATTCCAATCTCATATTGTCAATGACAAAGGACTGTGGGAGTTGTGGTCCAAAACATCTGGAGTTCTGAAGGTTCCCCACAACTGTTCTCTTGGTTGGAGTTCAAATGCCTGTATACAGATTTGAAAGAAGCCTTATGCAGAGGCTTGACTTGAGGAACAATAAACAAGTCCATTGATTTTTACAAGACTGTTACAGTTCACAAAGTTAAGCTGGGGCATATGTCTTCGTAGGGCTGGATGTCTTGATATGACCCTTCCAAGTATACTGCTGCATCAGAATGACTGGCACTTGTTCCAGGTGGAATTTTAAGGATCAATGATTTCATTTCCTAATACATTGCTGCAGAATGTCTCTCCATCTGGATAGTTAGAAAACTGTTCATTGCTTGCATTAGCCATTCACATAATTATTGATTACAGCATCAGTTTCTACCATCTGGAAGGTGTTTCCTAGAGGATGAGCTCTGTTATCCTGATTATTCAAGATAGTGTATTAATTTACTGGTAGTTGCCAATGAACATTTCAACCCTCTAGGTGTCTACACTTTATTTTCAGTCCTTACATCATTTGCTTTTCCCGAAAAAAAATCAGCACAGGTGTTCAGGCTAAAAAGTAGATGGATATATTTTGTTGATCTTAGGTCTTCAAGGTCACTTCACCATGTACAACTATCTTTTAACTAGGGGTTCAGGCGAGGGGCCTCACTGTTTTTGGGGGAAAAATTAATTTGGACAAGCATTAATGTGGCTGCTCAATCTTAAAATGCTGTGTCAACAAATTGGTGTGTGTCTCTGAAAAGAGGACCAAGATGATAAGAGGTGGTTAACCCAAGTTTTCAAGGGATGTTGATGGAACTGAGGAGGTATGCTTAACTGGGCAAAAGGATTATCTTCAATAGTTGGAAATGTGTCTTGCAGACAGGAAAGCACATTTGTTTGTCATTTTTATGAAACAAAACTAATAGAAGATTAATGAACATGAATATGCTTCAATACAAATTAGAAGAAAGATGATCTTTGGTGAACATCAGGAGAAACCTTCTGATGGTGTGTGCTGTTTGATAGCAAAGCAAATCACATTGGATGTTCATGTTCTTTTGTCAAATATTTCTGATCAGAATTTGAATAGCTACTCTTTCAGGGTTTGCATGGCAGATTACCTTTAAAAAAGAATACTAGGAAGGAAGGAAGGAAGGAAGGAAGGAAGGAAGGAAGGAAGGAAGCTCACTGAGACAGAAGAAGCAGAGCAGCCTTACTTGAGTGTAGCTTGTGTCTAAACGTACAATTTTCACTTGCTGTTGAATAAGGACACCAATGAATAGTTGCCATAGTTACAGCTAGTTGATAATATGCCTATCATATTTTGGGATAAGAAGCTTGTTAAGTCATCATGCTATGAAGATCATATGCTGGCCTTTAAGGGAAAAATTGGAAGTAAAAAAAACCCTTCAGAAATACTGCTTAAACATCATCCTTGCAACACTTGGGCCCTTGAGCAAGTGGATACAACTAGCATTCATATTTACTGCTTTCTCTACACTAGAACAGCTGGATAAAGTAAATCACAGTTTCATTTATAATTAAGTCCATTTTGCAGCTTGAAAGAAAAAGAATGAATGGGTGCTTTCATTGAGCAGTGGCAGTTTGGGAAGACTGACAGCAAGACGAAGATTTGGCTGAGACTTCATTTAAGCACATGAGTAACCTGTGGAAAGCAACCATGGTGTCACGTGTTATTGAAAATGGTTTGAAAAATCAAATTTTGCTATGCAAAGGAAAGTTACCGTTAGTCAAGAAACATAATCTGTGCTTGCATGCCACTATTATTATCCATGCAACTTTATGTGATATAGAAATATTTATGGGAGGGTAAACCTTTTTTATTAATAATTAATATAGACGTTCTGCATTTTTATTTTCTATGGACAGAGGCTCTGTGCCTTTAGCAGCTGGTTAAAATGTTGTCAAAGACCAATGATTTTCTATATCCCAAAGGTGTTTGCCACCCACTAGAGAAGTATCTGATTCTAGATGGTGAACCTTTTAGAGACTGAGTGCCCAAACTGTGATTCAAAACCCACATATATTTTTTTGCAAAGTGCCAATACAGCAGTTTAACCTGTATACAGGTGGCTGTGAAAGGGCGATGTTGGGTGCCCAGAGAAAGGGCTCCAAGTGCCACCTTTGGCACCCGTGCCATATATTCGCCAACACTGTTCTAGGATGTGCAAGAGATTACTGGGGTGGGGATTGGATGTCCGTGGATTCTGGCAAAAACAGTGGCATCCAGTGGAAATATCAGATGCAATGAGTGAGAAAGCTGTTCCAGGTCCATTTCTGCCAATTATGCAATGTCTAAAGTTGTAGATCCTCTTCCATGAGAAAACAAGGTCAACTCAAATGTATTCTCAAAGTCTTTGGCATGTTTTTAAGCAGAATGGTTTTATTTAGAGGCAATGTCAGAAACATAGTGAGATCTTATTTTAGTTATACCATTCACAAGAATGTACAAAATGATTTTTTTTAAAAAATATATTAAAAATAGTTGCTTGGATCAAAATCATAGACATACCATGAATATATTTGCACAGGTTAATCTGGGTACATAGATATGTTTCTTCTAAAACAAAGGCAGGGCATGACCATTGTTGCATGAACTGAGGCATTAAGAAGAAATCTTGGCCAATATTTTAAAATGAAAACATCTGCCAATTTGCATGCCCTGGTTTTTAAACAGTTGATATGTTAAAAAGATAAATGAGCTAGGCAGAGAAAAACAAGCTAGTACTGGAAAATGTTTGCTGAATTTGGAGCAGCGGAGACTTTGCAGTCTTAAGTAAAGTCACTTTGAACTAAGGGCAATGAGGTGGGAGAGAATGGGTGAAATCCTGTTCACTCATTTAGGCCTAATAAAGACAGTGATGTCATTGGCAGGCTTTTTAGGAAATAAAAAAAATCAAATTTCCTTCAAAGGTCATGAGACTCCCATGAAGTCTTGTCCAGGGAAAGCTGTGAGGAAGGTGGGGGACTTCAGGATGGAGAGAGAGTCCTGAATTTCTGAAAATGACAACCACCAGTAGAGTCATAAGAAGAAGATATGACTCAGAAATGACTCACTAGGAAAATTGGACTGAAGCTATAAAAAAGAGGAAGCCCAAACATGAGATGCATTGACTTATTAAAGGAACTATGGCCATAATTTGGAATATCTCAACATAGGTGATAATGACAAGATTGTTTGGAAGCCATTAATTCACAGAGATTCACAAGATTTGTAAGAATGGATTCATAAGGAGGGGTCCATAAGGATTTATAACCATATATATTCCCACTAATAAGCTCACCCCAACCTCCCTAATTCTCCCGCCACTGCTTTTTAAAATTGATTTTTCTCAGTACCAACCACGTGGTCCCAGGGGGTGGATCAGCGTTTTTTTTTTTTTTTAATTATTTTTTCAGCGCCGACTGTGCAGCCCCAGGGTACGGGTCGGCGCTTTTAATTTTATTTATTTACTTATTTTTTCAGCGCTGACCATGCAGCCCCAGGGGCCGGGTCAGCACTTTCTTTTAAAGCCCCCGACGCCAGCGGCTTTTTATTTCCTACCGCTGAGAGGTGCTGGCTTGGGGCCAGCTCCTCTCACATGAGAGGCACTAGCTGCTGTGCCCCTTTTATTTTATTTTTCCCTGTCCTGGAGAAGAAAAAGTAGGAGGGAAGAGGCAGAGGGAAAGAAAAATGAAGGGAAGCAAATTGGAAATTTCTGTTCCATTTCATTTTGTTTTCCTTTGATGGGTTGGATCGTTATTCATTTTGTTAGGTAATGAAATGAATAACGAATAATGAAACAAATTAAAATTTCATTTCATGCCCATCTCTATCTGTAAGTCTTCTAGTTTCTGTGTATTATATGGGCCACCATTTATCTATAGCTTCCCTAACTTTCCATTTTCATCTTCATTCTACTTATTCTTATACATCTTCCATCAACCACTTCTTTTTTCCCCTATTTACATTTCTATCTTGAAGTGGCCATTAAGTTTTTAGCCTATTTATAAATTTACTGCATATACCATTTTTATCTCTGTTATTTGAATTTGTAACCCTATTAATGCCTTCATGAATTCCTTCCGTAATTAAGTAGATACACAGTTGGATCACTTCATTGTCTATTTCTGTACTTTTTTGGTTCTTACTTTTTTGCATATGCTTTAATTTGATACACGCTGCAATAAGGACAAGATTGTGCTATGAATCTATATGAGATGCAGGTTCAGCATTCACTGCCTTATCTCTGCTTTGATATCTCTGATTAACAAGGTTATTATCTCTGTGTGTGTGCGTGCACGCATACACATGGACATGAGTGCATGTATGCATGTATTTGACTTAAGGTGCAAATGTTAGCTCTGCCTTGCAAGGTTTTCCATGTGAACAGTCTCTTTGGTGATCATTAGAAAGAGGTGCGAGTTGCAAGCTCACCACACAATTATATCATATATCAGTGATGGCAAAACTTTTAGAGACCGGGTGCCCAAACTCTGGAAGTTGAGTCATGGCAACTGGACTTTTTATCTTGAGAGATAGAAACATTTCACTGCTCATCCAAACAGCTTCATCTGTCCGAAGAAAGCTAGTTGTGAGTCCTCCATCTTATAGTCAGCTTTGACTTCTTGTCACCCTGGTCTGGAATAGGCTCATAAGATGAACAATGGCCTGAATAGGCTCGCTAGGTAGACAATAGTATCCATAGCCTTAAGGTGAACAATGGCCTAAGGTGCTGAAACCCATAAAGTATGGGTCGTTAGCTATGGCTTTGGTGGTGAAGGCTTTTTGATTTGTCTGCGTATAGTTGAAAGCACAGCCTGATACGTAGTAGATAGACTGTGCCTGAGGTTCCCACCTCTGTTGAGAGAGGGGTTTTCAATGCTTACATGAATAGCTTTCCTGACCCCTCTCTCAAACCACCTCTCTTCTCTGTCTAATATGTGTACATCCTCAACTTTGAAAGAGTGCACTTGTCCTTCAAATGGAGGTGTACTGCTAATTCTGGTCCTGAGCTGTTACCCCTCCTATGTTGGGCCATCCTTCTGTTTAATGGCTGTTTAGTTTTTCCAGTGTAGAGGTCTGCATACTCCTCACTGCACTGGACAGCATATATTGCTCTTTTTGTGTTTTGGTATTGAGTCCTTTGGATGGACGCGTCTCTGCCTTAGTTTGTTTGTGGGTTTGAAATAAACAGGGATGTGGTGTTTGCCAAAAATCCATTAAAGCTTTTCAGACACCAGCCATGTAGGAAATGACCAGGTTCTTCCATTGGGTCTGGGTCTGATCCCTTGTTCTTCTGGGATGGCACACTGCTTTGTTGAAGGCCCACTTTGGATATCCACAGGCACAACTGTGGATATCCACAGCTGGCAAATACTCATCCCCCAAAGGCGGGATTCTCTATGCTGTTTTTATAGACTTTAAAATCCACATTTGACTCTATTTCTAGAGGCATATTATGGTTAAAACTGGAGTCTATGAATATTGACAAATGACTTATTTTATTAATGTGTCTTTTACATGGGAATTCCTATTTACAAGTTCTTTGTAATTATTTGTAATTCTGATGGGATCTTATCTAACCCAGTTCCTGCATGTAAGGATGTATCATAGCCCCCCCCATCTTATTCAATCTATATATTAATGGTATTGTTGAGAGATTATCCAGTTTATATTTTCACCCACCCAAACTGGCATCTCGTCCAATTCCATTACATCTGTATGTAGATGATGCTGTGCTTTTGTGAACCTTGTGTGTTGTGTTTAGAAGGCTCCTGAGAGCTTTCTCCTCATGCTGTGTTCAGGAATGTTTAGAAATCAATTACACTAAAACCAAAATAATGGTTTTGGCAGGAGAAGAATTAAGCATAAATGGTCCCTTAATGGCTACCCAATGGAACAGGTCCAGCAATATAAGTACCTAGGTATGACATTCCACTCATCTGGTGCTTGGCCCATCCATATAAACTGTGCTGCAATGAGAGCACAAGGAAATATTAAAGCCATTAGCAGGTTCTTCAACTCGACCGGGGGAGGCAGTTTCCCTTAACTTTACAAATTTTCAGGGATAAAATCTTTACCCAAATGCTTTATGGCTCACAGTTGTTCAGATATGGTAATTTGAGACCTTTGGAGACTGTTCAAACCAGTTTTTCAAGAATGATTTTGGGTGTTCCTACACGTGTCTCCAACACATTACTTCACCTAGAGGCCGGACTTATTCCCATTGAAGCACAAGTCAAATTCCTCATGATTAAGTATTTGCTTAAACATTTTCCTTTTGGAGGATTTAACTCCCATATTTTTGTCAGATACTTTTCACACTGAATGGAAAAACAAATAATAAAAGTGATAAATAACTTAGGATATTTTCCTAGTACCCTCAAGCATTGGGTTTTTGGAAAAAACATAAGAACATAAGAAGAGCCATGCTGGATCAGGCCAAAGGCCCATCTATCTGTCTCCTGATATCACTCCCCTGCATCTGGTCCTTGAGGTACCCCGGTTTTAAGCTTGGAGTTGATACATCTCCCTCATGGTTTGTAACCTGTGATGGACTTTTCCTGCAGGAATCTGTCCAACCCCCTTTTGAAGGCATCCAGGCCAGATGCCATCACCACATTCTGTGGCAGGGAGTTCCACAGACTAACAACGCGCTGGGTGAAAAACTATTTTCTTTTGTCTCTTCTTATTCTCCCAGCCCTCAAATTGAGTGGATGTCCCCTAGTTCTGGTATTTTGTGAGAGGGAGAAGAACTTCCCTCTATCCACTTTACTCATGCCCTGCATTATTTTGTACGTCTCAATCATATCCCCCCTCAGGCGCCTTTTTAACAGACTAAAGAGCCCCAAACGTTTTAGCCTTTCCTCATAAGGGAGGTGCTCCAGCCCAGTAATCATTTTAGTCGCTCTCTTCTGCACCTTTTCCAGTTCCACGATGTCTTTTTTGAGGTGTGGAGACCAGAATTGTACACAATACTCCAGGTGGGGCCTTACTATTGTTTTGTATAATGGCATTATAATGTTGGCTGTTTTATTTTCAATCCCCTTTTTGATAATCCCTAGCATGGAATTGGCCTTCTTCACCATTGCCACACATTGGGGAGACACCTTCATGGAGCTGTCCACCAACACACCTAGATCTCTTTCCTGATCCATCACGGATAGCTCAGAGTCCATGAGTTGATAGATAAAGTTTTGATTTTTTGCCCAAATATGCATTACTTTACATTTGGCTACATTAAAACGCATTTGCCATTTCATAGCCCATTCCCCCAGTTTGGAGAGATCCTTCTGGAGCTCTTCACAATCTTCTCTGGTTTTTACCACACGGAAAAGTTTTGTGTCATCTGCAAACTTGGCCCCCTCACTGCTTATCCCTGTCTCCAGGTCATTTATGAACAGATTGAAAAGCACCGGTCCCAGGACACATCCCTGGGGCACACCGCTTTTCACCTCTCTCCATTGTGAAAATTTCCCATTGACACCTACTCTTTGTTTCCGGGATCTCAACCAGTTCTCAATCCATAAGAGGACCTGCCCTCTTATCCCCTGGCTGTGCAATTTTCACAGCAGCCTTTGGTGGGGGACTGTGTCAAAAGCCTTTTGAAACTCCAGATAGACGATATCCACCGGTTCACCCAAATCCACGTGCCTGTTGACCTTTTCAAAGAATTCTAAAAGGTTTGTCAGACAAGACTTACCCTTGCAGAAGCCATGCTGATTTTTTCTCAGCAAGGTTTGTTCTTTTATGTGTTTTAAGATTTTCTCTTGGATGAGGCTTTCCACCATTTTCCCTGAGACAGACGTAAGGCTAACAGGCCTGTAGTTTCCAGGGTCCCCCTCCTTACTTTTTTAAAAATTGGTGTGACATTTGCTATCCTCCAGTCCTCCGGCACTGTGGCCATTTTAAGAGACAGGTTGCACATTACCGTTAAGAGATCCGCAATTTTATTTCTCAGTTCCCTAATAACCATTGGATGGATGCCATCTGGGCCTGGTGAATTGTTGATCTTTAATTTGTCAATTTGTCCTAAAACATCCTCTCTTTTAACCATGAATGAAGTGAGATTATGAATTAGAGATATAGAATTACCGAATCATGTTGCCCAGATGGGGAAATTGGAATTTCTTAAGAAATCTGCATTTATTATGTTATCTGGATAGGCTGTTATCTCCTGTTTCCAGGAGGGCCTTTACTCTGGCTATATGAAATGCCCTTCCATCCAAGCTACTGGAGGGGATGGTTCAAAGTTTACTTTTATCAGATTGCCCATGTGCCAATGACCAATTGGAAAGTGTAGAACACGTGCTTTTATTCTGCACCTTTTATCGAGATCTATACAAAGAACTTATCTCCCCAATTGTAGGCAAATTACTTGGAGATCAATAGCATTCTATGTGCAGTTGCTCCTCTCTGATAACACTTACCAGATAACTAGGCAAGTTGCCAAATTCTGTGCTGTAGCAATAAGGATTCATAAACAAATTTTAAATAGAGATAAGGAAACATAGTATTTTGTCGTAGCTGATGACTGCTTTTATAACAGCTGATGACTGTTTTTATTTTTGACCAGAGTTAATTTTAATTTGTATTTATGATATATCATGTAATAAGGCTTGATTCATATGTTGTCTATTGGAATGCATATTTGATTGTTCTTATTTTTACTATTTTATTTTTTGGTTTTGGACTTTGACCATAAATACATTTATTATTATTATTATATTATTATACATAGCATGGTATCTGGTTCCCTCTAGTGGCCAGTTTGTGTAATGCAAGTATTAAAAACTTGTGGGTTCCCACCCCTTTACTATACAGTGATACCTCACAAGAAAAATGCCCCATGTGACAAATTCTTCATAAGACAAATGAAATTTCCAGGTATAGACATTTTTTTCCAATATGACAGTTTGTCTACCAGATGTCTTGTAAAAAAATCTGTCTTACAAGGTAGGGATTTGAATTTCATGTGTCCACCATCCAAGGGGGTTATGGGTGCGCAAAGCTCAAAAGCCTGGTCTTCCGTCTTGGCTTTCCAGACTGTGTAGCACTGGTTGGGAAAGCCAGGATCAAAACTGCCACCAGCATCCCCTATTTAAAGGGATCTGTTCACAGAGGCTGGTGAATGGAAGGCAGTGCTTTGTGTGCTTGCACACACGAGGTGCTGCTTCTCTGCTGCCTTCCTTTTGCCAGCCTCTGTGAACAGAGAGGCAGTGCTTTGTGTGCTTGCGCATGCAAGGCACTCCATCTCAGTTCATGGAGACTGGCTGCCTTCCTTTCGCTAGCCTCCATGATTGGAGCCCTTTAAGGAGGTGTGGCTGCCCCAACAGAGGAAGGGGCAAGCTTCACCCTTTAAGCAGAAGGCTGTCGATTGATTGAGGGGGGTTGGGACAGCATTCCCATAGGAATGCATTGAAAACAAATGTAATCTGTTCCTCCAGAACAGATTAATTGGTTTGCAGTGCATTCCTGTGGGAAACGGTGCCTCTTAAAACAATTATTCTTATTAAACAAATGGACCACTGGAACCAATTGAATTCATCTTAGGAGAGACCACTGTATTTAATTTATGTATCCTACCATAAAATTGACCTAAAATCCCACAAAAATGCTGACAAATGGACACTTGCCTTCCTGGCTGGCCATTCAGAGACAATTCAGAGCATGGATGCCAACAGCAGTTTAGCTGACTGAGTTTATTTTTCAGAAATGGCATGATCCACTGTGCTTTTGGCGCATCATCTCACAAGAGACATTCCCTCTACACTTGCCGTTGTTCTGCACAGTCCTGCATGACAGGAGAAGTGTGCTGAACTGAAGGCAACACAACATCACTTTAGGATGCTCTTACCTCTCTTGTGTTTATACACTAGACCTTTCCTTTGATTCACTCCTCTACATTTACAATCTGGTGGTTTTTATACACAACTGATTTGCAGTGCCTCTGTGGTGATAACTTCAAAATCCACTTACATGCTTAACTGATCCTTGCCTTCAAAAAAACGGAGTGTCTCCAAGCCAATGCCAACTCCATTATATTTTCTACTTGTTCCTTCAGCATTGACTGATTGTCCTTGAAAGCATGGCATCTGCTTCATAATTTGTGGGTTGATTCAGAAGAGAATTCATTTTTAACCATCTTTTAAAGGAGGAATGGAAAATGAATGAGTAATTAAGTTACTGTTTTTTTCAGGGAAGGGGAAAAAGAAAGGAAATGCAGCTGGGAGTACTAGGCAATACTATACTTTGTAAACTTGTAGGGCCTTGCTCCTAGGTAACAAAGGATCAGATTTTAAACTCGTTGAATATGATGCCACATTCAATGGATACATGTAGACCTGAGGTTGTGGAAGTCAGTTTCTGTAACAGCTTCAGAATTTTCCCTCTTGAAGTTTATTGGATAAATAGTATCTTTCTTTTCACATTTCTGCTGATCTCCAGACTATTCATTCATCTTTATTAGAAAGAAAGCAGTAGAGATGGGCACGAAACGAGCAATTTTTCGCTTTCGCTTTCATTTTTTATTTCGTTACACAACGAAAACAAAAACGAATTTTTTTTGAAACAAAACGGAAACGGAAACGGAATCGAAAATTTTTGCCATGTTTTTCGTTTTCGTTGTGGCAAATTCATTGAACTGAAAAGAATGCTAACGAAACAGCAATTTTTTGTTTCCGTTTTCATTTTTTGGTTCGTTATGTACGAAAACGAAAACGAAAAATTTGCAAGAAACGAGCCGAAACGGACCCCTAAACCACCAAACGACAAACGAAACACCATTTTTTTGAGTCGTGCTCATCTCTAGAAAGCAGCATTAGTTTGCTACCTCACTCTGCCACTAAAATAGCAGATAATCTTAACAGGGACAGGGACTTGTTGAAAACCTTTAGGGTCGTTTATATTGCCAAAAAACATCAAAATCCATGGGAATATACAGCAGATAATGTTGGTTAAAGCAATGAAAAGTCATGTGAAGATAATGTGGTATATGAACTCTTATTTGCGCATGTTTCCTTAAGGCAACTTTGGGTACTGTGAACAACCCAAGAGTGGGAGGGGGCATCAGAATAGGAAAGGAAAGGGAAAGGAAAGGAAGAAAGGAAGATGAACCTCAGGAGTAACTCCAGTACAGAGGAAGTTGTTCCCAAGTTGAAGAAACATGAGGTAAGTTGGACTGCCTGTCTGCAATCACGTGGATATTTATTAGGGGGCAAACCATACTGGCCTCTGTCAGAGACAGGCTCTTCATTTTGCTTTTAACTGAGAACTCACCACGTGTCTGGTCAGCCTCCTCCAATCACAGTAAATCAGCCAGCAACATTGTTGGGGAAGCCGTTGTTAATGTGCAATCTCACAACACTCTGCAAATTCCTCTCTTTTTTTTTCCACCTGGGAAGTTATATACTTTCCCGGACTGTATTATTTCATATCCTTCTACATTTCAATAGAAAAGGCAAAGATGGCTTGCAGATGGTTTAGGTGTCTGCCAGAGTTCAATTCCCTGCATTGTGCATTCTTCCAAGGGCTGTTCTCAATGATCCACAGGGTCCCTTCCAGCCCTAAAGTTCTAAGGTCAGAGGGGGAAAGGTCCCATTCAACCCTAGCCACTTAAAGAGCTATAATTCTAATATTCCAATCATGGACAAAAGGAGGTGATGGAGAAAAGAAATTGCAGTATTTTGCCTCGTTCTAGGCTGGGGCACCACCATTGCTGCTGCTTTTCCTCTTTCTTGCAGGAGGTAACATGAAACCCAGCACCAGCACCAACAGAGAAAAAACAAGCCCTATCTGCCCACTGGCCAACTGACCACCAGGGCCTATGATTTGTTGTTGTTGTTGTTGTTGTTGTTGTTGTTGTTGTTGTTGTTGTTGTTGTTGCTGCTGCTGCTGCTGCTGCTGCTGCTCCTCCTGGTGGAGGAATTAAAAAGAACCATGTGGTTGCTAGGAGGGAAAAACATAAAACCCCTGCCAAGTTAATCTGTACTTATGCATAATTTGTGAATACACCCAAATTTTAAATGATATAAATCATAGTTAAGTCAATTAAAGTGATGGTAATGGGATGGGGCTCTTTGTTTTAGTCCATACCAATTCAAGCTTAGGTCTCTTTAGGAGGCTAAAAAGAACCATTTACATATAAACCTGAACTGGTCCATTTAATGTAGGAATCAATTATTTGCCCCATCTTCTCAGCTAGAATACCTGTAAATATGTCACAGTCCTGATTTATTAAAGTAGTGAGCAATATGAATCAACTTCTTCGAATTTTTAATCTGGCTTTTGTATAAGAATTAAATATAACTCCCCATCAAATATGTAATTAAAAAGATTCAATAATTGTCTCTCCAACTGATTCAGATATGTTTTATAAAAGTCACTAAAAATCATCACTCCTGGGAGTTTTGGCAGGTTTTAGCTTCTTGACAGCTTATCTTACTTTGTCTATTGTAATCTTTTTAAGAAGGCTCTCTGCTTATCAGCTAATTTACAGATAGACTCCGGCAGAACTGATAAAAATGACAAATTTCAGATCCTATATGGAAACTTCTTATTGTGGTACATCATAGCTCTAAAATTCAAAGACAAACATCAAGCTATAGCACCATTTGAGGCTACAAAGGCACTCAACAAGGTAAATTGTTTGATCATTGTTAAAAGTAGTGGAAGTGATGGACTTGGATTCATCCTTTCTTCTTTGAGGGCTATTTGTTCTAATTACACAGCAATCTTTAGAACTAATGGAGTAGATTCTCCTCCCATTTCAAATCAGTTATGGAACCAAACAGCGTTGTCCATTATTGCCCCTACTTTTTGCTTGTATTCTAGAGCCTTTAGCTAATTTATTAAGTCAAGGCCCTCTTTTATCTGGGATTCAAATCAATTGCCACAGATGCCTTGGATACCATTTTGTGGATGATGTAGCAATATCTGTATCTCAGCCTTTTCTAAAGATTCAGTGAATGCTGAGGTGTTTTTTTCTAAAATATTTTTTAGTATCTGGTTTAAGAATTATTTTTTTAAAAAAATCCAAAATACTGAAGCTCAATATTCCTGCTCAGGAGAACGTTCTTACAGATATTAACAAGTGTTGCGGTTACAAGTTTATAAATTATTTAGGAGTGATAATACCAGAGGTTCTAGATGAAACAAATTCCTTTATAAACCCATGATTTATCCAATACATGGTTTGATATATAATTGGAAGAAGTGAAAGCTGACATTGTTGGGAAGAATCTTCTCTATTAAAATGGTAGTCCTACCAAAAATCGAGCACCTGTTTTGTACAATTCCAGTTGGCTTACAAAAAGTTCTTCTGAAAAGATGCCAACAAGTAATTGAAAAGTTTAAACATGCAGACAAGAGATTATGAGTATCAAATGCAATATAATATAATATAAATAAAGAAGAGGGGCTAGGAATACCCAGCCTGTTTTGTTATTATATAAATTGGCAATTCAGACAGCTTCTTAGATTGATCAATCAGGATGGAAAATATACATGGTTGTCATTAGAATCCCCAAGGGGAACCTGGGAATAACTACTTAGAAATCGATTTTCACTGGACACACACACACACACACACACACACACACACACACACACATACACACACACACACACACACACACACACACACACATACACACACAAACACACACACACAGAGAGAGAGAGAGAGAGAGAGAGAATTTTGTCTTATGAAATGTGGTTTCTCATAGGAATGCATTGAAAATGTATTAATCTGTTCCAGAGGCTATGGATCACTTTGTTTTATGTACATTTTATCTTACAAATGAGGTTTCCCATAGGAATGCATTGGGAACAGATTAATCTATTTCAGAGGCTAGAATAAAGATAAAAATAACCTGTTATTTTCCTGGGCACATGCAGAATGGCTTTTCATCTTGTGAAGCATCCCATAGGGAATTTTTTTTATCATGTGAAACACGCCTATTCCTGGAATTTTTTTTCTTCCTACAAGTTTTTTGTCTTACGAGGCATTTGTTTTAAGAGTTACCACTGTATTAGACTTTTAGGCTACTCATGTGGCAACAAGGCCACTCTGAGTGGTTTACAACAACAATACAGACATACACTATAGAGTTGCTAACAAAATAACTTTTGCATAGTAAAATTAATAAAATAAAATGAGATACAATAAACTTGAACATCAGACACTTAAGCATTATACATCACAATCATTAAAAACAATAACAACACAGTAAAACACAGTAGATAGGCTATGCAGAGTCATCAGATTAATTTAGTTAATGAGTCATGCATAAGTGCTGGAATTATGGTATGTCCTAATCTGGGGAAATGCTGAAACATCCAAGTTTTCAATGAAAGCTTGAAGGGCTGCAGAGAGGGGGCCACGTAAATTTCGGCTGGAATATTATTCCATAGACATGGGGCTATTGCTGAGAAAGCCCAGTTTCAAGTCTTGACTTCATGAACCTCTCTTAATGCCATCAAATGCCTACTCTGGGAATAGTGCCTATTATGGGCAGTTCTCATAGGGCAAAGACATTCTGTCAAGTAACAAAGTCTCAAACAGTTTAGGCCATTGTATGTCATTGTGAACACCTTGAAGTTGATGCAGAAATGGCTTGGTAGCCAGTACGGGGAATCTAGAATAGACTGTTTCCTCAACCTAGTGAACAGTCTAGCTGCCCAGTTCTGGGCCATTGAAGTTTCTGTGACGGCCTCAAGGCAGCCCTATGTAAAGAGCGTTGCAGTAGTCCAGTCTCGAGATTACCAATGCATGAACCAGCATAGATAGTGTTGTGTTCAAAAAAATCACCCAAGCTGTGCACCTCCCTCTGCACAAGGAACAGACACTCTCTCAAAAGGGAGGGACTTACCCCATCCACAAACATCAAGAAGCCCCATGCGCAGGTTTTCTGTCTTGTCCGCCTCAGCCTGATCATCCTCATCCATCCCAAGACAGCATCCAGGCAACAGTCAATGGATGGGACAGCATCCACAGCAGATGGCAAAAAGGAGAGATAGATATACTCTAAAAGAAACAAAAATAAAACAAATAGAAGGGTGATTGTGTCAGTGTTCCCTCTGCTCTGGCAGGCTCCCTTTGGCATGCCTGGTCCTATGTTGCTTGCACAATTGGCCATGAAACCTGTTGTAGGTTCAGTCACATAGCAGAGGGGTTATCAGGGTACAGGGAAACTTAAAAGACTACCTTTATGATACCAATAGAATTCTCATTTGTGTGGAACATTTTTATGGAAGACAAGCCCTGAAATTCTCCCCTCCTTGCCACAAGAAAATGGATCTCTTTCAGATTTTCAGAGGCCTGGCTCTTTCCTAACGTTGTCAAGTAGTTTATTTTATGACATGGGAAAATGTAAAGTTCTGTGCATATTCCAAGAAACAAATGGCATGTTTCAGAGTCTCTCTTCAGAGTCTGAATCAAAATGGCAATGGTTGCTAAGCAACATTCCACCCTTTCTTTCTTCATGCCATTATAGTTCTTTTCAGCTTTCCAGGCTAAGTCTAGAGCAGCTTAATTTGATCCTATTTGCTGTGACTATTTTACTGATATCTCTCAGATGTCTATACTCCAGGTATTGGCTCAGTTGAGGGCGTGTACTTTGCCAGTGTGAACTAAAATAAGATTACCTTTTTGCAGTTTTTCAGGGACTTTTAATATTTTTGGAAATGATTTTTTTTAAAGAAATGTATGTCCCACAACATAAAGTTGACTGGGAATTTCCCTTAGCTGTTCTTCTAATAGGTATTTTCCAAAAGCCTAATTTCCCCCCCACAGAAATTGGTAACCATTCCTTTCTTCTGGGAGAACCCCAAGGTTCTGCAGCTTGCCCAGAGAGCTTCTTCACTTGAGAAGCACAGTGGAGAGTCAAACTTCTGATCTCTGGCTCCACAAACTTGGGCAAAATTGACAGAGCCGTTCCAACGGCCCCTTGGAGAAAATCGACAGGCACATAAAGGCATGGTTTTTCAGACTTGCCAAATAAACTAGTACTGAGCCTTGACCACTTCTTGTTATTTGTATCTTAGCTTAGTGTTGTTTTGCTTTGGTGTGAAAAACCATTAGTAATTTGGTACAGATAATTCAGAGCCACCAAGCTCAAGCAGAACAGGTACTATTTGAAGGAGGGCCTTGCACTCAGTGAAAGCTTTGTATGCAGAAGCTCTTGATCCAATCCCTTCCTGACACCCTGGACATAAACTGAGTATGGGCATTCACTTGCAGAGATGGAGTACAGTAAATCAGATTATGTACAACATTCTTGCTTTGAAATGAAATAATTAAATAATCATCTGATAACTATTAAAACATGAAGGCAAAGAGTTTCTTTCAGTGTCCCAGGCCATCATGGGTTGGCAATTTGGGTTGAAAATGTAACTTTTTGGAAATAATTATATAGAATGCTACCTGCTGCTTTCATAATCCTGCAAGAACAAAGGTGTTTGAGACCTACTCTTCAATGAGAGTGTGTTCCACCTCCAAAAAAGGTGCTCATAACATTTGAGAGAGTGGGTTATTTATTATTATTATTATTATTATTATTATTATTATTATTATTATTATT
>JAHTLZ010000015.1:23134414-23152503 GCA_023846285.1 Phrynocephalus versicolor
ATTCAGTAACACACAAAAGGCCAACTTTAGTGCCCATTACACCTAATGCTTTGGTTTTTTTTTTTGCTGAAGAAATGTAAAATTTTAATCTGGGGATATAGCACAAATAATACCTGAGGAAAATTTTCATGGATTATATTGTACAGGACTTTCTTGAACTTCAAATGTACTGCATTCTAGCAAGAGCTGAGAAAGAATGTGTGTAGGTTCAGAATTCTCTCAAGAGTTAATCAGCTCTTCTAGCAGTATAGAAAGAACTGAAGTACTCAGTGCCGATGGTCCAGAAACAGCCACACATGTACGGCTGTACACCAGCAACAGGGAAACAGATAACGAAGATAGGAATTGTTCATCTGGCCTAATTAGCCACAGCTTGAAATATTATTTCTAAATGGAAATCAGTTATGCACGTTATGAGCCTCATTGGAGCACCTCTTTCTATTGCAGCAGGCAATACATTCTATCACAGTGTTGGCGAACCTATGGCACAGGTGCCAAAGGTGGGCACCTGGCACCACCCTTTCATAGCCATCTGTATTCAGGTTAAATTGCTTTATTGGCACTTTGTGAATAATTAGTGGGTTTTGAATCACAGTTTGTACACTTGATCTCTAAAAGGTTCCCCATCACTGTTCTATCACCATTAAAATTGTCTGTTCTGTTTTATGACCACTTTCTTAAAGGTGCTGAAACAGAGCTGAAAAGGAAAGGGCACATTGCCCCATTCAAGAATGAAGGCTGGACTCTTCCAACAATGTGGCACTACATGCCTACAACGAGGGAAGAGCAAGCCAGGTTTAAGACAGGCCCCACCATAAGGCAGGCCTATTTTCCCAGTGGTCCTCATCTCACCTTCATATCCTCCTTGTCATTTTCTGTGTTGGTTTTGGGCCAGATAGAAATTTTGGGCCCTTGTCTAAAAAGGCCCTAAATAACTCATAAAAACCACTCCAGGAAAAGCAGAGGTAAGGTGAAGGAGAAGCAGACAAAAGTAGACAACAGTGCAACCATTTGCATATTGAACAAATGAGGCCCAGGAAATGTTTGCCTATCCCATTCTGATTGCCCATGAGTTCAGCATTTGAGCTGCTCTGAGAGCACTGCTAGTTTAAATAGGTCACAGGTTGAGGGCTAGTGGTGAAAGTCTAGAATCTAGATGGTAGTGGTGATCTGTATGTAATACTGTTTGGCATTTGGACTCCCTTGAATCATGTGATTCCTGGGCACAGGCTGAGGAGACCATTTGAGGGAAACTCAGGGACACTGACAGGGCACACCCTCTGAAGGCAACTCAGGCGATAACCAGACTTATATCTTGTGATGAGTTGTAAATGCTACTTGGGCCTGCTGGAGTAAGTTGCATCAGGCCCTGAAGCTGGGAGCTCACCCTGGTTGATCAGGAGAGGATGTAGGGCTAGACCCCCTGCTCATTGGCCTAACTTACGTAATATCAGGAGGGCTGGTGAAATAATAATTGTCTAATAAAAAGTTAAAATTAAATAGTCTAATAAAAGTTAAAGTTAAATGTCTAATAAAAATAAAGAATAATAATAGTCTTATTAAAAAGTTAAAATAGTCTAATAAAAGTTAAAGTATTTTCTACCCATTCTTGAGATAGCTAGCCAACTGCATAGTGGCTGAAGCATCATGTGCCACCAGAAGTACTATAGATTCAACCCATGCAGAAGAACAGGAGTTACCATATTTACATAACTCTCTAGTGAAACTTGCACATACTATGCCTCCTTGTCAGGGGCTGAACTCAATGATCCACAGGGGCCTTTCCAAATCTGCAGTTCTAAGGCCGGGATGGAGAAGGTCCATTACACCCTCATTCAACCCTAGCCATTTAAAGAGCAACAATGCCACTATTCCTGTCATGGAGAAAGAGAAGTAATAATGATGACCGGTGACCACGGCAAGGGCGACAACGTTTATGCACAACACACAATGAAAAGATGAGTCAGTGGGGACTTTCCCCTACTCCCGATTAAATATATAAATCGTTCAGTGGATAGGAGCCAGTTTGTTTATTCCTCACAGTTCGTAGGCCTACATGATGCCAGCACTTCCACCACATCCACATTTGTATTTTGTAATAGCCACATGGCTCTCCGCATTTTAATGAACCGAAAATATTACTGGTAAGTTTCTGTAGCCAGTTACATTGCAAAGAAGCTTTCATTTTCCTTGCTTTCCTGGAAATCTTCAGCTGTCTTAGAAAATAAGGTTTTGCTTAGGTAATTATCCCTATATATAGGTCTATAGGGCAATGCTGGTCTGGCAGCTAGCAACAGTGTGTTGGTGACTTCAAATGACAGAGTGGTTGGTGCAGCAACAGATCAGCTACCTGCAACTATATCTCACATTGTCAATGCCCTCTGCAACCATAGCTGTGCATATGTATTTATAGACGGTGAGAAAACTGATTATTATGGAGGTGGCATGTCTGTTCGTGGACAGGTGATTACCAAAGCCTATGTTCTGTGGAAAGGTGTACTTCAGAGGTGACCAGGCAGCCACCATCAAGGCAAACAAGCAGCCACTGGCCTCGTTGTCCCCTTCTTCCTTTCTTCTCTCCCTGTGTAAATGCTCCTACACAGTGGTGATGGGAGCAAGGGGCACCAACATGTGGCATTTCTCCCACCACTGGCAGTAGAAGAGGTTCCAGAGTGAGGCAGAACTGCACAGATAATTTATCAAGTTGACTTGATATACTGTATATCTGAATGAGAATGACTGAAAAGGTAGGGAGAGAGATTTTGATCTAGTTTTTCTGTCATAATGATGACACTACTCGGATATGGGTTGTTCATGTCTGCAATGCATAAGAGTAAAGAATGACTGCGTGGTGGGCAGATACACAAATTAATGATGCTATATTCAAAAAAATCTGAATACATGGTATAGAACATGTCATTTATGGGATGCAATTAAAAAGAATAGAGAACTGCTGTAGGGCAAGACACACAATTCATTGTGATTCCCCTCCCTCCCATTAGGAAGTGCACCTGTATATTACCTCCAGGCCATGCAGAAATATATTCCATCTAATTTGAAAATTAGATTCCCACTTCACCTAGACAACTTGATAAATTATACTGATGATGTTAATCAGCATCAAAACAAAATGTGACAGCCTGGAGTCATTTGCCCACAACAGAAAAGCTATGGATGAAAGCCTTCATGAACAAGACTTGACTGGATCTTGACACAGCTATTTTAAGGGATGGAGGAGGGCATTTAAACCTGTTTTAAAGTATTCCCCCAAGTGAAACAGGGTTTTGATATCATGCTACCTCTCAAGCATGGAAAAGACAATCTGAAGAACAGCGATGACTACTAGAGATGGGCACGAATAAAAAAAAGGTGTTTTGTTTGTCGTTTGTCGTTTAGGGGGTCCGTTTCGGTTCATTTCTGTTTTTTGCAATTTTTGCAAAAAAATTGTTTTCAATTTCGTTTGTTTCGTTACCGTTTTGTTACCATTTATTTCAAATTTTGTGATTTTTTTTAGCATTTAAAGCAGTTCAATGTGTTGCCGTAACGAAAACGAAACGGACAACAAAATTTCTGGTGCTTCTGTTTGTTTCGTTTCATTTTAGAGACAAAATTCATCTGTTGTTTCGTTGTGTAACGAAAAACAAAAACAAAAATGAAAACGAAAAAATTTTCATTTCGTGCCCATCTCTAATGACTACAGATCATAAGCAACCTTAATCCAGCCCAGTGTTTGGGATGCACTGAGAAAGATGGCATCACAAATCATCTTCCTTAGGCAATTGCCTAGGCTCCAAAGGTTGATGCTGCCACTGTTGAACCTGGTGTGGGTGCTGGTTGCTGAACTGCTGCTGCTTCCACCATTTGCTTCAGCACCCAGTCATCTCAAGGACCTGACAAGTTTCACCAGAGGGCAGTAGCAGCCCTTTTGAAAAGGAGCTCAGCTGGCAGAGGACTTGGCACCAGCCTGTACAACCATCTGCTATGATAGATTGACTTCAGTAGGTTGGGCTGATCTGCATTCCTACCTGCATCTGGAGGCTAACTGAAGTAAATGAAAGATCATTCATAGGGATGAGATGAAGATCTTGTGCCTCTGTCCCTCCAGGGTTCCTGACTATCTCCGTGCCTAGAGGAGTTGTCCCTTTTCTGACTGTCAGCTTCCAGATATGATGATGCAGGAGATGGTTATACTATGCTCCTATACTTGCCTGTTTATCTGGAATGGATAACAGAATCCCACAACAGGGTAACAGAATTTGGTTTTTGGAATCTCACCTGAAGGCTGTGAACACAGGGCTTGTCTTGAGTAGAGATGGGCACGACTCGGGAAAATGACGTTTTCGAGTTGTCGTGTGTCGGAGGCAGCCCGTGTCGGCTCGTTTCCGTTTTTCGTGAAAATTCGCAAAAATTAGTCGGTTCGTTTTTTCGTTTTTTCGTTATCGTTATACTGGTTTTTTGGGGGGTAGCGGGCTCCTGGAGGCACCTCTGTGGGGTGGGTGCCTCCGCCGGCCCGCTATAAAGGGAAAGTGGGCTCCTGGAGGCACCCGTGGGTGCCTCCTATCCTCACCCACTAGGAAGGGACAGCAGCAACAGGCTCCAAGAGACCCCTCAACATGGGGGTCTCCCCTCCTCACCTGCTACTGCTGCAAAATGGCATGCATAGTCATATGGATATGCATACCATTTGCAGGCAGAGACCCGCTCAAGTACCTGATCCCCTGGTATGAGTGTGTCGCACCTGCCATGTCCCACAAAGAAGGGAATCGTACTTGCGTGTAGTGCAATGCAAGTACATCTGGCTATGGGCTAAGGTGGGTTTAGTCCAAGGGCTAGGGTTAGGCTAATGACGGGTAAGGTTACGGTGGGCTATTGGGTTGCACCTCTGGGTGCCTCTCTGACCCACTAAGAAGACAGTCTGTGATGTATGGGTAAGGAGTCAAGGATTAGGGTTAGGGGGTTAGGGGGCTTTTTGGCACATCCCAGAAGTCTCAATGGCCAAGTGGCCATGCGATTGGTGAGATGGCTCCAAAAATTTGCATGGTCGTCCCCTCCCACATGGCTGGCCAGGCCACTGGGCCAGCCTATCATTGCGCACTGCGCAGGTGTAAATAAAATAAAATAAAATAAAATCAATGGAGGACAGAGGAGGAGAGGAGAGACATTTTGTTGCAAGAAAAAACCCACTGCTACTGTGAAAAATCTGGCAGTTTATAAATTTCCGCATGTTTCTGTTGTGCTTGTGTGTTTTTGGACCACGATTTCAAAAACAATATTGCGTTCGCCGCCCCATTTTGGATCCCCCGCCCGCACCGCATGGCATGGCAACTCGAGTCCGGCTGCCCAGGATGGGGGGGAGGCGGGACCACCCCTCCAGAAACAATCCCTCCGGTAGGTGCCCTGCGCCCTTAATCAAGCAGGCATTTTCCGCCTGCTTTTTGGCCCGTGTTTAAAAAAGTTTTTTCCTGTGCCGCCCGTGCCACTTGCTTGCGCTTTGGCAGCCGGCGGCGAGACTGGGCTTTTTGCGGCGGGCGAGCCTGCGGCGAGTCCCACCAGACCAGAGCATCCCAGGAGGGAGGGGGGGAGGCCGGGACCCCCCCTCCAGACCAGAAACCCCCCCTCCGGTAGGTGCCGTGCGCCCTTAGTCAAGCAGGCATTTTTCTGCCTACTTTTTGGCCCGGGAATGGGTGGGGGGGAGACCCGGGAGAGTTTAAAAAAGTTTTTTCCTGTGCCGCCCGTGCCGCTTGCTTGCGCTTTGGCAGCCGGCGGCGAGACTGGGCTTTTTGCGGCGGGCGAGCCTGCGGCGAGTCCCACCAGACCAGAGCATCCCAGGAGGGAGGGGGGGAGGCCGGGACCCCCCCTCCAGACCAGAAACCCCCCCTCCGGTAGGTGCCGTGCGCCCTTAGTCAAGCAGGCATTTTTCTGCCTGCTTTTTGGCCCGGGAATGGGTGGGGGGGAGACCCGGGAGAGTTTTAAAAAGTTTTTTCCTGTGCCGCCCATGCCGCTTGCTTGCGCTTTGGCGGCCGGCGGCGAGACTGGGCTTTTTGCGGCGGGCGAGTCCCACCACCAGAGCATCCCACCAGGACGGAGGAGGTGGGGAGGCCGGGCGGGGACCTCCAGAAACCACCCCTCTGGTAGGTGCCCTGAGGCACGGCAGGCATTTTTCCGCCTGCTTTTTGGCCGGGAACCGGGTTTTTTAACTTTTAAAAACTTTTTTTCTGTGCCGCTTGGCATCGTGCGCGATCGCGCGATGCAAGTAACGAGCACGACAAATCAGACCAAATTGTTCGTTCGTCGGTTCGAGCTCGAAGTCTGGCGGAGTAATTCCCGTTACCGTTTCCGTAGAGTAACGGAACCGAGTAACGGAAACGGAAACAGAAATACCGCTAAGTCGTGCCCATCTCTAGTCTTGAGGCACAATTTTGCATTCATATAAGGGTGGATTATATTCCTTCATTTTTTTGTTTCTCCCCATTTATTGTATTCCCATTCAGGATCCATTCTGGCCCATTCCCATCAAGGTCCATAATCTGTTTAAAAAGAGTTGACATTATGGTTTTCTTGTATACAAATGTCTGTACATTTTTATACAGGAAAACTGGAGAGGCAGAATAGAGGTGTAGTTGACTCCCTCCCTCCTCCTTTCTGCCTTTTGGGGGATGTGTATCCAGTATTGCTAACACTGTATTCCCACCCCCCCAGCCTGGGGAATTGACACCATATGTAATGTGGTGGCGCTTTTCTTCGCACCACAAGAAGCAAAGGACTTGGGCTGACCCTACTGAATCTTGCACATCTGATGTGTCCTTAGATCTAAAGCATAAATTGTACTTACAACAGATTTGCTGCAAGCAATTTCTTTCTATTTCACCTTCCCCTCCCACCTAAACAAGCTTTTAAAGTGAGATGTTATGCTTTCTACATATGTTTTTCACTGGAATATTTAAGAATATGACAATATACTTGCAGGACATATATTTATTCTTCGGGAAAGGTGGGCTTCAAGTTTGGATGGCGACATTCTGTTCTTAATTGAAGTTCAAAATGTTGTTAACAAGTGTTCTTGGTCAGACAGAGTAAACCATGTGAGGCTCTCAGAAGTGTTGTGATGAAGAGAAAGAGAGTCAAGAATGGGTAATTATATTTGATTGCATCTTTTCTCTGCATCTTTGAACAGTATATATTATATCAAATTTTCCTCCATTTTACACTCTGTTATTAAACGTAAGCCTGTAAGCATTCCTGGGGTGTTCTGCTTGGTAAACGTTTGAAAAGTTAGAGCAGCAGCAGCCATTGAATCATAATTTTGCAGGAACATCTTTGCACTTCCATGGGTGATTTATGCCCACAGAAGCATTCCACAGTAAACACTACCCACATATTCTCCAAAGGATTCATTATTTTCTTCTTGAATCACTTGCACTCAGAAACCTGTCGGAGCCATTTAAATATTTACACAAAGGGAAACAATGGGAAATATAGCAGGCTTTCAGTAAACAAGAAGATGGAGCAGGTTCTTCAAGAGGAAATTCAAACCAGTTAAATTAGGGATTTTTCTCCAGAAACTGGGGACTGTAGGGCAGAAGCACATGAACCTCCAGATCCTCATGGACACCATTTTATACTGGGCCCAGTTATGTTCAGGGATGGTTAGCATCTGGTTCTCTTTTCTTGGTGTATGGGACCAAGGCTTAACAATTCTTCAATCATCAGGTTTCCTATTTGGATGATTGGTATCAAAACAACCCAGAAGTGGTCACAAAAATATCACCCCGACAACAGTATGCCTCCATTCTTGCATCATCTGTGCAAATGGTTCCGTTGAATCCTGAGATTGGACCCATTTGGACTGGTTCAAACGATGCCCCAAATGGTTCTGACTGGACTAAAGCAGGTCTGAAGTGGATCCGTGTGTGTGTAAACCACTATGAAATGAACCTGTAATATGGATCCCAAAAGACAGCTTGGCAAGATTTCTCCAAAAATGGCAGGTGCTGTGATTGGGAAGGGGGAGTGGAGATGGACTGTGCTGATGGACACCTCTGGGTTGCAGCCTCAGGGCATTTATACATGACCCCTAAGCTCTGCTGCAAATGGCTCCCAGCTCCGGAGCTTAAAAATGTTTCCCCACCAGCTCCGGAGCTAACAGAAAATTAAGTGCAACCCCGCCCACCTAAGCGCGACCCAGCGCACCTTTCAAGTATCTGCTCTGGGGGAGTGAAAAATTTTGATGTGGAGAGTGCCAGGCTCTCCTCACTTCTTTTTGTTGTTTTTTGCTTCCCGCCCCTTTAAGAGGAACCAGGAAGTGACCGGGGCTCAAAGCAACTTCCACCGGCACCAGAGGTAAGGCTTTATTCTTTTGTCCCTTTTAAAGGCTTTTTTTCCCTCCCTCCCCTCACGCAGACAGAACAAGGAAGTGCGGAGTGGTGGGGAGGAAGGAAGAGCAACAAACCCCCAAGATCTCTGGTCCAAATTTAAGGGGCCAGCAGATCTTAGGGGTCGTGTGAAAAGGCCCTCAGAGCAGAATCTCGCCAGCACTTTCTAGTCATTGTTACTACGGTACAAGGAACTATTAGGTAATGTTACTGATGTTAAATCCTCTGCTCTGTCTTGCACTTTCTTTTGCCTTTTTTTTGTTGGCTCCCCCCTTTTCTCTTTGCTTTTATTTTCATTTTGCTTTTTGGCTTTTGCATTTAGCATGTCATAAGTTTTCAGCATGATTGTCTCGTGAGGAGAGAATCAAAACAGCTCCATTGGATTCGCAAGTACAGTACTGACTGAGAAATGGGCTTGCACCTCCCAAGTGTCATTGTGCGAAGGACTGCTGCTCCTTGAGAATGTTCATATTTGCAAGACTTATGAATCATTCAGAGAGAAAGAGAGAGAAATAATACAGATGCTCTGTTGCCTAGTCCACCAATAAGCAACTACATACACTCACACCTCTAGGTCTTGGAGAGTTGTCCTCATTCCTATGTTCCACTCAACCTTTCTGTGCAAAAAATAAAGTGGTTTGCTGTCAATTTATTTATTTCATTTCATTTATATACAGCCCATCTGTCTGAGAGTCCCTCCAGGCAGTTTACAATGAAACACACAACAACATAGTTCATATAGCAATTGAACTAAACCCAAGAAGAAATCATGAAATATAAAATCAGTACAATTAAAGTACATGACAATGCAATTATGTAAAAACATTAAAACATTTAAAAACATTTTAAAAATACTGTGGGGTAGTGCCTCTAAAAATAGCAGATTAACCCCCCCCCAAACAGCACAAGTTTGGGGGAACTTTGTGAAAAACAATTAAAACATGGGTGTTCTAGGAGTCCCCTGGGGATTGGCTGGCTGCACTTCTGTCCCTGGGCCTCTATGCATCCCACACTCTGTGCATTCCTCTTTCCTCACTTAATCAGTGGAAGAAACCCCTGAATTAAGTGAAATGCTTAGAAAGATATGCAGGTCTGAAATACATGTTATATTTTGATACAAAACAAGGAAGGGCAATACATTCAGGAGGGATTTGGGAAAACACAACAAAATAAAAATAAAGACATTTTCACATCCTTCTTCAGGTGTGTGTGTGTGTGTGTGTGTGTGTGTGCGCGCGCGCGCGCACGCGTGCGTGCGTGCGTGCATGTGTGTGTACATAGTTGTGCTTTGGAGGTTTTGGCAGCTTCACAGCATCAAGGCCAAAAGCTTTTAATAAAGCAGTAATGGTTGGAGGGAGGGTACTCAGCAGACACCTCCAGAGTGCTTCTCAATTCTCCTCTCTCTCTCTCTCTCTCTCTCACACACACACACACACACACACACACACACACACACACAAACTAACAAATGGGTGGGGCTGTAGGAGATTCTGTGACCCTCAACTGACATCTCATCAACATGCATGACACAAAAGCTACCCATCATTTGCATTTAGAAAGGATTTCATTTTAGACGAACCAAACAACTTGGATAGAAGTACAGTATACTTTATATGTAAATATACAGAAGGGAAAATTGTTGCAAATCCACAGTTTTCCATAAAAAGAAAAGAAAACATCCCAAAACTGGTATATACTAACATTCAGAATACTGTACTGTTTATTACTTGGAGTGGGGTGGGGGTTCCAACCAAAATGCATCCATTTAAAAATGAGAAATGCTGAGGGTAGAATGAAAAAGGTAAAGATGTCAAATATCTTTAACAGATGTACACACACACACAAGCCGGGCAACATTAGTAGGTTGGGCAATTATACTGGCCCCCTGAACCACTTCCCTACCTTATTGAAATTGGCAGCAACTATGGCGGCTCAGTGGATTAAGGTTTCGAAAACTGTTGGCTGCAAAGCCATCATCTTGGCAGTTTGAATCCTGGGTGCCACGTAGTGGAGTGAGCTCCTGTTGATAACCCCAGCTCCAGCCAACCTAGCAGTTTGAAAGCTTGTAAATGGAAGTAGATAAATAGGTTCCGCCGTAAAAAGCGGGAAGGTAAAACAGTGTTTCCTTTCTGCAATGCCGGAAAGGAAACACTGGCCATGGACTTGCACAATACCGGCTCTTCGGCTTGAATACGGAAATGAGCACTGCCCCTAGAGTCGGACACAAGTAGCACACATGTGCAGTAGGAAGCTTTATCTTTTATGTTGGCAATAGATATGTGAAGGCGCAGAAGAAAAAACAGAAAAATTTGGAGGGGGTACTTTTCCCCATTTTTTCCTGAAGCCTTTTCGGGGGTTTTTTCCTGAAAAATTGAAAAAAGAAAAAAAAATGATTATGGAACATTCTGTTTTAACATGATGAATAAAATAATTTAAGACAGGTTGTTCAAATATTTTCCAAATCATTTCAAAAAATATGCATACTATCATTATTCTAATTTCTGTACACTGAGGACAAACAAGTCCTAGGTTACAACCTGAACTCTCCAATGCCAGAACAAGATGCATTTCTTCTTTGAGGTGGTGCTGCTATTGCCACAACAAGAAGAGAAAGTTTTCACTTTCATTTTTGCATATGGGTGGGTATGTTTGTTGCTTTTCTTCTTCACTACCACTCCCTTATAAGAGTGAGGTTTTTATTTTAGTTTTATTTAATACTATGGAGAGGAAATATGAATAATTGTTAATTCTAGATTTTTAAACATTGTTTTGCAGAGGTTTTTTTGTTCCATAGTAAACAATTCAGGAGATTGTTAATCCATTTGTTACAATTACAAATAAATATTATTTAAAAAGTAAATTCTGTTTGCAATTATTGCTTGGATACACTATATTTTAATATGCTAGTTGTGATGATTTTATGCCAAGTCCAATTGTCCATAGTCATATTTTATGTTCCTAAGGTAACAGAATGACTTTCAAGCTGTAAAAGGGGGAGGGAGTGGCATTTTTTAATTTTTTCTGAAAATTTCCAGTCTCCCCCCCCCAGCCCCCACCCAAAAAAAAGGAAAGGTGAGTTTTTCTTGAGCTTCAAAATTTCTGGACATTTTGTATCTCCAGTTGGCAACCATGGCAACTTCATGGTGCAGGAGGACTGCAAGGTGTGCTTTTTCATTGCAGAACACTTTGAAAGCCAACAGCAGAAGATTTCACAGAAATAAGGCAGTCAAGGATGCTGAGGTTTAGCTGTGGCTCAACAACTTTGGCTCAGGGAGTTTTATAGTGAGGAGGGCCTCTGGAGGGGAGAGGTATGGATTGGATATGTTTCAGGAGACTATCTATAGGCTGTGAAGTGGAGCGGCTTTTAGCAGTGTTGTATTTTGGGTGAGGGTAGTTAGATTAGAGTATCTATAGGCTGTGAAGTGGAGCGGCTTTTAGCAGTGTTGTGTTTTGGGTGAGGGTAGTTAGAGGCACAGAACAAAAGCGGGGACTTGAGATGCAGTGGCATTTTGGGAAGCCTTAATTTTGAGAAACCTTCCCATTTGGGGAAGCCTCAATTTGGGGAATGTGCTAAATCCAGTAGGAGGTTGGAAACACATAATGAGACTTGTGGGCAAAATGCATCCTTCAGGCCAGAGATAGATTGGGGACTATAAATCCTCCACAGGGCTGCCTGCTCCCCATTGATGTCCCAGCTCCTCAACTACTCCCATTTCTTCTGAGCATTACCTATGCTCACCAGGATTGATGGAAGTCTCCGAGTAACAGCAAGGGCCATCTCCAGGCTTAAAAACAGAGTACAGTCCTTCAAAGGTCAGATGCAGGGGAGTGGTATCAGGAGACAGATATCTAGTCTTGTGTGCTCCCTGAGGCATTTGGCGGATCCACTGAGAGATGCAGGAAGCTGGACTAGTTGGGCCCTTAGTCTGATCCAGCATGGCTCTTATGTTCTTATGTTCTTATATGCTTTCTCACCCTCTCACTTGCCACATGTTGTGTGTTGCTGCTTAGGGATGAGTGAGAAGTTTGTTCCAGTTCATTTTTAAAATCAGCATTTGCCTCAACCGCCACAATCTGGATGTGGGAGAAAGCGAAACTGCCAAATTTGCTCACATAGAATGTGTTGCTCTTATCAACCTTGACTGCCAAGCTGCAGTGCCTAAATCCTTTCTTCTTCAATCATTCTCTTTGGAACTCTGCCAGCACACAACACAGGGGAACACATTGAACCTGGCTCCCTCTTTGCTCATGTAATAAACAAAGAATCAGAAAGGAAAAGTCAGAAATCAAGGAAGCTGAGGTTCAGAACAGCGTGGAAAGCCTTCGCCGCATACAGGAGGCCTTGGCACTGCAGCTAGTGTGCTTCTTTTGTAGGGAACGCCTGAATTATATTTGGTCACCTTTACATGAGCTAAGATAACTCAGCGGTTGAAGCATCTTCCTTTGGTGCCCGAAGTTGGGAGTTCAGTTGCCCAATGTGGCTCCCTGACAGGGCCGGATTCTGTGATCCAGAGGCCCCTTGCCAGCTCTAGAGTTCTTAGTTTGTTGGTTTGTCTGCCTGCCTGCCTGTTGTCTGTCTGTCTGTCTGTCTGTCTGTCTGTCTGTCTGTCTGTCTCTCTGTCTGTCTGTCTATCTATCTGCCATGTATTGGTGAAAGCTGAGGAGGGATCTATTTGGTTTTGTTTCCAAAATTTATTCCAGGCTTTGAAATTGCAGTTCAAAAGCATGTAAATACAAGTAAATAAATAGGTACCGAACATGAAGAAATTTGGAGAACTATTTAAATTAAGGTAAGTGGCAAGATTAAAAGACTGGATCAAAAGATGAGAACAAAACAGGAAATTAAACGCATACTGCAAGCCCAGGAATTGTCCTGGTTGAATTACGCCCAGTTAGAAAGCTGGATGAAAGAATGGACAAGGAGAAATATACAACTCAGAGAATATACAAAATTTGAGCAATTTTTGTCAACATATGAATCAGAGAAAGGAAATACAGGAAAAGGAGCAGCAGGCAAGATATATAAAATAATTCAAGATTCACTCGAGAATAGGGAACAGGACACAATAAGAGAGCGATGGAAACAAGACATAGAGAAAGAAAGAAATAATGACGAATGGAAAAGAATTTGGAATTTGAGGATCTTACGGTCATTATCAGTTAGAATAAAAGAAAACTACTTCAAACTAGTTTTAAGATGGTATATGACTCCAGTCAGAGTGAATAGAATGAATCCAAGACATTCCAAGCTTTGCTGGAAATGTGAAAAAAAGATAGGTACTTATTTTCATCTGTGGTGGGAATGTGAAATAGTTCAAAAGTTTTGGCAAGAGATTTTTGAGGTGATAAGAGAAATATTACAAACTGATATTAAGTGTGTACCGGAAATTGCATTGCTATCATTACCATCTATTAATGAATATGATGTGAAAACTAAAGAATTAATAGCAAACCTTATGACAGTAGCAAGATTGATTATTGCCAGAAATTGGAAACTGAAATTAGACCTTAAAATTGCTGACTGGTATAAGGAAGTGTGGGATATAGCGCTAAATGACAAATTGTCTTGTAATATAAAAGTTTTGCGAGGAGAAATGAAAAAAGAGATCTTTTACAATGTTTGGGGAAAATTTATAGACCATGTACTACTAAAAGGGAAAGGGACACAACCGACTTATAATCCAACACAGTTCTGGAGTAAAGGACCTTAAGAAGCTTACTGGAAAAAAAAAAAGAAGATGAAGAAGGAAGAGAAGATGCAAGAATACGGGACGGTTTCCTGGGGGTGGGGGGCACTTTGTAGTGTTTATTATTGTCTACTACTTTTTTATAATTGTTTATTATTGTTATTCTATGTTATTTTATGTTTGTAAATTTTATAAAAAATAAAAAAAGCGGGAAGGTCAACAGTGTTCTGTTTGCAGAAATGCATTCGGCCATGCTGGCCGCATGGTCACTGACTTGCATAACACTGGCTTGTTGGCTAAGATGAGTGTCAACTAGCATGCATGTGCATGGGGAACCTTTGTCTTTTACCATCATGTAGTAAATGAGGATGTTTTGAAGACTAAGTTTTCAAATCTGTCTCCAAATTGACATGGATGCTTTATTTTCATTAGAAAACAGAAAGCTATACTGAGTCTCAAAGCCTGAGGCTTCGCCCTCAGCTGTAACACAAAGGGAGCCCACAGTCCCAGCGCTCACTGTCAGACTTCTATTTGAAAAAGGTAAGGTGACAAACACATGATGTCATGTAAAGTTCCCAACTTCTAAGCTTTATGAACTTTGAAAGAATTTTCAAAGCTGAACCGTGTGTATGGCAAAAAGCTCTGGCTGTACTCAAAACAACCTGGTTATCTTTTAAAAAATAATAGTTCTACTGTGAAGAAAGCCACGGAAGAAGAAGTAAAAGGCACAGGTTGTTACAGATGGTCATTCATGGTAAAATGCTACAGGTATATGGGAGTTAGTGAAAAGGAGCCACACATTTAGATATAATGGTTTTTAACAAGTTCACTGATCTTTAACAGGTATTTAGATTTGCATCGCTGGAGAACAAAGCTGTATAATTTTGTCTATGATTTTACTTTCCTTCTTCAGCTTGCTTCTGTTTTGAATTTTGGAAATGAGGAAATTGTGGCATGAGTTTTTTGGAACCTTGGTCTCACCTATCCCACCAACACTGTGCATGGATCTTTTTTCTTCTTCTTTTCTTTTCATGTCTTGGTCTTTACATCCCACACATTTTGAGATATTGATTTAGTTTTCCTGACATCTGTGTTTCTCTCCCCCCTCCCCCTCCCCCCTCTCCCTCTCTCCCTTCCCCCTTCACACACACACACCCCTCCATCTTTTCCAGCAGTTCAAATTGGATACATCACTTCGCATGCGTCTACCTTCATTGCCAGTTCTCTCCAAGAGATGCTAACAGCCCATCTGAAACATCCAACTTCAATTGCGTATGTCTTCTTTGTTATTCTGCATTCAATTTCTCCTCTTGTTGCTCTGAGTGTAGTCTCTCTTTCTCCACCTTTCTCATCACTGGCTAATCTGTTGCTGAAGAATTTGTGTGAAATTAGTCATATCTGCACATTTGGGATGCAAAGAACTTACAGTCTATATACAATATTTTTTACATGTATAAGACTATATTTTGGTCTAAAATGGCTAGACTAAAAATTGAGGGTCTTCTTATACATAGAAGTAAGCCGAGGAGAGAACTGCATGGTTGTGAAATTTTGGGCTGGAATAATGGGGGTCATCTTCTACATGGGAGTGTCTTATAGATGGAAAAATACAGTAATTCAAATGTGCGGGAAAGTGAACGCAACTGGTATTTCTCATTTATAGTCTTTTCACAGAAATCAGAGGAACATTCAATAAAGTCAGCTATACAAAGCCAGAAACAGGCCAATATTCTAGGTATTCTTTACATAAGCACTTGATATGCTGGGAACTGAACCCACTCTATGCACCTTCTGTATGCATGATTCAGTGCTCTATGACAGAATTATGACCCCTTTTGTTAGATCACATGATAAATGTGACTGACAATACCCTCTCACAGTCAATGGCATTGTACATACACTACTAATATTCAATCACTGTGTAACTTTTTGTACATAATGTCAGTTAGAGACCTGACTTTCATTCAGAGGTATTTGGTTTGTGGCCAGGGTGATCAGGCACACCTCCTGCAAAGTGTGTGTGTGTGTGTGTGTGTGTGAGAGAGAGAGAGAGAGAGGGGGGGGAGGCATGCCCCTCACAGCCTTAGTCAATGTGCTATGCCTACTACGAAATCTCTTTGTTTACTGAATGTTTGCTGCTTGAAAAATTGTAGCTCTGATTTTTAAAGAGAAAAGGAAGGGAGAGAGAAAGAAATGGAAAAGTACCCCTCCTTTCCCCTCCATTAAACAGCTTTTTTTGTTTCAGGCACAGTCTGAATGGTAATTAGCAAAATAAATTCAGTGTGGGTTCTATTTTTTAAACAAGCCTTGAAATAGTACCACCCTCCACAGCATAATGATATGGAAGGATTAAAGCAAAGGAATTAAAACTGAAATTAAGAAACACATTTGATTAGTGCATGCACGAATGCCCAAAACAGTGCAGATAGAAGCCCAACATCAGTACTTAATTATGTAGAAAGAGTAATTAATTTTACTAAAGGAGTTTCTGACTCAGGCTAAACACTTGTTATCAAACAGAATGTTCAGAAAGCTTGACTTAAAAGTAATCCTGGGATGAAAGTCTTAGAATATTTAGATGGAATTGAGGGTAAAATAAGGGGGAAATGGTCTGAAACTGGAAGAAATTGGGTGGGTGGGTTTAAAGACACGCAGGCTTACC
Organism: Phrynocephalus versicolor; assembly: GCA_023846285.1. Lineage (NCBI taxonomy): Eukaryota > Metazoa > Chordata > Lepidosauria > Squamata > Agamidae > Phrynocephalus > Phrynocephalus versicolor. Next base: position 23,151,136 of record JAHTLZ010000015.1, read on the forward strand.
AATGTGCCAGTGGGTATACTGATGCCAACTGAGAAATGATGTGACAAAGGAGCAAGTCAGTGTGTATTCCCTTCCCAGCCAGGAATCATACAAACCAGTCAGTCCACAGTTCCATTTGAAAACAATCTTCCATAGCTCTTAATTGTTTAATGGTTACTAAACACACCCAGCCTCTAACTGTCAATCAAACCCCTATTGCTTATCACGCTTGGCTCTGCAAACCTATACTAAAATATATATTTTACAGCACAAAATCATCACAGCTATTATAAATCAAAAGTTACTTGCTGGCACAGAACCACTGAAATTAAAGTCGAAGTAGATGAAGAAGTAGAGGCATAACAAATAAATAACTGAAGTAATGAAAAAGATGACCCTCCTATTATTAGTCAGAGGCATTGTTTATCAGAACAGTTGCAGGTTTATGGAAAATATTTGCATAGATTTCAGGATTATTTAAAGTATTTGGATAACCTGATGAACAGGTGGAATGTTTAAGTGGAATTACAGTGTCCTAGGCAATGCCAGAGACCTGCAGTAAAGTGTAGGGTTTAGATAACAGAGTGCATTTTCTCTCTTCATTAGGACAGCAAATCCATGTGGACCCATGATGCAGAAGAGACGGCAGCCAGCTTAATTAGACAAGCAGAGCAGGCTTCTGAACTACCTGAACTGCTAAGCAGACAGATGCTACTGTTACTCGATCTTGTTTTATAGTTTGGCATTACAGTCTGTGCTAGAGCATCTGTGTTATAACTGGCTCAGGTTATTCCATTAAAAAACTGTCTACAACTGGGAAGTAAACACAAAAAAACCAAAGCTACAGCAGTTGACTGATTGCTCTCAGCAAAGGTGCCTCACACTCTGGTTTTCTTTATGGATTACTCTGTACACACTAACCTTCAGAACCTGATGTGAAAATGAAGCCCGGTTTACATAATACCAGTTCCACAAGTGATGTCTTGCATGGCTTGATCGTATGTTGGCTTAGTAATGTAGGAAGCCTTGGTCTGGAGCTGTACATATGACAGCTTTCCTCTCTTGTCAGTTTCAGGACAATCTCATGTGTTCCAGATGCATCATTGTCGTATTCAGTATTTGCCACAGCCAACAGTGGAAATCTGGGTCTAAAGTGAATTGATAATCCCACCTCTTCTTTCTTATCACAGTGAAACCTTCTGGATGGAACAGGCAGCAGAACTATAGTGCCTGCAGTATTGTGTGAGATCATTGCTAAGGCAGTTACCAAGGGAGTATGGGGCCACATCAAACAGGCACCTTATCATCTGATTATCCTAACAAGAAGAAGAAGAAGAAGAAGAAGAAGAAGAAGAAGAAGAAGAAGAAGAAGAAGAAGAAGAAGAAGAA
>JAHTLZ010000015.1:23174544-23189273 GCA_023846285.1 Phrynocephalus versicolor
TTTTTTTTTTGGTTTTGCCCAATATTCTAGCACAGATAAACACAGCCAGAACTTCTAAATACACATAAAGTTTATGCAACTGGTAAAAGCTAATCAAGACCAGGCACATGAGTAAGGCACAGTCTGGCACCTTCTCAATTAATCACTATTCACTATGGCAAGGTACACACAACTCATGTGAACACTGTTTGGATTGTGGCCATCGCTTTGGAAAACTGAGAGCTTACCATGCTGGTGTCTCCACAAAATTTACTTTACAATGGACTTGTCATGTCCATCAAAACATACAAGGAGAACTGGCCTAAAGAGATTTATACCGCTCTTGATACTGCTTCTTTATTCATGTCTTCACAGATTGGGTTTATACCTTAGAGTCTTTCTTTTGCATAGCCGAGTGTCCAAGACAAGTGAAAGCCCTGCAGATTTTAGATACATAATTGATCATGACTAAATATTTCATTTAAACATCTGTTAAAATACTTTGCAAATATCCTCACTATCAAATAATCCAGTAGCACTTGTCTAAACAGGAAGTTCCTAAGACATGTTGTTGTGAAATCATTTAATGTAAATGCTTTATTTTGTGAATAAAAAGATAATATAAAAAACTAGTGGTACTGGGTTGGAACAACAATTTGATCAAAACATTATTTTTAATAACCTGCTTGGTTCCAGAATGGAATTTCTAGTATACAGGCTCTTCACATTCCTGCCTGATTTGATTTCTCAGGCTATGTGTGTCTCTTATCAATATTTGTCTTGCAAACTGCCCTTACCTCCAGGATCCAGAACCACATCAGGCTAATAACTGCCTCCACACTTCCAACTGGAGTTCATAAGGTATGTTTTATACCTTGTTTCCTTCACCAGCCCTCTGGGAAAGAACAACTTTTGGCTTGTTTAAATGCAACTGTCATGATAACAAGACAAATCAAAATGTCCCTGCACTTGGGGAAAGTTTATGATTTATTCTGGAGGCATAAGGAATTTAATATGTGGTCATTCTGATACAAGCAGACTTGCTCTAAAAGTTTCCTAACCTATGGTGCAGGTTAATACGTACAGTAGTTGTCCACTAAGGAAAACACAATAATCCTGTATTGACTTACCAGGGAGGAAACCCCACTGCTCTCTCAGTTAGAATTATTTGGAACAAGAATTGATGGAGTTGCAATTCTACAATTGCATATTTTTGGGAACATACATTTCCAAGAAGTAAATAATTTTTGAGAAAAATGTTTTTAAGAACCCGCATATAAGGTGGAGGCCACAGATTCTGAATATATAGAATCGCAATGCATGGCAGTACTTTGACCACCTATAGCAGTGGTGGTGAACCTTTGGCACTCCAGATGTTTTTGACCACAACTCCCACAGTCCTTTGTCATTGGCCATCTAGACTCAGAATTCTGGGGGTTGTGGTCCAAAACATCTGGAGTACCAAGGGTTCGCCACCACCGACCTATAGTATCATTCTGCTAAAAGATATAATTTTTAGCAAGCCAGTAGGCAGGGGGGGTTCAGCACAAACCCATGTGGATGGAATTATACTGAACATGAGGCCTATAAACAGGTAGCTGAGTCAGTGAAAAAGATCATGCCATTTATTTCATACCACAAGAAGGCAGACCTGTAAAGAAACAGATTATGGGGCATGAAATATTAAACACAATTTCTGGATTTTTCCATGTTTCCACTAGTGTATGGGAAGCTGACCAAAAGAGGAACTTGTCAATCTGTAACAAATAATTCATATCTCCGCTTGATCTCCTGATCAAAGAAAAGACACTTTATCATTTGTCGCTGATTTCCAAAGACGGGACACCAAAAAAGAACTGTAGCGTCCAGGCCAATTTTGAAGCAAGAGCCAAAGGGTTTTAACACCTCGAACTTAACCCTTGGGGATCAAACGCAGCTCCAAAAGTCTTTAATTATGACATAAGAATTAGCTTGCTTCCTTGCCTGAGGCCTTAGAATAAGCCTGTTCAGCCCAGGGTGATGTGAAATCAAGATGAACTATACTTTGGAGGACTTGCCACTAACTTTCCTCAGGCCGATGAAGCTGCTTGGATGAGTAGTGAAACATTTCAATCTCTCAAGAAAAAGTCCAGTTGCAATGACAACTTCCAGATAACCTCACCTGGATGAAGGAGAATCTTCAACCTGAGGCTTATGCAGATTTTGGAGGTGGGAATGTTGTTGTTGTTGTTGTTGTTGTTGTTGTTGTTGTTGTTGTTGTTGTTGGCAGACTGACAGGAGAGGATTAAGAGTGATTGCTAGCCACTGGTTTGAAAATAGGTTTATATAAAAAGAACTTGAGAAAGGTGTTTGTTGGCTTAGTCTGCCCAGGAGAGATTGTGGGCTGGTTGCAAAGTTATGCTGCATCAAGCCCATCAGAGCATTCTCTATGAGCCCTCTGAGAACTCCCTTTCTTCATTGAGGAATTAAGATTAGATAGGAATTTAGTTTTTATATGGTGTGTTATATATATGGTGTGTTATCTGTGAATGATCCAGTCCTATAACTATATTTGCTTCTCTATATTGAGGCCATTCTTTTAACTCTTTGGAGCTTTCCTCCTTTTAAAAATTATTTCTTCCCCCATCTTTCTTTTCTTTTTAATAAACTACAAAAATCCTTTCAAGCAGTTCCCTCTCTCCCCCTCTCTCTCCCTCCCTCCCTCTGACAGAGAGGGTGCCATCGGCCATGGTTCTAAACACCAAGTCCTAGTCTTGTGCAGCTACCTGAATTCTGTGGTATTTTTAAAAAGGGACTGGTGCCAGTCTATCTCTCAGGGTTGAGACACTAACCATACACGCTCAATCAGGAATTTATTTGTTATTAAACTCACTGACGTTCACCCAGTCTGGCTGACCAGGACATATTAAGGGTAAACCGGTCTCCTTCAAAGTCCATAACCTTCCGACATCTGGCTCTTTCCTGAGTCCTCCCACCTCAAAATATATGGGAGAAATGCATCAGTGTGTGGCAACAGAGAGGGAGCCTGGAGCAGAATGTCTTGAGAAGAACCAATTATCTCCAAGGCCGAATACCAGAAGTACTAATCCAAATGAACAATTATTATTACTATTTGAATAAAATCCCTTGAGCAAAGAAATCATCCTGGCTGGGCAGCAATTAATTTCTTCAGTCTCAGAAACTGAAAGAGATATATGGATAATACTCATGGAAGAAATAAGGATGTCAAGAAACGGTCAAAAGGTCTGGGGACTATTAAAGTGGTTTAACAATGAAGCAAGGAAAGGCTTTACTCATGTGAACACTTCAGCGAACTAAACAGCCAAACAGCTCCTTCTTAAAGGCAGATCTAAACAATGCTTTAGAAAATAAAAACTTTTAAACCTGAAAGGAACAAGCAATTGGAGACCAGTGAGTTTACAAGACCATTTGGCTCAAGCAAATTAGAAAAAGCTATTTGCAGCTGTAAGAACAGCAAGGAAGCAAACCTGAACATGAGCAACATCCATGTAGAACAAAAGTGGCTCCTTAATTTTTTTTAGTTACTATCTTAACTTCCTCAGGAACTCATACATTTGGTGAAAGCCACAAATGACTGCCATCATGAAACCTAGCAAAGAAACCCAGAGATCCAATAAATAAATAAATAAATAAATAAATAAATAAATAAATAAATAAAATGAAAACCTCCAAAAATAACACAAAAAACTTCAAACCATTCTCCTTACTTTGTCACCTTCAAGATGTCTTGGAAAGAATGATCTTCAGCTATTAAACAGAAGTAGTATAACCACTCCTACAACTGCAACAAGTGGGCTTTAGACCTGGGAAGAGCAGTGCAGGACAAATCCCACATTTCAGCACATGCTGAGGATGGCTTTGAAACTAGTAAGATTATAGGGGCAGCTTCTATTGACCTCTGAGCTGCCTATAACACAGTTCACCTTTAAGTCTTGCTGGAAAAATGATCTAGTCAAATGTTATGAATTAACTAAAGCAACAACTATTTTTCAAAATAACAGATTTTTTTTTATTAACTTTCAAAGACAACACAGCTGATGGAGGACTCGGAACATACAGTCTCCTTTATTCTTTAACATCTGTATTTGAGATGTACCACCTCTAATTATCACACTCTGTACTTAATGTTAGCTGCTTCAAAAGCTCTTAATGTAGCCCATATTTGCATGAAAATTACCTGGTTTTATTTATTTATTTATTTAAAAATAAAAAAAGTTTTGTTGATTATGATCCTTCTGACTTGAACAAAGAAAAACCAGTTTTAAAAGTTTCAAATACTGTAACAATGAGCAGAATATCAGACTAACCACTCTGAATCACACTGAAAACCATTATCTGTGTGTGACACTTCTCTCTTTTTTTGTCTCTGTGTGGCGTCTATCAGTCACTTCCTACTTCTGGTAAGCCCTTCCTCTCATTCCCCTCATATCACCCCACTCTCTGCCTGTCTGCAACTTCTTTCTTCTTTCTTCACTTCCTCTCCTTTTTCCATCATGTTTTTCTAGCTCTCCCCTACTCTGTGCTTATTTGTCCAATGACTTGCATGCCTTTGTAAGGTACAATGTACCATCTTGCCCTGTAATCAACGCCATTAACCTCAGTTAAACTCATTAATTTCTAGAACACTGGCAAGAAAATTTTGATGATGGCTCAGAAGACAAAGATTGCTTAAGTGATTTTTGTGAGTGCTTGTGTGTATCAGTTTACAGTTTTTAAGAACCAGAAACACCATGGGTGTATTTGCTAATGTAAATTACATTGAAGTAGGATAGGAGGATATATTTCTTCAGGGAGATAATTCCATCATTTGGTACAAGCACTGCTGCAGTGTCTGCCTCAGGTATGTTTACCCTCCACCAGCCAAACTATTTGTATGGTTGTGAGCACAGCCTTTATACTTAATAGCAAGGCCTGAGCAAACTCAAAAGGGTGCAAGGAGCTGATGGAGCCAGCCAGCTGTTGAACCACTTCATGCTTTAAGGTCAGTATCAGCACTTTGCATTTATTTCAGAAGCAACGAGGCAAAGATTAGCTGGCATAATACTGAAATTTCTGGACAGTTGCCACATACTTCTGCTGCAGAACAATGGGGATGGATGGGAAAGGGATACAAGAAATTTCCCGCTGATAACCCCAGCTCCCTCCAACCTAGCAGTTTGAAAGCATGTCAATGCAAGTAGATAAATACGTACCGCCGTAAAAAGCGGGAAGGTAAAACAGTCTTGCAGCCAGGCCAGCCATGTGGCCATGGACTTCTTATGTTATGACTTGCACAACACTGGCTCTTTGGCTTGAATACGGAGGTGAGCACCGCCCCTAGAGTCGGATATGACTAGCACGCATGTGCGGGGGAAAACCTTTACCTTTACCTTTAACGACTGACAAATTTTATCTAGACTAAATGCCTGTGTTCTGCAGACCACTTTTGAACCTAAAGAAGAGGGTTCCAGTTCACAAAAGCTTAAGACAAATAAAATGCATTCATATTAAAGGTGCCATAGGTGTCTTTGATATAAAATCTTTTTGCAGGCTGCATGAACTTTTACATCTAAAAGGAGCACAGGTTTGATCTCTCTCTCTCTCTCTCTCTCTCTCTCTCTCTCTCATGTGCAATTATAGACTCCAAGCATAGTAGCAGGATTGCATTTCAGATTTTATTTATTTATTTATTTATTTATTTATTTATTTATTTATTTATTAGTCTTGTATCCTGCCCATCTTCCCACTGAGAACTCTGGGCGGCTCACAACAATAAAACCAGGTATTAAAAACACGGACAGAAAAACAAGACCAACCATAGTTAATGCAGGGGGGCAATATGGCGGCAAGACCCATGCATAATAAAGCAAGGGAAAAGAAAAAAAAACTAATTAAGAAGGTCGCCAAATGCCTCCCTGAAGAGGTGGGTCTTCAGGGCCATCTTGAAGGCGGGCAGGGACTCTGTCAGGCGCACCTCACTGGGGAGATGATTCCAAAGCATGGGGCCCACCACAGAGAAGGTGCGGTCTCGTGTATGTGATTTCCGCGCCTCTCTGGGTGTCGCCACCCTCAGTGAGCGCGCCTGCACCAGTCTCGTGGGTCTGGACCCAGTTGACCTTTGAGAGATACGCTCTGCCAGGTATTCTGGTCCTAGGCCATGGAGGGCTTTGAAAGTCAAAAACAAGACCTTGAACCTGATCCGGAGGACAATGGGGAGCCAATACAAGCGAGCCAGGACTGGGGTGATGTGCTCGTATCTACAGGCACCCACCACCAGCCTGGCCGCCGCATTTTGCACCCACTGTAACCTCCGGACCAGGGCCAAGGGCAACCCCACATAGAGGGCATTGCAGTAGTCGATCCTTGAGATCACCAGGGCCTGCACTACTGTCCTCAGGGAGGACTCATCGAGGAACTGGTGAATCTGGGCGATCCTGCGGAGGTGGATAAAAGCGGCCCTGGAAGCAGCCATCACCTGGGCTTCCAGGGAGAGGGCTGAGTCCAGGACCACACCCAGATTCCTGGCCCTGTCTGTAGGCTGGAGGGAAACACCCCCCTGCTTAGGGAGGGGGCCATTGTACCCAGACGAGAGCGCCCCGAAGAACAGAACCTCCATCTTCTCCAGATTCCAGAACGGCCTCCAGACACAGATCAAGGGAGCGAACTGCCTCCACTGCAGACGACGAAAAGGAGAGATAGAGCTGCGTGTCACCAGCGTACTGATGACAGCGAACTCCAAATCTCCTGATGACCTCCCCCAGCGGCCTCATGTAAACATTGAACAGCATGGGTGAGATTGCCGACCCCTGGGGCACCCCACAAGGGAGCATCCAAGGGGCCAACAAATCATCACCCAGCTGAACCCGCTGAGTCCGACCGCCAAGGAAGGAACGGAGCCCGGCCAAGGCCTGACCACCAATTCCTGCTTCCGTAAGCTGGACCAGTAGGGTACCGTGGTCGATGGTATCAAAGGCAGCTGACAGATCAAGGAGAACTAAAAGGGAGGAACACCCCCTGCTGGCCTCCCTGAGGAGGTCATCCTGCAGAGCGACCAGGGCAGTCTCAGTTCCGCGAAGAGGTCTGAATCCGGACTGGAAGGGGTCCAGGATACGATCTACCGCCAGATATGACTGAAGCCTGACAGCAGCCACCCTCTCGACAACCTTGCCCAGGAAGGGAACAATGGCAATCGGGAGAAAGCTGGATAAATTGTCCGATGCCATGCCAGGTTTTTTAAGAGTTGGTTTCACCACGGTCTCCTTTAGGAGGCCGAGGCAATAGCGGAAACCCACTCAGGCATGTTCCCTTCGGCGGATTTAATAAGCCAGGCTGGGCAAGAGTCAAAGGTTGTGGCCGCCGGCCGGCAACAAGCCATGGCTCTGGAGGCCTCCGCCGGAGACACTGGCCCAAACTCATCCAAGAGGGGAGAACGGAGGGGTGAGGCCACAGAGATTTCAGAGGGTGGACTAGGGCAACTGGGGGGCAAGTTGGAATGGATGGCCTCAATTTTAGATCTAAAGTGGGCTGTGAATTGCTCACTAGTGAAATCACTAGGAGGAGGCCTCAGCTGACTGGGATTGGCGAGGTCCCGAACCACCCGGAACAACTCTGCCTGGCGGTTCGAGGCCTCGCCAATTCTCAGGGAGACATAAGATCTTCTAGCGTCCCTGATCGCGCGAAGGTAGCGGCTAGTCAGCTGCTTGAGTGCAGCCCTATTCTCTTCCATCTGGCTTGCCCTCCAAATGACCTCCAGTCTCCTGCGTTCTTGTTTCATCGACCGCAACTCCACCGTATACCACAGAGAGGAGCAGTCTCCACAGTGCAGGAGGCGCTTGGGGGTGATCCAGTCCACCGCCCCGGTGGTTCCCACATACCACCTCTCCACCAGGGCATCGACCGGATCATCTGCCAGACTGCCAGAAAGCTCCCCGAAGGTTTCCATGAACCTGGCAGGGTCCAGAAGCCTACGGAGGCGGCCCCAGATGTATGGCCGGCGCTCCCCGCAAGGCAGGGGGGCGATCAACAGGGAAAATTTTAGGAGGTGTTGGTGCAACCATGACACGGGCAGGGGCAAAATACCCCTAACCCCCAGACACGAATCTGGCGACATGGAGGAAAACACCAGGTCTAGGGTGTGGCCAGCTCTATGAGTGGGGCATACAACATGCTGAGATAAGTTCATGGAAGTCATGGATTCCATGAATTCCAGAGCCGCACCAGAGAATTCCTCCTCGGCATGCAAGTTGAAGTCCCCAACCACCAAAAGGTGGGGGGATCTCAACAAAGCAGCCGAGATGAACTCAGCGATCTCTGGGAGGGATTGTGCTGGGTTGCGGGGAGCACGGTACACCAGTACAATGCCAAACTTATCTCGCTGACCCACTGATAGATGGAGGCATTCAACCCCAGGACACACCATTGTCGCAGAACTGCTAACGTAAACAGATTCCCTGTTAAGATATCAGATGTTTCCTCTCTTTGTGAAATGTTATTGGCATTGGATAGTAAGGCCCTTGTAAGAAAGGAGTCACTCAGAGTTACTACAGCAGGCCTGCCCAAAGTCTGGCCTGGGGGCCAAATCTGACCCGTATGGTCATTCTGAGTGGCCCGCGGCTGGATGGCCCGCCCCTCCCTCCCCCTCCTTCGCCCCATGTTTTTTTTTTTAAAAAAAATCTTCTGCCAACACTGACACTGCTGGGAAGCACGGGCGGACAGGCGGTCTGCCTCCACTGGCACTGCAGGGGAATGTGTGGGGGTGGGCAGGCCAGCAGGCCTCTGCCACCACCAAGGAGCTTTGGGGTGGGCTGGTGGGTGAGCTGTCACCACTGCTGGGGAGCTTGGGGGGTGCAAGGTTGCACAGATCACCTCTTCCAAGGGGCAACCTGTGGCCACGGCTCCCTGTGCTTCCTTTGGTCCCCACCTTCCTTCCTTCCTCCCTCCCTCCCTTGGTCCCCACCTTTCTCCCTCCCTCCCTTCCTTGTTCCCCACTTTCCTTCCTCCCTCCCTTGGTCCCCGCCTTCCTTTCTGCGGGTGGGGTTGTAAGGGGTCAGTGGGTGGGGCTTATGGTTCAGTGGGTGGGGGTTGCAGTGAGGTGGCAGGGTCGGGGAGCAACTGGCCCCTGACACATTCTCAGCCACGAAATCTGGCCCTCCTTACAAAAAGTTTGGGCACCCCTGTCCTACATGATTCAGTTTCCAACAGAGAGAAACGTGCAATGCTTAATGGATTTCTGGTCTCTGAAGGCTGGCCTACAATCCAGTAACTGTATATCTTAAATATCAAAGATCAACGCACAGCCATTTCTTCCGGGCACAAAATGTTCCCTGGTAACAGGTTGCAAGAAATACAAAGTGCAATAATTGCTTTAAAACTATCAAGGTGCTATTAGTACACCTCTTCACAGATAGACAGAGGGGAAAATTGCATTAAGGGCATATTACAGAGCTCTTTGAGTGACATCAGAGCCATTACCTTCCTATTCTATGATTGCATTTGATGGGCTGTAGCTGAACGACTGGAGCTAATATTGAAAAAGGAAAGGAAGAAATATCACTCATTGAGATACCACCGATGGATGTGTTCATTTTCTCTTGGAGAAAAAAAAATTACATAGCCTGAGGAAAGAGAGCTTGGCTTCCTCCCTCCAGTCCTTCTTCCTTTCTTCTTTCACAAATGCACCATAATCTTGTTATTGTATATATTTAACCCCTCACTCATATGGCCCCCATTTAAACAGAATGAATCCTGATAGAAAATGATTAAGCAGCAACCAGTAAAATGGCAGTCACTTCCATTTCACTGAGCAGTATATCAGTTTTAAGGTTCTTTTTATGTGTGCCTCGGGGCCTAGTGGAGCAGCTTCAGTTCACAGAGGTTTCCCTGCCAGTGAGTTCTTGCTTATTGAGAAAGGGCGCAAGCCAGCAACAGGTTGATCCTTTGCTTTGGGGGTCTGTGGTGTGGATCTTATGCATTAGAGATGGGCACGACCAGAAAAAAATGACGTTTCGAGTTGTCGTTTGTGGGGACGGGTCCATTTCGGGTCGTTGCCGTTTGTCGCAATAATTTTCAAAAAAATTGTCCTTCCGTTTGTCGTTTGGTCATTTGTCGTTTGGGGGTTGGGTTAGGGTTGGGGTTGGGGTAAGTGGGCTCTGGGAGGCACCTCTCTGGGTGCCTCTGCTGTCTGACCCACTAAGAAGGGAAGGGAAGCACACTCTTAGGGTTGGGGGGGGTTAGTGTGACAGAGGAACCTTGTCGGCGCTTCTCTGACTCACTAAGAAGGGAAGCAAACTGGCGTACAGGTTACGCTTAGGGAGGGAGTGGGTCTGGAGTTGGAGGCACCTCTCTGGGTGCCTCACTCTGACCCACTAAGAAGGGAAGTGTACTTGCATACGAATCTGGGTTAGGGTTGGGGTTAGGGTAAGGGCTAGTCTTAGGGTAACGGTTAAGGTTAGGGTGGGTTAGTGGGCTGCACCTCTGGGTGCCTCTGGCCCACTAAGAAGGACAGTGTACTGGCATATGGGTTAGGGTTAGGGTTCGGGTTAGGGTTCGGGTTAGTGGGCTTTTAATGCCCTCTCTGGCACACCCAGAAGTCTCAGTCAAAACCTGGCCATGCGATTGGTGGAATGGCTCCAAAAATTTGCATGGTCCCATCCCATGGCCAGCCCATCATTGCGCATGCGCAGGTGTAAAAAAATAAAAATAAAATAAAATAAAATCAATGGAGATGTTTTATTGCAAGAAAAACCCACTGCTGCTACTATAAAAATTCCGGCAGTTAAAATACCTAATTTTCAAATATTTCTGTGGTGCTTTGGTGGGTTTTTGGACCACGATTTAAAAAGAAAAATTGTGGTCGCCATTTTGGATCCCCCCACACCGCATGGCAAATGGAGACAGTGAGGATGCCCCCCCCCAGCCTGGTACCAGCAGCCCAGGACAGGAGAGGGGGGAAGGCCGGGGACCCCCCCGAAACCACCCCTCTCTGGTGCCCTCACTGAGGCAGGCATTTTTTCGCCTGCTTTTATGGCCGGGAATCGGGGGTTTTTTTAATTTATTTTTAAAACTTTTTTTCTGTGCTGCGCTTGGCATCGCGCGATCACCGGCGCCGCGATGCCATGAACAACAATGACAAATCAGACCCAATTTATCTTTATCGGGTCGGGTTCGAGCTGGAGCGGAGTAATTGTCATTCTCGTTCCCCGTTACGTAACAAGAACGACGAACGAGAACGGAAACGAGGATTTCGCCGAGTCGTGCCCATGTCTATTATGCATCAGCTGGCTATTTGGCACCTCTCAGCCTTTCTGTTTTCTTTTCTCCCCATCCAATGGGAATGAAGGACACTGCTTGCTCACTAGTGCTCAGGAGGGCACTTAATGAAACTAGCTTTACTTTGAAAACATTAAGTTCTTCAAAGTACCTGTGGTTTATGAATGTGGGATAAGTGTGTGTCTACACCCATGATTTAAAAAGCCAGAAAATGGCACAGTGTTGCTCCACAATATCATGCCTACCTTGCCAGCAGGAAAAATGATGCCAAGCAAAGGGCAGCCTGAATGTTAACAACACAAAAGGCAGCAGTCAAGATAGCCAGCAGGATACCCTCTTCTGCTCACTACTATTCACAAAGTGGTACCATACAAAGGAAAATCCCAGAAGCTACTTCTCACCCCCACACAAAGCAATTGTCAGGGCTGTTTTTCAGCAACTGTGAATGGTGCCTCTTGGGCACCAATAATATCTGTGATTTCCCTTGATTGCTGGCCTGTGTACCTTTTGCCTTTACCTGTTTTGCCCCTCCTTCTTCTCATTCTGTGCAACACAATAACCTGCAGTTTGAACAAATGATCTAACATTGATCTAGCTCCATCTGCTATCACAGCTTTTGCTACTGCGAACTCCAGTTGTTTCAGCTGAATGATTCTTCAGAGCTCGACAATCCTCATCAAACGGTATTTATCTTTCTAACTGCATCAAACATATTAATGTAGAAACACAGTGGCCTTAACTTTTCAGTTTGCCACAAGTGTTTGCAAGCATTATTTCAAATGCATCCCTTTTGACTTCTCTTTCTTCCTCCTGCTCTTCATCTCTACCCTACGTCTTAACCCTCCTTCTCAAATGCATCAATTGGAAATGAACTGGAATAGGTTTATTTTATTCCTTTCAGTTGCATTTACTCATTTACCTCATTTCTACCCCCCCCATCTTACTTCAAAATAACCTGATGGCATAATGCAGGGATGTCCAAACTTTTTGCAAAGAGGAACAGATTTGGTGAAGTGAAAATGTATGGGGGCTGACCATTCAGCTTGAAGGGGGGGAGAGAGAGAAAGAGTGTGGTCTGTGCGCATCTGCAACAGCTGCAAATGCTCCGATTTCAAGTTGCCAGAGGGCCCAGAAGCTGTTGCATGGCCCACGAATCGGCCCACGCAACCCCAATATGCACCACTGCTTGCATATGCTTCTCTCCCTCACAAGAAGCTGGGGAAGACGCAGCAGCAATGGAGTCAGGAGTCAGTAGGCATGGCGGGTGGCTGAGGGGATGGATGAAGGCAGGTTGTACAGGCAAACCATAAAAGTGCAAGCTGATGTCTCTAGCTAGCACAGGGAAGGGCTGGCCGGTGGGGATGAGTGACAGGCTGAGCTGGCAGGGAGAAGAGGCTGAGGGCCACTCAAAATTTTAAATCAGGCCACATTTGGGCCCCGGGCCGGACTTTGGACATGCTTGGCATAATGGCCCTTCTGTCTGATTTAACCTTAGAATGACCCTGCTGGGTGTATGCAAGGATGCAAGCATGCACATGTATTTCTAATAAAAAAATAATGAATTCATGTTTTATTCAATATGTACTTCAGAATAAATAATTATATTGGTTCTGGTGAATGGGATGATAGTTTACTAATAGGATGTTTAGTCATCCCTATGTAGGCCTGGAAACAACAACCTTCCAAAACCTTTAAAAAAAACCACTGTTTTTTTTAAGGACAGAGCAAGGGGAACTAATATGACTGGAGGCAAGGCAGATTCTTTTACACCTCTGTCAGATGCTGCAATGGACCTCCAGCCTTACTCAAAAGGATCATGCGCACAACGATAACATCAGAGCAAAGTACAGCATTGCACCAATCACTGACTAGATGCATGAAGCCCACCTACAGTGGCATGGAATGTCTTGTGTGCCAATGAAGAAACTAGCCAAAAAGGGTCTCACTGGAGGTCGGTGGATCCCGATCGAGGGGACATCCAAAACAGTGGTGGATAAACACCCTTAACAACAACAACATGAAGTTGCCCCAGGTTCACTTGGCCCTAGACCATGACTGTGCCAAGTGGGAAGGAATAGCAGATTCCACCACCCAAGGGGACAAATGCTAAGACAAAGAAGAAAGGAAAAGGCAGATTATTTTACCTAGTAGCACAGACCCTGTATCTGCTGCCACAAAACCAAAAACAACTCCTTTCTCTATTTTTTTTTAAGTATAATCATCTCAGCTGGAAGGACACATGCATCTTTGAGTTCACCGCAGGGGGAAAATATTGTCTAAAATATGAAAGTAAAGAATGCTGACAGGGAATAAAAATGCAATCCATTCAAAATATAGTGTTCAAGGGAAGTTTTAGACAGGTCCCAAGAAAAACAAGCATGTGGGTGCCAGATTGAATCAAACACGAACACTTTCTAGAAATAAAAGTAATAATTCAGCTATTGTGCTTAGGCCATATTTTGAGAAGACTGCATTCCCTATCGAAGACAGTAATACTGGGAGAAGCTGGAGGCAACAGGGAAAGACAAAGAACAAATATGAGATGAATGGACTCAATAAGACAGGCCTAGTCTTAAGCTTCCTGTATCTGAGCAGAGCTACATAATATGATAGGACCTAGACATGAGCATTTTGTTTTTGAAGGGGTCCAGTTCTGAAATGAAACATGGCAGCACAGCTGCCATTCGGTACAAGGAACCACCTTCTAAAACGAAATCAACCAGTCCCTTACCTTGTTTTGGGTTGCATGGGGTTAAACTCCAATGAGGAAGCATCTTCTGACGCATCATCATTCCATCTCCCTGGCACTTGGCCAATCAGGAGTTGTGCTGGGACATGCATCATCCTGTCTCTATCTCTCCTTTACCACCTCTGTGGTAGAGGTGGTGCAGACCCTCGACTCCTGCTGTATGTGGTCATGGAATGGACCAGGACTACCATCCAGCTGACAGAAAGAGCTAGGAATCTGGGCGTGGTCTTGGATTCAGCTCTTTCCCTGGAAGCCCAGGTGGTAGCCATTTCTAAGTCCACCTTTTTCTGTCTTTGGCTGATAGCCCAGATCCGCCTGTACCTGGATGAGGCTTCCCTGAGAACAGTTGTGCAGGCGCTTGTGCTCTCAAGGATAGACTACTGCAATGCTCTCTACGTGGAGTTGCCATTCACCCTTAATCAAAAACTTCAGTGGGTACAAAATGCAGCAGCTAGACTGGTGGTTGGTGTGGGCAGATATGACTGCATTACCCCAGTTCTGGCTCACTTGCACTGGCTGCCCATTGTGTCCCAAATAAGGTTCAATTACTGGTTTTGATTTATGGAGCATTTTATTTCTTTTATTGTTTTGTTGCTATTATCTTCATTGATTTATGTGTTTAGAGATAGATAGATAGATAGATAGATAGATAGATAGATAGATAGATAGATAGATAGATAGATAGATAGATAGATAGATAGATAGATAGATAGATAGATAGATAGATAGATAG
>JAHTLZ010000015.1:23225043-23239094 GCA_023846285.1 Phrynocephalus versicolor
TACATTTATAGGAGCCAGGACTGGCTAGGAAAAGATACATTTTGGAGGGAACAATTACAACCAATCACAAAGCTGCCTTTTGGCAGAGACCAATAGGGTTGAGGATCCAAATGCAGCAACTTGAATAAACCAATAGGCCTGTTCCCTTTGGAACAGGAACAGAAACCAATAGGAATACAGCTCAATACACAACATGTGCTATTAGGTTATGTTGAAGATTTAAGCAGTAACTTTGTCAAGAAGTTTCTTTTGCTTCAATATCAAAGCATTAGTTGCACCTGTGGTCAAGCGCTCCTATGGTATTTTAAAGAAATTCAGGAGGGTCAGGATGGCAATAGTTAGGTACAATTTAACAGATGCAATCCCAAATACTGGTAAAGAGTTTGGGACTGGTTGCTGCTGGTAAAATACCACAGACAGTGACAGAAGTGTATAGGTAGCTGGGCCTGCAGGGGTTGTACAGGGGCTGGATGACAAACTGGGAGTTGGAATTTCATTATGGTATTTCGTTTTGGTAAGCAGAGACAATTCTCCAGATTTAATGCATTGAATTAAAAGAGATTAAGGAAATCCATTGAATCAAAGAGTGATAATAAAATACTTAGTAGATCAAACCAACCCTTTCCAGCCTATTCCAGCCTTTGTCAATATCCTGTAGCCTCCAATATAGTTTATTTATTTATTTATTTATTTTATGTATTTTAGAGTATTTTTATCCTGCCCTTCTCCTTGGAAAATGACCCAAGGCAGTTTACAGTAATGAGGAATAATATACAGTCCAGTAGTTCGGGTTCAATTGCCATAATTGTTGTTGTTGCTGCTGCTGCTGCTGCTGCTGCTGTTGTTGTTCAGTCATTCAGTTGTGTCCGACTCTTCATGACCCCATGGACCACAGCTCGCCAGGCCTTTCTGTCTTCCACTACCTCCCAGAGTTTAGTCAAATCCATACTGGTTGCATCGATGACACCGTCCAACCATCTCATTCTCTTTTCCTTTCGCCTTCAATCTTTCCCAACATCAGGGACTTTTCCAAGGAGTCCTCTCTTCTCATGAGTCGGCCAAAGTACTGGAGCCTCAGCTTCAAAATCTGTCCTTCCAGTGAACATTTGGGGTTAATTTCTTTCAGAATTGATAGGTTTGATCTCCTTGCAGTCCAGGGGACTCTCAAGACTCTCCTCCAAAACCACAGCTCAAAAGCATCGATTCTGTGGCGATCAGCCTTCTTTATAGTCCAGCTCTCACTTCCATAAATCACTAATGGAAAAACCATAACTTTGATTATCCAGACCTTAGTTGGCAAAGTGATGTCTCTGCTCTTTAGGATGCTATCTAGGTTTGCCATTGCTTTCCACCCAAGAAGCAGGCGTCTTTTTATTTCGTTGCTGCAGTCACCATCTGCAGTGATCAAGGAGCCCAAGAAAATAAACTCTGACATTGCCTCCATTTCTTCCCCTTCTGTGTGCCAGGAGGTGATGGGACCGGTGGCCATGATCTTAGTTTTTTTGATGTTGAGCTTCAGCCCATTTTTTCACTCTCTTCTTTCACCCTCATTAAGGGGTTCTTTAATTCCTCTTCACTTTCTGCTATCAGAGTAGTATCATCTGCATATCTGAGGTTGTTGATATTTCTTCCGGCAATCTTAATTCCAGGGTGTGCTTCATCCAGACCTACCTTTTGCACAATGTATTCTGCATATAAGTTAAATAGGCAAGGTGACAGTATACAGCCTTGTCGTACTCCTTTCCCAATTTTAAACCAGTCATTTGTTCCATATCCAGTTCTGACAGTTGCTGCTTGTCCCACATATAGATTTCTTAGGAGACAGATAAGGTGGTCAGGCACTCTCATTTATTTAAGGACTTGCCATACTTTGTTGTGGTCCACACAGTCAAAGGCTTTGGCATAGTCAATGAAGCAGAAGTAGATGTTTTTCTGGAACTCTCTGGCTTTCTGCATAATCCAGCACATGTTGGCGATTTGATGTCTAGTTCCTCTGCCCCTTCAAAATCCAGCTTGCACTTCTGGAAGTTCTCTGTCCACATACTGCTGAAGCCTCTCTTATAGAATTTTGAGCATAACCTTGCTAGTGTGTGAAATGAGTGCAATTCTGCGATAGTAGGAGCATTATTTGGCATTGCCTTTCTTTGGGATTGGGATGTAGACCGATCTTTTCCAGTCCTCTGGCCACTGCTGAGTTTTCCAAATTTGCTGGCACATCGCCTGCAACACCTTTACAGCATCCTCTTTTAAGATTTTAAAGAGTTCAATTGGAATGCTGTCACCTCCACTGGCCTTGTTATTTGCAAATAAGGCCCACTTGACTTCACTTTCCAGGATGTCTGGCTCCAGGTCAGCAACTACACTATCTTGGTTAGACATGGGCACGACTCGGCGAAATCCTCGTTTCCATTTTCGGTTGTCATTCTCGTTTCATAACAAGAATGGTAACGGGAATTACTCTGCTCCAGCTCGAACCCGACCCGATAAAACACAAATTTGGTCGGGTTTGTCGTTGTCGCGATTGCGCGATGCCAAGCAGCACAGAAAATTTTTTTTTAAAAAAAAATAAAACCGATTCCTGGCCATAAAAGCAGGGCAAAATATGCCTGCCTCAGTGAGGGCACCTACCAGAGAGGGGTGGTTTCTGGGGGGGGGGGGGGTCCCTGGCCTTCCCCCCTCTCCTGTCCTGGGCTGCTGCTGGTACCAGGCGGGGGGCATCCTCGTCGTCTCCATTTGCCATGCAGTGGGGGGGGATCCAAAATGGCGACCACAATATTTATTTTTAAATCGTGGTCCAAAAACCCACCAAAGCACCACAGAAACATTTGAAAATTAGGTATTTTAAATGCCGGAATTTTTATAGTAGCAGCAGTGATTTTTCTTGCAATTAAACGTCTCCATTGATTTTATTTTATTTTATTTTTATTTTTTTACACCTGCGCATGCGCAATGATGGGCTGGCCATGGGATGGGACCATGCAAATTTTTGGAGCCATTCCACCAATTGCATGGCCAGGTTTTGACTGAGACTTCTGGATGTGCCAGAGAGGGCATTAAAAGCCCACAAACCGTAACCCTAACCCTAACCCTAACCCATACGCCAATATGCTGTCCTTCTTAGTGGGTCAGAGGCACCCAGAGGTGCAGCCCACTAACCCACCCTAAACTTAACCGTAACCCTAACACTAGCCATTACCCTAACCCCAACCCTAACCCAGATCCATACGCAAGTACACTTCCCTTCTTAGTGGGTCAAAGTGAGGCACCCAGAGAGGTGCCTCGCAGAGCCCACTATCCCCTACCCCTATCGCATTCCCTAACCTGTACGCCAGTACGCTAGTATGCTTCCTTTCTTAGTGAGTCAGAGGCACCCAGAGAGAGAGGTACCTCTGCCACTTAACCCCCACCCTAACATAATGTAATGTATGGTACGCGACAGCTTCGTGTTACGCTTCCCTTCCCTTCTTAGTGGGTCAGACGTCAGAGGCACCCAGAGAGGTGCCTCCCAGAGCCCGCTTACCCCAAACCCAACCCCAACCCCAACCCCCAGACGACAAATGACAAACAGAAACAACAAATTTTTGAAAATTATTGCAACAAACGGCAATGACCCGAAACGGACCTGTCCCGACAAACGACAACTCGAAACGTCATTTTTTCTGGTCGTGCCCATCTCTAATCTTGGTTATCAGGGACATCCAGATCTTTCTGATATAATTCCTCTGTATATTCTTGCCATCTCTTCTTGATCTCTTCTGCTTCAGTTAGGTTCCTACCATGTTTGTCCTTTATGATATCCATCTTTGCAAGAAATGCCCCTTTAATATCACCAATTTTCTTGAATAGATCTCTGGTTTCCCCTTTTCTATTGTTTTCCTCTATTTCTTTGCACTGTTCATTCAAGAAGGCCGTCCTCTCTCTTCTCGCTATTCTTTGGAAGTCTGCATTCAATTTTCTGTATCTTTCCCTTTCTCCCTTGCATTTTGCGTCTCTTCTCTCCTCCGCTATTTGTAGGGCCTCATTGAACAACCACTTTGCTTTCTTGCATTTTCTTTTCTTTGGGATAGTTTTCATTGCAGCCTCCTGTACAATGTTACAAGCCTCCATCCATAGTTCTTCAGCTGTTCAGTCCACCAAATCTAGTTCCTTAAATCTATTCTTCACTTCCACTGTATATTTATAAGGGATTAGGCTTAGATTATACCTGACTGGCCCAGTGGTCTTCCTTACTTTCTTCAGTTTAAGTTTGAATTTTGAAATAAGAAGCTGATGATCTGAGCTGCAGTCAGCACCAGGTCTCATTTTTGTTGACTGTATAGAGCTCCTCCATCTTTGGCTGGAGAGAACATAATCAATCTGATTCCGGTATTGTCCATCTGGTGATGTCCATGTGTAGAGTTGCCTTTTGTGATGCTGGAAAAGAGTATTTGCAATGACCAGCTTGTTCTCCTGACAAAATTCAATTAGCCTTTGCCCTGCTTCATTCGGAATTCCAAGGCCAAACTTGCCAGTTATTCCTTTTATTACTTGATTCCCTACTTTAGCATTCCAATCCCCTATGATGAGAAGAACATCTTTTTTTGGTCTCATTTCTAGAAGGAGTTGTAAATCCTCATAAAATTGGTCAATCTCAGACTCTTTGGCACCGGTAGTTGGTGCATAAGCTTGGATTACTGTGATGTTGAGAAGGCTGCCTTGGAATCATACCGAAATCATTCTATCATTGTTTAGGTTGTATCCCAGCACTGCTTTTCCCACTCTATTGTTGACTATGAGGGCTACTCCATTTCTTCTATGGGATGCTTGTCCACAGTAGTAGATGTGATAGTCATCTGAACTGAATTCACCCATTCCTGTCCATTTAAGTCCGCTGATGCCCAAGATGTCAATGTTTATTCTTTCCATCTCACGTTTGACCACATCCAGCTTACCCTGGTTCATAGATCTCACATTCCAGGTTAATATGCAGTAGATTTCTTTGCAGCATTGGACTTTCCTTTTTCTTCCAGGCACATCTGCAGCTGAGTATCCTTTCAGCTTTGGCCCAGCCACTTCATTAGCTCTGGAGCTACTTGTACTTGTCCTCCGCTCTTCCTCAGTAGGATGTTGGATGCCTTCCAACCTGAGGGACTCATCTTCCAGCATCATATCTTTTAGCCTTTTGTTTCTGTCCATGGTATTTTCTTGGCAGGGATACTGGGGTGGCTTGCCAGTTCCTACCCCAGGAAGTCTTATTACAAGCCTCATTGTCACCAGTGTAATTAGCTTTACAATGATGAAAGCAGAGTTCAGCCTGTTTTATTTTTGTAGCCTCACTGATAAACTGAGACACAAAAGTAGCAGTGTGCCCCCATTTATAAGATATTCCAGCCTGAGGCAAATTGCCATAATTATTGCCATAATTACCACCCAACAAAGGTAAGGATTCTGGAAACTATAGCCCAAAATTGGAAGGAAGGTGCCCTTTGAATGAATGTTTACCTATATTATATATTTGAGTTTGGGCAATTGCCTATCAAGTTTTTCTCCTTAACGTTTAGGACAGAAGGAAAAGGTAAGAAAAATTCTGAAAATGCAAGTTTGCATCTGTGACTTTAGCCTAAGGAAATGTGTCTTCAGCAAGGAATAGGAAACACCAGGCTATATCATAATTTAGGTACCTCAAGGGCAAAAAAACAAAACAAAAAACTGAAAAGTTGTTCCCATATGAGACTGGTCATGGATGTGAATGTCACTGAGCATCTGGGGAACAGTGACCATGCTGCAATCTCCTTTGCCATGCATGTCAGGGGAAGAGTGTCAAAAAAATCAGACACACAAACCCTTGAGTTCCAAAGGGTGGTCTTCCCTCAGATGAGGAAACTAGTTAGATGGAAATTGAAAGGGAAGGCTAATCTCTCCAGAGTGCATGGAGCTTGTTTAAAACAGCAGTAGTAGAGGCCCAGCACAAGTGCATACCACAAAGAAAGAAGAGCTCATCTAAATTCAAGAGGGTGCTGGCATGGTTATTGAATGAAATTAGAGAGGCTCTAAAGCACAAGGTGGGGTCTTTCTGTAAATGGAAATCCTCCCCAAATGAGGAAAATAAAAAGGAACACAAACCCTGGCAAAAGAAATGTAAGAAGATGATAAGAGAGGCAAAGAAAGACTTTGAAGAATGTATGGCTAGCAATATAAAGGGGAAATAATGAAAGCTTCTTTAAATATGTTAGAAGTAGAAGACCTTCCAGAGAACCAGTTGTCCCTCTGGATGGTGACGGGTGAAAAGGGGAGGTAAAGGAGGACTTGGAAATTGCAGAGAAATTAAATGAGTTCTTTGCATCTGTCTTCACAACAGAAGACCTGGGCAGAATCTGCTGCCCGAATGCCCCTCTTGACTAAAGAATTAAATCAAACACAGGTTAAAAGAGAGGATGATTTCGGTTTAATTGGGCGGGCAGGCGAGACGTTGCCACTGCTGGGGAGCTTGGGGTGTGCAAGGTCTCACAGATAGCCCCTTCCAAGGGGCAACCTGTGGTCGTGTCTCCCTGTGCTTCCCTTGGTCCCCACCTTCCTTCCTTGGTCCCCACCTCCCTCCCTCCCTCCCTTTCTTGGCCCCACCTTCCTTCCTTCCTTCCTCCCTCTCTCCCTCCCTCCCTTGGTCCCCAGCTTCCTTCCTTCCTTCCTTCCTTGGTCCCCAAAAACCTCCCTTCCTCCCTTGGTCCCCACCTGCCTTCCCTCCTTGGTCCCTACCTTCCTTCCTTCCTTCCTTCCTCCCTTGGTCCCCACCTTCCTTCTTTCCTTGGTCCACACCTCCCTCCCTCCCTCCCTCCTTTCCTTCCTTGGTCTCCACCTTCCCTCCTTCCTGTCTTCCTTCCTGTGGGTGGGGCTTGTGGCTCAGCGGGTGGGGCTTGCAGTGTGGGGCAGGGTTGGGGAGCAGTTGGCTCCCAAAACATTCGCAGCCACCAAATCTGGCCCTCCTTACAAAAAGTTTGAACACCCCTGCACCAGAGTGTTGCCCACATGTAGAGAAGCCCCCCCCCAAAAAAAAGATTACTAGGAGTAGGACTTTCTCTGTGGTTGCCCCATCATTATGGAATCAGCTTCTGAGTGAAATTCTGCTTGCAGATTCCCTTCCTGCCTTTAAGAAAGCAGTTAAAATGCTGCTTTTTAGAGAGGCATTTGGTGACCATCAATAGTTTGTTGTTGTTTTTTGGCGGGGGGGGGGGGGACACCAGAAATATTAGACTGCTGGCTGGTTTTGTGATTAATGTATTCTATTACTATTACTCTTATGTTTATTGTTGATTTTGAGTGTTTTTATTGTGTTTTTCTTCTCTGCTCTTTTATTCTTTCTATTATTGTAAACCACCTGGAGTTCTAGTTAGAAGATGGATGGTAAATAAATAAATAAATAAATAAATAATATTGGGGTTTGTAAGGGTCCTTCTTTGATATGAATGTTGTATGGTGTTCCTTTGCTTCACTTTGGGAAGAGACAAATAAACCCATTTGCTTTTGAATCCAAAACATTCTGAATCTGAAGCATATGCCTAGATCAAACCATGATTAAATATAAATCTTACTGTGGGGTTTTGACAGGAAAACTTGCTGGGGAGAGTGGGATAGCTTCAGGCTTATTTAGACTTAGTTGTAAGTCACTTAAGTCTCATTAATGTCAAAGAGTTTGCTCTAAGTATGACCAAGTTGTGATCCAAACCAATGACATGGGATAATTACCTTAATTTTTTTTCCTACCAAAGGTGATTATATATATTCATCACTATAGGGTTTATCCCCAAGCAGAATCCACCCAAAGCTGACAATATTAAGTTCTTGCTTCCAAAAGCAATGGACCTGCCACATGGAGCTAATTCAAATAAAGCTTTTTACTGTTCAGTCGTCTGTTCCTCATGCCCATTGCCACAGTGATCTGTTGATGTTTGCTTTCCCATAAAAACATTGATGTTGCTTCCATTTTAGTAATATACAGTAGTAGGAAACAGTATTAGAAGGGGGGGCTGCATTTCACTGCAAGTCAGAGAACACAAAAGTAATACATTTATTCTATCACACTTGGCATGTGGCTTTAAAATAGAGAGCCCTGTTACCCATAAGGAATCTCTGATCCAACTAGTAAGTTATCATTAAGCTCTGTAATAGAAAAGAACAAATGAGATATTCAGGATGCACCTTAATCTTTTCATAGCCATATCACTCCCATATCTGGAGCTTAGACAAGCAGCTAACATGTTGGAAAGATTGGGAAATGGACTACAGTTAACTATTTATTCATTCCAACCTGGCCCATTGGCTTTGTTGTGGTTATTAGAACTAACCTGTTCAAAGGTCTCGGTTCCCCCTTTCCCCTTCCTTTACTTGTTTCCATATTCATTCATTCATTCATTCATTCATTCATTCATTCATTCATTCATTCATTCATTATGTATTTGTTACACTTATATCCCGCCCATCATCCGGAACGGAACTCTGGGTGGCTAACAAAAAACAAAACTACAGAAAGAAAAACAAGAACTCAAAAGACAGATTCCAATAAAATAGGGGGGGGGACAATACCCTCCAGAAAAGATGACATGGGCGGCAAAGAAAAAAAAACTTAAGTAAAAAGGTCGCCAAATGCCTCCTTAAAAAGGTGTGTTTTCAAGGCCTTTTTAAGGCGGGCAGGGACTCACTCACTCACTCACTCACTCACTCATACACCACACATCTAGTGGGGAAACTGCTATTTTATTTATTTATTTATTTATTTATTTATTATAATACTTGTATACCGCCCGTCTTCCCGAAGGAACTCAGGGTGGTTCACAACAGAGTAAACAATAACAATTAATGCAGCATAAACAATAATACAGTTAATTTACCAAAGTAAAAAGTACAAATAAGCAGATGGCGGGCAAAAAAACCAAAAACCTATGCTAGGTGATTCACATCTAAGGTTTTTAAAAAAATCAAGAAAAGAAATACATGCATCGAATAACATAAGAAAAATCTCTGGTGGTGACAACTAACAATATCACAGATTTAGAAGCTATGAGTATAAAGATATACGATAGGGGAGGGCATTATTGAAGTCTGCTTTAAAGAATGCTGGTTTAACAAGCCTTCAAAAAGAGTGTTCCAAAGTGTAGCCAATACTCAGAAGGCCTAGTTTCTATAAGTCTTTGGTTCTCATTCAGGCTGGGCACCCACAACAATGAAATCTGGGAGGAAAGTGTGGCATGGGTAGGGAGATATGTCTGTGAAGATTCTCAGTCATCCAGTTAAGTTTATCTGGAAGTTGAGTCGTGGCTACTGGACTTTTTTTTTCTTGAGAGACAGAAACATTTCACATGGGTAGGGAGACACACTCCAACAGCTATTGAGCTACCAAACCCTTCAAGGCCTTATAACCAAATATTAACTCAGCATGGAAGCAAACAGGGAGCCAATACAGGTGGTCCAGGATTATGGAGATGTGATCTTATTTCAAAGGACCCTGAATGCTTCATTTTGAACCAGCTGTAGCTTCAACATCATCTCCAAAGGCAGTCTGCATGCAATTACTTATTAGAAAGTCATTGAACTCCAGGAACCTCTGCTGGGAAAGATCAAGAAGCCCTAATAATCTGGCATGAGCTCACAGTTCCCTATTTTGAAGGAAGAGGTGGCTGGTATGTGTCCTTTGTTAATCTTACTTTCAAACACAGTGTTCCCGCATGAGGTGGTGGGGAGAAAGGAGCAATTTTTTCAACTTTTTTTGGTGGCCGCTAGCCCACACTACAGCTGATCAGCTCTTGGGGCTCAGCAAAAAAGGCAACACAGCTTGGGAAATATACTTTAAAATGTGGTTTTGGGATGTGGGCACATTAAGATTCATTTACTAAAAAAAATTTAAACTTTTTTTGCCAGCCCCAAGCCTGCACTGGGTGCTTGGAGCTCAGCACAAAAACAAACAAACAAACAAAAACCCTCCTTAAGTGGGGGGAAAGGAGTGATTTCTAAACTTTTTCTTTGGCTGAGCCTCAGGCACCCAAATTAGTATTTTTAATTTTTTTTTAAGTTTGTATCAGCTAATAGGGCAAAAGAGATGGGAAAGCCCGGATAATCAGCATCCCCACATACCTATGCAAGGTTGGAAAACTTGCATTTATAATCAGGTTTAAAAATACACAATATCACCCCTAGGTCATAAAAGCTCGGTTCAACCCTCTGAACCGGTTTTCTTTTTTTAAAAAAAAAGATGGTCATGGGGGACACATATTTCTTGTAAGTAAAAACTGGATCAAACTGCTCACGAGACAGCACCCTGAGTTGTCGTGTGTGTGTGTGTGTGTGTGTGTGTGTGTGTGTGTGTGTGTGTTGTGTCATTATAGTCATGTCCGACTCTTTGTGACCCCATGTCCATGGAGTTTTCTTGGCAGGAATACTGGAGTGGCTTGCCCCCAGTTTTTTTTTCCTCCTCTGGGCTTATGCAGATTGGATTGCCTTGTTGGTTGGTTGAACTTCAGGATTTAAGCAGGAAATTCCTTTGTAATGTGATATTTCAAATCCAGGAAGGCTGTATCAGTCATCTTTCTGCAGCATTCCGGGACTTTCAGCTCTAATGATGTTTCTGGCACAAGTCAGTATTCGATCAGAAGGAACATAGCTTGTGGCTTGAACTAATGTGAGCTGTTTTCTGGCCATCAGATCGATGACATAGAAGAAATCACAAATGAGTCCAACCTGCCCCATGCCCAATCGGGACCAGAGCTGCTCTGGTTCGGAGCCTGGTTGCACCAATTCCTATAGACAGAAGGGTCATTAAAACAAATTAGACAGAAAACATGACCAGGTAGCCAGTTAAGCTGCTATACTGGTAAATTGATATTCTTCTTGTATAGGCCCCAGACAGTAGTCTGATTGCTGTATTTTGAACCAGCTAGCATTTCTGAACCATCCTCTGAGCATGTTGCAGTGATCCAAAGTATGTCTTACTGTAATCAAATTGGGCTTCTGAGGAATAGAACAAGCTGGTGCACAAGTTTAAATAGTGCAAATATAGTCCTTGCCACTGATGAAGCCTCAGCATTGAGGCTCAAAGATGAATCTAGAACAACATCCATGCTGTTAACTACATGGTAAATCAAACAGGGTTTGCACTGGCCGAGTTCAAAAATAAAGAGAATTCTTTTTCTCTGAGGCAAAATATTCCAAAACATCTCCACCTTCTGATTTACTCTGGGCTCTTTTCAAAAAAGTAAAGTGACCTTGAATGAGGCCACATTACTTTTCAAAACTTGTACTTTATTTTCTATTCTTAAGATGCAAAAATAAGAATTCAAAAAAAATCAAAAATATCAAAATATTAACAAATCTCTATCATAGTTTTATTTCCCTAAAAAAAAATCTAAGTCATCCTGACTAACTGATTATATTCAAGATTTCTCCTCGGTTAAGTTTTCCTACTCTACCTAACTGCAGTGAGCTCCATTGATCGAAGCAATCCTAAGCATACTCATCATGAGCATAATAATGGCTTCTCTCTGTCCACATGTCTTCTTTTCCAAGCTTCCAGATATCACATGACATAATTGACCAATGGTAGCTAACCATATTCTGCGCTGCTAGCTTATTATGTCTGTTCCTCTACATAACTTAGATAAGGTCTAATACAAGGACGAAAATGTGTACTTAATATTCAGCTTAACAAATCACACTATGTCCCATCATGCTTATTTTCGTACACTAAGAATCTAGTACAGGCTGATCTTATCTTTCCTCAGCTACTGCTTGGTTGACCAGAAGGACCTCTGGCTTGTCTGAATTAAAGTTCAAGTGATTTTTTGTTTTGTTTTTGTTTTTTGTTTGTTGCCCTCATCCAGTACAATACTGGCACCAGGCAAAAGTTTAGAAGCAAGATACTTTTCTTTGAGTCAGACAGAAAGGACCGAAAGTGCTGAGTGTCACCAGCATACTGATGACACAGAATCCCACAGCTGTGGAAAACTTCTCCCAGTGGGTTTATGTATATGTTGAAAAGCATAGGGGACAAACAAGGTACCAGAAGGATGCCACAGTCCAATGGTCAGCACATGGAACAGGAGTCCCACACCACCATTTTGTAGGCTCACTGATCCAGGAAGGACAAGGGGCACTGCAGAGCAGTGTCTTCAGGTCCCATCCTGGAGAGGCGACTCAGACAATACCATGGTTGATGGTATCCAAGGCCAGTAAGATGTCCAATAGAACCAACAAGGACATTTTCCTCTTCTCAAGTTCCTGGCAGAGGTAATGAAACAAAGGGCCTTTTCACATGACCTCTAAGATCTGCTGGTCCCTTAAATTCAGACCAGAGATCTTGGGGGTTCGTTTCTGTTCCTGCATCCCCACCCCTCAGCACTTCCTGCTCCTGTCTATGTGAGGGGAGGGAGGGGAAAAAAGGACAAAAGAAGCCTTTACTAACTTGCCGGTGCCGGTCGAAGTTGCCACGAGCCCCGTTACTTCCTGGTTCCTTCTCTTAAAGGGGCTCTTAAAGGGGCAGGAGGCAAAAATACAACAGACAAGCGAGGAGAGCCCGGCACTCTTATCCACATCAAGGAATTTTCACCTGCTGAGAGCAGGTACATGAAAGGTGCGCTGGGTCGCGCTTATGGGGGCGTGGTCGCACTTAATTTTCTCTAAACTCCGGAGCTGATGGGGAAATATTTCTAAGCTCCGGAGCTGGGAGCCATTTGCAGCGGAGCTTAGGGGTCGTGTATAAACGCTTAAAGTCATCTCTATCCCATAAGCGGGCCTGAAACAACATTAAAATGGATATAGACTACCTGCTTCATCCAGGAATTATTAAAGCTCAGAAGCTACCACTATGCCCAGAAATTGAATACTGGAGACTGGCCAACAGTTGTCCATTAAAGTGGCACTCAAGGAGGCCTTCTTCAATAATCGTCTTATTAGGCATGTTGGCACTTAGCCTTACTGCAAGAAGGCATTAGCTTCTTTTCTTACCAACTCAGCCCAAGACCCCATGGTGGTTTTTGTTTGTTGAGCCAGGAGAGCAAGGATCCCACACACACGTAACAGTTTCTACCTCTCCAAAAATCCTGTCTGCATCGTCAAGCTGCACAGTTGAAACATATGCATTTTAACTGAACAAGAAGGGGACAATTCTACACTCATAGGAGCTCCTCCAACTACAGCATCCTAGTCAGAGCATATCTGAGTGAGTATGTTTGCAAAGTGCCATGGAGATACTTCACAGTGCATCATTGCACACATACATGGATACACAAAGAGTGCAAGGTGGAGTAATCCATGGTTTAATATACTCTGGGTTATTATTTACAATGGGTCTTCTTAATATACCACTTGTTCTTTCTGAAAGATGGTGCAGCAGGTGTGGGGCGGAATCCCTTTCCTTAGGATATCTCATTATAGGAGATGGATCTGTTCTGCATAGGGATGAGCACTTTATGAAAAACGGCATGCTGTTTCATTGTTTCATAAGGCTTCGAAATGTTACAAAATGGCAGACAGTGTGCCGTCACGAACTGAATTGAAATGATGTTTTAGGTTTGGTTACTCGATCCTCCTAGGCAGGTCATTTGAGGGTCCCAACTCTGAGAAAGGCCTGTAAGTAATAACATAGAACCAGGCATTCTCATTTGTGGGGCCTTGTTTAAGGAATCAACTGCCACCTGAAATTCACTTGGCCCCCACGCTGTCAGTATTTAAAAAATAAAAAACTAAACACCTTGCTATACAGATCTGCTGTTCCTAGTTATTAATTATTTATTGAATCACTGACTTTTTAATCTATACTATTCAATCTTGACAACTTTTCATCTGAATATGGTTCTATGATATTATTGTTGAGTTAGTTATGTTTTCTTTGTTTTCTATTTTAATTTTTTATTGCATATTGTTTATATTTGTATTATAACTTATACTGTAAACTGCCCAGAGTAGCCTTGTAGCTAGATGGCACAGTATACAAATCTAATTAATAAAAGAAAGAAAGAAAGAAAGAAAGAAAGAAAGAAAGAAAGAAAGAAAGAAAGAAAGAAAGAAAGAAAGAAAGAAAGAAAGAAAGA
>JAHTLZ010000015.1:23239104-23249184 GCA_023846285.1 Phrynocephalus versicolor
AGAAAGAAAGAAAGAAAGAAAGAAAGAAAGAAAGAAAGAAAGAAAGATCTAACATTACTTTAGAGGCTGGCATATTTTATTTAATACAGGCCTTCATGCTCTTCAAGCATATTTCATGGCCCAAGTTCATAGGTGCTTATCCTAAATAAAAGCCATTTTGACATACATTCAGCACACCAATCCTTTTCCCTTGCTCAATACCTAATATTTGTTTCTTATGGCAATTCTCAAATAGGTTGATAAGGATGTATCTGGGATCATTTTCTCAAGACATAAATAAGCTGAACAATCTTACTAGTCATGCAAGCTGTGTAACAGTAGCTAAACATTGCAGTAGAAATCATTTATGGTTTGTTTCCTTGGCCAGAATTGCAGAAAGCTTCAGTGACAAAATTCAGCAATGCAGCTGCCACAAATCTATTTGTGCCTAACGTTCGCATCAGTAGAAGAGTCATCTGACTAATTATTTGTTCTACTAAATTTGATCATTTGAAGTGCTAAATGCACTGTTAATGTAGTGTGGATTTATTCTTAACCAACAGGAATAGATTTACAGAACTAATTAAAAATGAATAATAGCTGCCTTATTATGAATCAAGAACAATTTTAAAACCCACACAGTCCCACTCACTGTATACCCCAGATCACAGAGAGAATTCCAAGTTCCCTGAGCTCCTTGCCCTCTGAAGATGCCAGCCACAGAGTCTGGTGAAACGTCCAGAAGAAAAACCCAAACAGACCAAAAAACTGACAACAGCTATCAGATACAAGCTGTGAAAGCCTTCAAGAATACAGTAGGACCCTTTTATCCCCTGGGGATTGGTTCCACACCTTCCTGTGGATAATGAAAATCGTGGATAAGAAAGAACACCAAAAAGTCCCAAAACTTTTGTTTTGTGCCAGTCGCTTGCTTTACAGCTGCTGCTTGTGCCAGTTGCTTGCTTTACGGATGCTGTTTTATGATAGTAGCTTGCTTTACAGCTGTTGTTTGTGATAGTAGCTTGCTTTGTAGCTGCTGAATTATTTATTTACTTTCCCCCCTGCCAACCATGGAAACTGAATCAGCGGATAATGATTCAGTGGATACGGGGAGGGTCCTAATGTACAAATTCTAAAACAACATCCATGCCCATTCTGACAAAGATGGGCAGCTCAAGACCAGGGCAAGGAAATATCCCCATGAATTTTGGGGTGAAGCACCCCTTCACCTCATCCACACCATCTTGGTCAGAATGGGCAGTGAAAATATTGTTTTAGAATTGTTATTGACTCATAATAGGAGGAGCCAGTGAATGGGAAATCAACAATCACCCAGGACCCGATCCTGGAAGAATGTGCTAATCTCACTTGCATCAAAGAGACATGGCTGGATGAGGCTGGATTTGTCAGTCTCACTCAGCTCGGTCCTCCGGGTTTCTCTGTAAAACAATAGGCCAAACCAGGGTGGTGGGGTGCTGGGGTGACAATAGTCTATTGCAGCTCCATCCCTCTTACTAGATGTCACATTCCCCAGTTCCCTGGATTTGAATGTATGTTCCTAAAAGTAGGAGCCAGGGACAAGATAGAAATTCTCCTGGTAAACCACCCTCATTGAGGCAAAACAACTTCACTACATCTGCTAACTTAACTGATTACAAGGGTGGTATTGGAATCCCCCCAGCTCATTGTGCTGGGGGACTTTAACATCCATGCTGAGGCAGCTCTGTCAGGGGGTTCCAAAGACTTCATCACCTCAATGACAACCATGGGTCTATCTCAAATGTTGTCTGCCCCTACTCATTCTGCAGGCCATACCTTAGACCTGTTCTTCTGCCCTGCTATGGATATTGGGGATCTCGGGGTACATGAACTTTCTATAGTCCCTTGTCATGGACAGATGATTATCTGCTGTACTTTAGGCTCACTGAACTCATAGCCTGGGCAGGGGTGGAAGTAAAAAAAAAAGGCAATTCGTCCAAGAAGGCTGCTGGATACAGATGGTTTTATTTATTTATTTATTTTATTTATTAGGCTTATATACCGCCCATCTTCCCGAAGGAACTCCAGGTGGTTCAGAACAAGGAAATACAAACAAACCAAAAACAATTAAATATATAAAAGTAAAACAATTAAACAAGCAATAAGACCAAAACAGACAGCAGATGGCAGATGGCGGGAGGGAAAAAAATTAAGTTTGGTCACCAAACGCCTCTTGGAACAGCAAGGTTTTTAATGCTTTCCTAAAAGTTCATACAATTATATTATTTCTTATAGCTGCCCTAGGGGAGTGTCCCATCCCTTTGATGGATGATTCCACTGATTCCTTAGATGATGTCTGGAATGGGGAAATGAGCAAAGCCATTGACCTGACTGCCCCTGAATATCTCCATCAAAGTAAAACTAAACTGGCTGCTTGGTTTACTGGGGAACTAGCCAATAGGAAAAGGGTGGTCTGTACAGCTAAAAGGCATTGGCAGAAAACACAAACTGAAACAGATAAAGAAACAGTGAAAGGCCATTGGAAAGTTTATTCCAAGGTTGTGGAAGCAGCAAAGAAATCATTCTAGCACCATTGCTTCGGAACGGAATCGCCTGGCAGAGCTTTTCTGAATAGTCTGCTACATGCTGACCCATAGATGGATAACACAGATCACTCTGTAACGTGCTGTCAATAATTTGCACAACACTTTGCAGCCAAAATTGTACAGATCTGGGTTGACCTGGATGTTGCTATTGACCCGGAGCCTATAAATAAATCTGTCCATCTTGCCTGCCTTATATCAATGGATGAGTTTCAGCTTCTACAGCCTGGGGGTGTGGTCAGGACCCTTGGGGAAATAAGGGTGACCACATGTCTGTTGGACCCTTGCCCTTCTTGGCTTATAAAAGCTGCCAAAGAGGGTCTGGCAGATTGGCTAGGAAGAGTAATGAATGCCTCCTTGCCACAGGGCCGTATTCCAGCATGCTTGAAGGAGGCTATAGCAAAACCACTGTTTAAAAAGTCTTCTTTACATTCAATGATACTGAACATCTACCAACTGGTATCCAACATCCCATTCCTGGATAAAGTACTAGAGTGGGTTGTGGCCTCGCAGCTCCAGAGGTTTCTAGATGAGATAAACTACCTGGATCCATTTAAATCTGACTTCAGGTATGGTTATGGGATTGAGTCGGCACTGGCTTCCTTGGTATATGAGCTATGCAGGGAAATGGATAGGGGATCTGTGTCCATTTTAGTCTTATTGGACCTTTCAGTTGCTTTTTACCAGGGCATCTGCCTGACTAGTTTCTCTGAAATGGGTCTTGGTGGCACTGTCTTACAGTGGCTTCCGTCCTTCCTGCAGGAGAGAATGAAGAAAATGGTGTTAGGGGACTCATGTTCAACACTACAGCCACTGACCTGTGGGGCACCTCAGGGTTCTGTCCTGTGTCCCATGTTATTTGACATTTATGTGAAACCACTGGGGGAAATTATTCGGAGTTTTCAGGTGAAGTGTCACCAGTATGCCGATGACACTCAACTCTACCTCTCATCACCCCTGGATTCCAAGGAAGCTATTTTGACTTTAGATCAGTGCTTAGCTTTGGTAATGAACTGAATGAGGAAGAACAAACTGAAACTAAACCCAGACAAGATAGAGATGCTTCTGGTCAGTCAAAAAGGAGATCAAAGGATAGGGATGCAACCTGTCCTACATGGGATTACCCCCCCCCAATTGAAAAAAGAGGTACGTAGCTTGGGGATGCTCCCGGACTCATGCTTGAGTCTACTGTAGATGCCCAGGTCACAGCTGTGGCCAGGAGTGCATTTGCAAAATTAAAACTAATATGCCAATTATACCCATTTCTTGAGAAATCTGCTCTGGCCACTGTGACACACGCCGTAGTGACCTCCCGGCAGTACTACTGTAATGTGCTTTATGTGGGTGGGTTACAGAGATCACATTACACCCATGCTAAAGCAGGTCTGCTGGCTGCCAATCACCTACTGGGCACAATTCAAGGTGCTGACCTTAACCTACAAAGCACAAAATGGCCTGGATCCAAGCTACCTTAAAGATCGAATATCGCAGTATGAAACGGCTCGAATGCTAAAGTCATCAGGAGAGGCCTTTCTCTCCATCCCACCACCTTCACAGGTGCACCTCATAAGAACACATGAAAGGGCCTTCTCTGTTGCTGCTCCCAGATTTTGGAACTCCCACCTGGTGGAGGCCAACATCTCTTCTGTCTTTCCGGAAGCAGGCAAAGACCTTCCTCTTTGGGCAAGCTTTCCCTGAATGAGGGACTTCCTACTATGTAACTTTATATGGATTGCCATACATGATTGCATTGACTGACTTCATAAGAAAACCAGAGTTTTCCATGTTACTTTCCACCCCTCATAATGGATGTTTCTTTTTATGTGTTCTTTGTAGTTCTGTTGTTACCTTTTAATGTTCTACTTCTATGATACCTCTTCTAACTTCCTGTTCTTTACTTGAATGTGTCTTAAATATTATGGACTGTATATTGTCTCTCATTATTGTAAGCCACCTTAGGTCATTTTCCAAGGAGAAATGTAGAGTAAAAATATTCTAAATAAATAAATAATGCAAAAGATACTAATTTATTACCTTTGAGCTCGGCAGTTAAAAAGGTAATAAATTAATATCTGACTTATTATGTATCAAGAACAATTCTAAAACAACATTTCCACTGTCCATTCTGACCAAGACAGGCAGCTCAAGACCAGGGCAAGGAGATATCCCCATGATTTTAGGGGTGAAGCACCCCTTCACCTCATCCAAAACTTCCTTTGTCTGCCACAATTTCTTCACACAGCCACTAAAGAGCTCCATCGCAGCAACTGTTGTTGTTGGACAATCAGAGAAAAAAAATCAGGTTATTCTCAACAGTAGTGAGGAACTGGCATTGGAAGATGATTTTATTGATGGGAGTGATATTTGGTCATTAAAGATTTTTCTCTTCTGCCCTGCAGCCCCCCTTGACTTCCTGATCATTAAAGGGATTACAGAGAGGCCTTGAAATGTCAGAAAAATGTGTGCTGTTGATGACATCACCATCCTTACACACAGCAAGATTCCAGCCATTTTTTGTTGGTTCAGTTTCTGTTCACCTTCCCTTCAGGGTGCTTAAGGCAACACACATGCCTGTCTCAAAAGTGACTGCTACTTGAAAATGAAATGGACTGTCTTAGGTGCTGGGGGTCTTTCCTTCACTGAGTTTTTTAAACAGAGGTGGGCTGATTATTTGTCAGGGATGCATTAGCTGTGGATTTCCTTACTACTATTATTTTCCTCAGTAAGTGGCTGGTCCAGTCTGGGGACAGGGGGAGAGTACTCTGCTGCCTCATCTCCATCTCTAGTTCTAGTACACCCCATAGAGAGTGATGTCATGACATCATCACTATTTACTCAGCTTAGGGCGTTTATACACGACCCCTAAACTCCGGGGCAAATGGCTCCCAGCTCCGGAGCTTAAAAATGTTTCCCCACCAGCTCTGGAGTTTAC
The DNA here is from genome assembly GCA_023846285.1 of Phrynocephalus versicolor. NCBI lineage: Eukaryota > Metazoa > Chordata > Lepidosauria > Squamata > Agamidae > Phrynocephalus > Phrynocephalus versicolor. Next base: position 23,244,598 of record JAHTLZ010000015.1, read on the forward strand.
AGGAAATTAAGTGCGACCCCGCCCACCTAAGCACGACCCAGCGCACTTTTCAGGTACCTGCTCTTGGGAGGTGAAAATTCCTTTATGCGGATGTGCCAGGCTATCCTCGCTTGTTTTTGTTGTATTTTTTTTTGCCTCCCGCCCTTTTAAGAGAAGGAATCAGGAAGTGACGGGGCTCGGAGCAGCTTCCACCAGCACTGGGAGGTAAGCCTTTATTCTTTTGTCCCTTTTTCCCTCCCTCCCCTCATGCAGGCAGGAGCAAGGAAGTGTGGAGGGGTGGGGACGCAGGAACAGCAACGAACCCCCAAGATCTCTGGTCTGAATTTAAGGGGCCAGCGGATCTTAGGGGTCGTGTGAAAAGGCTTTTAGTTGTGCCAGTTGGATTATATGTTTTTTCTCCCACAATTTCTCAAAGATACTGTAGTGAGTGATCTTGAGTCATAATTTTTTCTCATCCTCTCTCTCTCCTCTTTTCCCCTCCCCCACTCCCTAATCTGCTTGACTTATTTTATGGGATGGTTGTGAAGATGGTCAGTTTGAGAAAGGGGACGACTACTAGCCAAAGATCACCCACTGAGTTTCATGGCTTGAAAATCAGTGGGTAAAACTGAACCCTTTCAAGGGCTAGCCTAACATTCTTATAAACACACCTCAGACCAATTAGAAATATTGGCACTAGCATGTTCCTTATGTGTCAGTTTTTGTGCTTTCATGGACTCTGGGAGGGTAGTCTATGTGCATATAAGAGTATTTGTGTGCACATCCATATATTTATACACATATACTCTCTATTGTGAAGTATGGAATATCATCACTATTCAAGCTACTATGAATGAATATGAAAGCTGCACATTAAATAAAGGCCATAAGGGAAAAAATTGATTCCCTTAATATAGTGCAGGAGGTACCTCTGCAGATGTCCCAGATGGTCAGAAAAATAAACAAGTGGTCCCTAAATCAAATCAAGCCTAAAGTCTTTCTAGGGGTAAAAACTGAAAAATAAGCTGTTGTACTTTGGGCATACAGCTGCCTAGATGCCCTAAGCACATTTGATCTTGCCTGATTTTGGAAGCTAAGCAGGGTCGGCCCTGGTTACTACTTGGATGGGAGACCACCAGGGAATACCCAGTGCTGTAGGCACCTGGAGTAGGAACTAGAGATGGGCACGAATCAAAAAATGGCATTTCGTTTGTCATTTGTCGTTTGGGGGGTCCATTTCGGTTTGTTTCCATTTTTGCGAATTTTTGCAAAAAAATCATTTTCATTTTCGTTCATTTTGTTACCATTTCTTTACCATGTATTTCAATTTTTTTGTGATTTTTTTAGCATTTAAAGCAGTTCACCGTATTGCAGTAATGAAAACGAAATACACAACAAAATTTCCGGTGTTTCTGTTCATTTCGTTTCATTTTGGAAACAAAATTTGTTGTTTTGTTGCGTAGTAAAATGAAAAAACAAAAATGGAAACAAAAAATTGTTCGTTTCGTGCCCATTTCTAGTAGGAACTGGCAAGTCACTCCAGTATTCCGGCCAAGAAAATTCCATGGACATGGGGCCACGAAGAGTCAGTCATGACTGTAACAATGCAACACACATTTTGGGCATATCATAAGAAGATAATAAGATAAAATAATCCTACGAACAGGTGAAGACAGCAAGAAAAGAAAAAGATGAAACATGAGATGGATTGAACCCATAAGGGAATAAACAGGCTTGAATTTAGTGCTGTTAATGATGGTACATTTGGGGGTCACTCATTTACAGGCTCATGATACGTTGGAAGCGACTGGACAGCACATAACCACAAATAATCATTTGCTATGTATGTTGATCTTCATTCCTTGTGCCATTGTGAATACTGTTGGAAATACCACTGGGCCTCCCTCCCACTTTCTGGTATTGTATAGGTTTTATACCTGCAGCACTTAAGAATCAATTGCCCATTACAATGTAATGTCAGATTTTGAAATGAGTTTGCCTCAGCTGCAACATCTAATATTTCTTAAAATAACAGTACCTAAAGGATTTTTGTTCTGAGAGGGAATTGATGTGACAAAATAAAATGAAACAGATGCACCAAAAGGAACAATTCAAACATAATGTCTCTATAATGTATTCTGACAGTGCATACAATATGTTCATATCTTAAACCTGATGTTTATGACTCATAAAGAGAAACAATGATCCACTGAGCTCACATATAGGGGAAATTGATATAATCAGCTAGCAAACAGCAAGTCAACCATAAATACTCTATAAAATTGGCCTACAGGTTTAGCCCTGAGCACTTGTAGAATAACTATTCCTTCTTTCGGCTTCCAATCAATCATTACATGCTTATGCTTAATTTGTTAAAAGTAAGCATATAATATAACATTAGACTAAATCAATATAGCCAGAATCCTACAACCTACAGCATATTAAGTGGTAGAAATCTCGGCAGCAATTTGCTGCTGATTGAGAAGTGTGGGGCTTATATTTCATGCTGCTCAGTAACCAATATGAACAATGTGTGAGAGAAATAGAAGCCTTGACTTTTCAACTAGTGACATTTTACTTCAATAAATTGTGCCACCTGACATACAGTATGCCATCAAGTGTAAGTAACAGGATTTTAACCATAATTTCACTATCATATTCACTCTGAGGTATTGCATGCATGCAACTAGGCCTCCGTTTCGCCTGGGGGGGGGGGGAGGAGGAAGTCCTTTACTGTTTTAAATTTCGTATCTGGTCCTGGACAGATTTCTGATGATGTGTCTGGCTTACAATAATTATTTTAAAAAACACAATAACAAAAGCAAAGAAACAAATGCAGTAATGAAGCATCATGCATGGTGAATGGAATTCTAATGTTTGAAAGCCTGTCTTAAGAATGTGCTTTCCATAGCTGTGTGGTGGGACAGAGATTTATATTTTTAAAAAAGAGAGAGAAGGAAAAAGGCTAGAAATGTATTGTATTGACATAAAGGTCTGCCAATAAGCAGATGAGTTTGTTAATGAATAGTAATTTGTTGGTGGATAATGAAGGCAATCAGTTGCTTATGATAGAATAGTATTGGCATAGCATGATGCACTCATGTTATGCTCTCAAGCCAGTTCCCAAGACTGTAAAGGAAGTTCCTTTGCAATTTTGGGATTGGCTAGGGGACTTCCCTGGGTGGACCTTCTTTGTTGGTGTTGAACATGGGAACTGGGGATCCAAGCTTTACCAAACCTGGAGGGTTTCTACAGGAGCTGCAAGGGAAGCTTCCATATAATGTTGGTGTCTCTGGTTCCTTGGGGAGGGGGTTATTGTATAGGCCAGCAAATCAACAAATCAAAAATTGCTAAAAACTCACTGATTTGCATTTATAAGGGGGCATAGATTTCTAGGATTGAGAAACAACAAATTTTGCAATTCATAACACATAGCCATTAGGCATGGGCACGAAATGGAAAAATTGAGTTTTGTTTTGTTTTGTTTGATTCCCCTGTGATTCGTTTTGATAGAAATGATTTTTTTAATGTACAAAATTTACAAAATGAACCAGTAATGAACCAATTTGTTACTCTATAAAATGGGTTCGCTGCGTCCTAGAGGCACCAAATTTGTTGACTCCCTTCCTTGGTCTCTTCCCTTCATTCCATCCAAATTTGGAGAGATTTGGTGTTCGGGGGGGGGGGCGAGTTATTCAACTTCAAAGGGGGTGCCCACAGAAAAAGCATTTCTAATTCCAATGTTATGTGCTTGAAAATAATGATCCCAGGCAGTGGAGCTTCCTCAAGCTCTCCCCTTGAAGCACCCCCAATTTGGAGAGGTTTGGGGTACAGGGAACAGATTTATTGAGCTCCAAACAGGCTGCAGGGGGAACTTAATTGGAGTGTGGCTGAGGGGAACTGTCAATCAACCCTATAATTGGTAAAAGCATGCCGAAGATACTCCATCCATTAAGCATAAGCACCCCCACCTCCTTTGATGCTTAATGTCTCTGCCCCCAGGAACCCTAACTTTTCTAAATTTCAAGGGACCTCAGGCATGTGACTGGGAGGCTTAGCTTCCCCAAGTGATTTTAGGGCTGTGGCCTATTCCAGCAAGGCTGTTCTTATGTTCTTATGTTCTTATACCACCCCATGGTGCTTCAAAAACTTCAAGCACTCTCTGAGAGGTTTAGAATTTAATTATGTAGACTACACCTTGCCCCCCCCAGCAGGCTGGGTACTCATTTTACAACTTCAGGAGGATAGAAGGCTGAGTAACCATGAGCCGACTACCTAGGTTTGAACCCCAGGTTGTGAGCTCAGTTTTAGCCACAGTACAAGCATAGAACCACTGCACCATGAGGCTGTTAAAAATAACAGGTGGGGACAAAATGATTGGTGATGTTTTAACTGTGGCACATCTTTAATCACCTGCTTGTGCTGTAAATCACCACACCCCTTCTTTGGGGACACCCAAATAAACTACAGCGGTACCTCAACTTACGAATTTAAGTTGGGGTGCCACTGTACATGGGTTTGGCTCACCGCAACCCAGAAATGAAAATGCCAAATAAAGAGGCTTCTTCTTCTTCTTCTTCTTCTTCTTCTTCTTCTTCTTCTTCTTCT
>JAHTLZ010000015.1:23249194-23270320 GCA_023846285.1 Phrynocephalus versicolor
TCTTCTTCTTCTTCTTCTTCTTCTTCTTCTTCTTCTTCTTCTTCTTCATGGCTACTGGACTTTTTTTTTGAGAGAGAGAGAGAGATAGAAACGTTTCGCTGCTCACCCAAACAGCTTCATCACCTGGATAAACTCACCTGGATGACTAACTGCTTCCATCACTGAGTATTGCTCAGGACCAACATTTGTATAGTGTTAGGTGTCAAGAAGCATTTTTAATAACTTTGGCGGAAGGAAATTTGAGTAATCATATCATGTCAATGTACACCCTAATTTCAAAAAGGGAAGATCTCTCATTTATTTACATTGAGTAGCTTTGACATTTTTTCCCAGTGGGAGTTTAATTCTTTTTAAAAAAGTGAATATCATTATATTTGCACTGATGTATATATCCTACTGAGAACAATGCTACACCTAATTGGCTCCAGCCAATTAGATCAATTAAAAATAACTCAGCAAAATTGATACTGAATCTTCAATTGCATCTATGTCAACAAGAGAAAACTCATGATGATTTGTCCTTTAAAACACTCCTATGTGTTACAAAGGTCCAGGAATACAATGCAGTGTTCTGTTGGGGTCTGAATCAGGAATATATATTTTATTATGAAAGACCTATGTGACAGGGAATGCTCTCCATTTAAGATTTCCTATGTCATGCATAAAACATTACATCTCATATAGAAAGACCATTGCAGATTTTGAACGTATTTAATTCTAGACATGCATCCAAGAAAAGTCAGCCAGTAGCTGATATCTTGTTCTGCAGTTATGCAAAAGGTATAGATTAAAATTGTCATTAATTAAGAAATCTCTGTAGGGATTATTTGTTGGATGTTGAGTTTCTGGCAATGGGAAAAACAGATAGAAGCAGGACCAAGTTTGATTTCTCAGAGGCCATGTTAAAGAATTGCATATTTCTTCATTATACACAACAATTATCAATATGGACAAACCATGCAATAGACAGAAATATATAAGAATAAGGTGACTTGACTCAATCAGCATCGTACCTGCAGTTTCCATATAATTAAGCCTCTCAAATCAGATGTGCCCACTGTCTCTGCTGAATTCACTTCTGCCAATTAAATTAGTAACCCTCATGTTACTAATTACTAGGATTTTACAGAGGATGAACATTTCTAATTAGTTCTGTATTGCATGTGCTACTAATTCACAGTCAAACTCTTGGTGATGAACAGCTGTTCCTGATAATACCAAGATATTGATCCTCTACTTTGACTTTCGGGAAGGATTTTCAGTTGTGTGCCTGTTAGGACTCTCTCTAAAGATGGAGGTACAAGGCCCTCAGTAGGGAAGAGAGTTTCCACCAGGGATTATTTGAACATTTGGACGCAGCACCAAGAAAAATTACAAGAAAAGAGCAAGGAGGTCTCCACCATGGCATTAGTCTGTGGTGAGGAATTTTTGCAGCCGTGGCTCGGAGCTGAGGCACGAAAAGCATGATCACATGGCCCATGAATAGCCTGGGTCTACAAGCCTTTAAGATGGTTACTTCACCTCTATTTTACCTCTGTTAGTGTTGTGCTTAGAAGCAGTACAACGTCCATTGAACAACTATTGAAATTTGTCTCGACCACTCCCCCGGAACGGGTGCTAAGCACGACAATACTGTACCTGGTGCTAGGGTACAGTCACACTTTATGTTCTGAGACAAGACACCATGTAGTAACAACTGTCACACAATACATTCATTTCTCTCAGAAAACTGTCCCTTTAAAAAAAAAATTCACTCTGCTGCATTGGTGTATGAAACCCTGATCACCAGTAATTTGAAATGTCAAAAAAGTTTTTATCAAGTCCAACAAAAAAGGGAAAAGGAAGCTAGACAAATTCAGTGTTTGTCATGGTACAAGACCGTGAGGTAGCACTTGTCACAAGACAAGTTATCACATGACCATGGGTACACTGAAACAGGGACAAAACCACATGATTGCGACCAATGCTGTCACGGAACAAAGAAGGACTTGAAGTAACTGCCCTAAGAAGGCTTGCTGCAGCTCTCCCTTACTCTTTCAAGGCTGTAAAAAGCAGGCAGGAGTTGCTGTTCTGTGCTGCTTTAATTTTGCTTTTGCAGTGTGTTCACTTCTCAATTGACCTTCCTGATCTGATCAGGTGATAGCCTTTTCAGGCTCATTTCTTTCTCCCTTATTATCCTTAACGTCCTCCCTTACCTGTTTGTTTAAGTGGAAGGGAGTATTTATTGCCTCACAAGGAGTTTACTTTTTGCAGAGTTGTCCCAGTGCACCTGGGAATATTATTCAATCATTTTATTTTATATGTTGTGGGTGTGTGAGTTGTCTTGGGGAACTGTAAGGGGGTAATTCATTATATATAATGATTATAAGGGTGCCTGAGTTGAGAGTATGGTGTTTTAGTTGGCTAATTCATTTGGCTCGCATTCAGTTATTTTAAATATACTGTTAAAGTATAAATACTTAAATGGGAACAATTATATAGAGATTCGTATATAGTAGAGAGATACTTAATCAACATAGTAATGTTATTACTTGATAGATTATCATAAATAAATATATTCTGGGCATTGGTCCGCTTTGAGAACTCATATTGATTTATAGTAGTAAGCCAATTTTTCAAGGGGGCTGTATAACTGCTGTTATCTGAGTTTACTGCCTCTTGGCTATTGGTTCTTATTTGGGAACTTTATTTGTGAATAGCAGTTATACAATTTTCAAGGGGGCTGTTTAACTGCTGCTAATTTAAATTTAGTGCCTATTGGCTATTGATTGTTATTTGAAAACTGTATTTGGTATAGTATTTACTCAATTTAAAGAGGGTTGTACAACTGCTGTTAATTTTACTTTAGTGCCTTGTAATTGCTTGGTAGCTCAGTCTTGTGCTGGCACCTGGTGCCTGCGTTTGACCAAGAGAGAATTAGTCCTCTATCTCGCAAGACTACCTTAAAGAACACTTTCAATGATGGGACCCCTACATTAAATCCAGTAATAAATGACCCACAAATTTGGTCACAAACACAATATCAGGAGGCAGGAGAAACAGGCACCTCTGAAAGGAACCTAGCGCCTCATAACAGGAAGGTTTCTACCACACAGCTGCAGATCTCAGTGGAAATAAATCCCTTACTGAATAAACTTGCTCCAAAGGGAGACATCTGTGATTTGATCCCTACCCTAAAACCTGAAAGTGCGACTTCAGTCACCTGGACTCAAATGAGAGAACTGGGGGATGAGGAAATCGGTTCCCCCGAGAAAATCACTAAGAAGGCAGGCTGCCCAATCTATCCCGCCTCTTCTGTTATATCCAATGTAAGTGTATGGAACCCACCAGTGGAGCTGATTGAACATGCAGAGAAAGATATAGTCTCTCATGAGCCACCTAGTAGGGAAGAGTGGATCTCAGGAAGGAACAGAGTCCCACCTAGTGAGAGGGCAGCAGCCTATTGTCCAGACACTGCTACTTGAGGGGACAATTGTCCAACTTTCCAGCACGCCTGCCCTACACACACAAACCAAACAGCTACTTCAGGAAGTGATACCCTCCTCAATCCTGCTGCAGGAAAGGAAATATCCATCTCTGATCCATCGATGTCCGGATGACCATTGTTAAATCAACAATACCCTACACTGACATTTCTTTCTTGGAACATTGCAGGTTGGCGAGGGAAGATAGCAGATCCTTCCTTTCAAAAGTTTATTAGGGACTATGATAGAGCTCTTCTTCAGGAAACCTGGGAAAAGGAAGAACTGGAGCTAGATGGCTTTGTAAGCTATTCACTAAAAGCTGATTCTAGCTCCGGACATGGCCGCTCTAAGGGAGGCCTCGGGATCCTGGTCTCCACAAAGCTTAAAGCCAACCATATTAGTTTAGTTCCAACATCTAATACTATACTATCCCAGGTGACCCCCTCTAGGTTATATGTAATTGCTTGCCATATTCTGTTCTCTGAATTCTCTCTGCTGATAGTCAATGTATACATACCACCATGCTCAAAAAAAGACATTACCAGCAATATATGGGGTACAATTGATGATTATGTAGAACAACTTGAATGGTTATATCCTAAGGCAATTTTTGTCATAGCCGGAGATTTCAATGCATGATTAGGTACTAATGACGAAAATTTATATACCCACTTCCATCAGGTATTGGATACAGATGACTACTCATTGAGGGGAAAATGCCGAACATCTAAAGACAAAACATGTAATTATGCAGGGTATTGTTTTGCCCAGTTTACAAGAAGGAGAAATCTTTTAATACTAAATGGGTCAGTGAATGGCGATCCATTGGGAGAATACACTCATTTCACTAAGAGGGGTGGTAGTGTAATCGATTATATAGCAATCTCATACTCTGCATATAACTATGTTACCCGATTCGAAATTAGCAACAATACAGAAAGCGACCATCTACCCCTGTCAATGATGCTAACGTATCCAACTCACAGTAACCCCCGATTAGATCTATATTTGTACCCCAACAAAGACTTAGAAATGACTAGTAGTAAGAGAATTAAATGGTCACCAGCAGTGGGTATCACTCTGACTCAGCTACTGAAAACTGAGGAATATATGAATGACCGAAATGCCATTCTCAATGCTAGTTGTGACACTGAGGCAGTAAATCTTTTTCAAGCTCTGACCGGAAAACTAGGAGCTAAACTAAAAACTACGGTAACTAATGCAGGCCATCAAAGAGCTTTAGAAAGTCCTCGCTGGTTCGACAACGAATGTAAGCAGGCCAAGAGCCAAATGAGGAAACTATATCATAAGTATAGGAAAACTCATTCACAAACTCTATTAAATGAGTTTGTAGCCAGTAGACAAGTATACAAATCCTTGGTCAAGGAGAAAAAACAGCAAGCAACCACAAGGGCATGGCAAATTTTGCTAAAAGCCTCTAATGCCAAAGACACCAGTCTCTTCTGGCGAACAATAACAGGCTTAATGAATAATGGTTGGTCAGATCCAAAGTGTGTTATAGGGCCCAAAGAATGGATGCAGCACTATAAGGCATTGTTCTCAGACCCCATGTTTCAGGACACCCAAACAACAGTAGCAACAGAAGAGCTCCCTAAGTGGCCACCAGTTTCAGCTAAGGAGGTTGAAAGTCTTATCCAGCAACTTAAAAACAACAAAGCCCCTGGAATTGACTTTTTGCCCCCAGAACTTATAAAATCTAACATCACCTGGTGGACCCCCCTGCTGGCAATCTTATTTACATTTATTGATCAAACAGGATTGTTACCCATGGGCTGGAACACCTCTGTAATAATTCCCATACACAAAAAAGGAGCCAAAACTGACCCTGCCAATTACCGACCAATTAGCCTATTATGCGTAATAAGTAAGCTATATGCTAAACACCTCTGTAACAAGCTAATTGACTGGGTTCAAGATGAAAATATTATGGCAGTAGAGCAAGCAGGATTCAGTCAGGGGCGATCCACTATAGACCATTGTTTTGTACTGGATCATCTCATTGACAAATATGCAAAAAAGAAAAGGGGCAGGCTGTATGCAGCATTTATTGACCTCAAAGCAGCATTTGATTCCATACCCCGAGCGCGATTATGGGAAAAACTAGCCTCCACAACTATAGATAAAAGACTGCTTTTTCTAATCAAATGCCTTTACAACAATACCTGGTTGAGGGTACGCTGCTCCGTGGACGGGCATCTAACAGAACCAATGCCATCCCAAAAAGGGGTAAAACAAGGGTATGTCCTAGCCCCAATCCTGTTCAATTTATATCTGAACAATATTGTAGAGCATTTATCATCTCCAACACTCCACGCCCCTAAAATAGCAACTAAACCCATTTCAGCCCTACTATACGCCGATGATGCAGTACTTCTATCTCAAACTAAAGTGGGTCTGAAAAGACAACTAAGGGCATTTTCCAACTACTGTCAGAAGGAACATTTAGAGGTGAATTACAGTAAGACCAAAATAATGGTATTCTCAAAACACTTTAGACTCTCTAAGTGGTCCCTGGATGGGCAACCAATTGAACAGGTCAGAGTCTTTAAATACCTAGGTATGGTTTTTCAGTCATCAGGAACCTGGACAGCTCAGCAAGAACATGTGGTAGAAAAAGCCTCACAAACTATAAAAATCCTGAAACAGTTCTTTTTCACCAAAGGTCACAATTTTATACCAGCAGCACTGGAAGTGTACAGAGCCAAGCCATTAGCACAGATGCTATATGGGATCCCCATATGGGCCAATAGAAATCTAAAATCATTAGAAATTGTACAGTCTAAATTCCTCAGACAAATATTTGCTGTCCCTAACTGCGTCCAAAACACCACATTAAGGCTGGAAAGCGGCCTCCTCTCCGTGCACACACAGGCTTGGCTCAGGGCACTAAATTACTGGCTAAGACTGAATCGAGCTCCCTCTGGTTTGCTTCCTCTTGTCATGAAGGATTCTCATGAGAGTAGATGGATGAAAGATATCAAATCCAAAGTATACTCTCTGGGACTGTCGCCTGATCTTCTAGTGACCAATGAGTATAGTAGGGCGAGATGTTTACTAGAACAGCGTATACATGACATTGAATATCAAAATAATCTGTCTGTCACCAATAAATTATGCCCCTGGTATGACAACTCAGCGTTAAGTCACCCAAAAACAATGGCACAATATCTAAATGTGCTAACAGTCCCAAAGTACAGAAGGGCCTTTTCATGCGCACGATTTAATGTCATGCCTTCAGCTGTGCTAGAGGGTCGCTTTAAAGGAACACCTTTACAGAATCGCACATGCCCATGTGGCGAAGGTGTTGAAACACTTGCCCATGTGTTACTGCTTTGCTCCTTTTATAGAGAGGTGCGGCAAGAATTACTTTTCCCCATGTTAGTAAAGAAGCCAGGTCGTTCATCTGACTTTTATATATCATTACTCCTCGGAGACCGAGATAATCAGATGACACTGCTGATAGCTAAATTTTTAGCAGCAGCAATCAAAATGAGGTCAATCATGATTTTAAGCCAATAATCATTTATAGCTTATTTGTCCAGATTCTGTACGGGAATGTTGCATGTATATGCACCTATTTTTATGTATTTACTTTTATGATTTGGTATGTTAATTTTATATCTATTTATATGTTGTCTTTTTTGCTAAGGCCATGGCTAATGCAAATAAAATATTAAAAAAAATAAAAATAAAAAAATTGTTTTTAATCTGTGCCCATTTCTAATCCAGATATCCGAAAATAACTCAGTCTTCTACCACTTCCTTAGCATCTCAGAGAAAATCTGTTGGCTCCCTCACACGTCCATTACTTTTTTGTCTTGAATGATTTTATTCTTCATTCACTCTTACTTCAAGGATCCCACTATTTCTTTGTTCTTTGGTTTGTTTCAGTGAGTCATTGTCTTGGTTGGAATTTGTTCAGTACTGTAATTTTTGTTTGAGTTTTTGCTTCCAGTCATACTATGCCAAGAGTTTGTCATTATAAAACAACATAAACAGTTGTTTGATTGCAAGCACTCAGTCTCCACTGCTCTACATCCTGGATACTGCACTCTTTCTGCTACATGAATATTCATGTCTCATGTTCATTAATATTTTACAGAATTTATGAAATTATAATGTAAAAATTATGACATAAACCTATTTCAAAAATTAACATACATTCATAATCTGTGTTTATATATGTGAAACTAAAAGATGCAGTAGAATTGTGTAGAGGTGCCAGCATTTTTTATCAGAACCTGCAATATTGGCCTGTACTTCCTTGAGTTTAAATATAGATTTTGGCATGAAGCTTAGTTTCTCCTCATATTAGATTTCTTTGTTGCTCTTCTACAAGTCATCTTCTTGTTAAAATGTCCTATATAGGGAAAGATACTGCTACCATAATTTCAACTGAATTATAATTCCAATAGTTACAGTAATGTCTAAATCAAGAAGAGCAGCACAATTTTCTACTGATTCGATGGAAGAAACACAAGGTCTATCCTATCAGATGACAGCAGTGTAAACCAAGGAGCTCAACAGTACACAAGTTAATGAAGTAATCTGTTACATGTCTTTGTCCATAATAACTGCAAGGAAGCAAATGCTTAATATAAAGTTCACCAGCAGGGAAAATTTTATATCTGTACACTAAAATGTAAATAGGGTTACAAAGGATCTGATTTGTGTAGTTAAGTTTCATATTTGTACTCCTGAGAATATTGAGGTATTCTAGTGACAGTGACGTCTCATTATTGTCACAGCACACTCTGAATAGCTGTAAATGTATGATCAGGTTTGCACAATTTTATCTTTTCATATTGGCAAATAAAGGAGCCAAGTAGAGATGTGCACAGAAGGAATATATAGCATTTCATTTCATTTTTCATTTTGTTTCATTTCATTATTAATGATTTTTAAAAGAATTTCTGAAATGAATTGGACCAAAATAGAATGATTTGTTGCACTTTAAAAGGGGTCTCCTGGGTCCCAGAGCCAGCACATTTGGTGGGTAGCTTCCATTGACCCTTCCCTTTAAGTCCTCCAAATTTGGAGAGGTTTGGGTTTCAGGGGATTGAGTTATTCAACTTGGACCCACTCCCAAGTGAGTATCCCCAGGAAAAATTATTTGTAATTGGAAAGTTATGTGATCAAAAATAATGATCCCAGGCACCTAGCAGCATGAAAATTACAGCAGAGCTTCGTCAAGCTGTTATCTGTAAATCCTCCAAATTTGGAGAGCTTTGGGGTTCAGGGGGCCAAGGTATTCAACTCCAAAATGGGTCCTTGAGGAAGCTCCGCTGTAATTTCCATGCCGCTAAATGCCTGTGATTACTATTTTTGAGTAAGTAACTTTCCAATCACAAATGATTTTTCCTGGGGGACCCACTGGGGAACCCCAAACATCTCCAAATTTCAAGGGCTTAAACCAAAGAGTCCAAGGAAGCTGCCCTCCAAATTTGGTGCCTCTGGGACAAATCATTTCATTTTCAGAGCAAAAAATGGCAGTTTGTTTCATTCCCTCACAAAACGCGTTCTAATGTTTCATTTCATAATAAATCGATTTGTTATGTAATGAAATGACAAGACAGTGTTTCTTTTTTCATTTGGTGCCCATCTCCAGAGCCAAGCTTTTCTACCAGGGTCTTCATGTGATTAAAATATAGTTAATGTGTATAACCCGATCCCCTGCTTTTCTCTCAGCTAACTATGAACAGAGTGATTACATCGTCTTCTTTCTAAGGTAAGTCTATATTTAAACTTTATCATAGCCCTCGGAATTCAACTCTTTTGCTGAGGAGAATTAAATATTTGAATGACATCTGACTCTAATTGAAAATAATCTCAAAACAGAATTTATGAAAACGGAATAAGCCTCCCTAGGTCTGAGAGAGCAGCAATTATTTATGAAAACCAGACAGTCATAAAGGGTGGGATTCACTGCCTTGCAGGAGAGGAAGGAGATAATGGGGGAAAGTGTTTTGTTGGCCAGAGTCGTGTGTAAAAGAGATGAATGATTAAATTCAAGCTTCTGGTAACAAGGGTCACAACTTGTACTTAACCAGAGGTGCAATAAATGACAGCTTTAAAAAATAACTTTACAATATTGAGCATCCCTATTTCTCAATGATTTTGATTCTAGTTTGATGGTCAGTTAGGTCCCTAGCCAAATTCAGGCAAGCGTTCTCGAACAAGTAGGGGTGGGACCCTGGATATGTGCACCATATTTCTCCACTTCTGACCTCTCCCTACTCACAGGAAAAGGAGCTACTTCTGTCTTCAGCTGAATGCATTTACTAAGCTCCAAAAGACTGGGAGGCCTGCCTTGGAAGAATCTTGGTCATAACTGATGCACAGAACCGAACACTTGAATAGGAATTCTGTCTGTTTCATCCATCCATCCATCCATCCATCTATCTATCTATCTATCTATCTATCTATCTATCTATCTATCTATCTATCTATCTATCTATCTAGCAGTAGTGTAGCTGAATACACAATGCTTCATAACCAGATTTGAGTTGAGCACTCAAAGCCTTTGGCTTTATTGGTAGAAGCATGTGTTTCATCTCATCCCATATTTGATTTTTGTAAGAAGTCCAATTCTTTGTATGACAAATATGAAGAAATTTGTGAATTCTAGTAAGCTGCTTATCAAAAAACAGGGAAGTAAAGGAAATAATTATGGGTGTGAACTGCTAGGACTCTGCATATGTTTATGCATAATTAAAAATTCTACATTTCAGGATTAACAAATGTTACTTGTATACTTCCATTATCTTAGAAGTGTATTACAAACATGAGTGGCCCCATAAGGGTATCAGTGGAGAATGCTATTTAAAGAAAGTCACCTTACACTAGCTTTGACAAGTGAAAATTAAATGTTACAGTATGGCAATATTTGCTTTGCCTGAACATTGGAACAGGATAGATTTTCAGCACTTCAATATGGATAACAAAGATTAAAGTTTAAAGTGCGACATTGCTAGGGATAAGAAGACTTCAGAGCTCAATAAATTCAAAAAAAGTTCTACAGAAACAATATTTCACATTTTTAAACACTTCAACACATTTCACTGTTAGCCTTAACAGAGTTTTCCGTATCCATCCTTCATTTTACATCATTTGCTTTTTCCCTTGCTCAGAACAAGTATGGCATGGTAAGTGCATTCACCACTTAGAGCTGGGATCCTCAAACTAAGGACCGGGGGCCAGATGCAGCCCCCCAGGGTCCTGAATCCGGTTCCCAGGACCAATTGCAGACCCCCCCACCTACCCCCTGCTTCACAAGCAAGCCAGCCTCCACAGCTGCTTCTATTGCTGAGGCAGTTCAAAACAGTGGGCTATGTCACTTCTCCCACTCCCCCACCATTGGCACTCTGGCAAATGGGGCTGTTCAAAGTGGGAGGGCCACAGCAAGGTCCCCCACCTCCCCACCCATCACCCAGATGGTCAGGGCAGTGGCTGCAGCTGAGTAAGCCACTGTAAAACAGGAGGGCTGCAGCAAGGTCCCCCATCCCTCCATGGCCCCAAGGCCCCATCCCTGCTCCTCCACTCTGCCTGCCTGCCTTCCTTGTGTGGCCACCACCTGTGTTATTGTGGTTGTGAGGAAAAAAAGGGGCAGGCAGAGCCAGTGACAGCCAGCTGTGGCAGTGGACTGACGGAGGAATGCACGGTGAGTGACCGAGGGAAAATGGAGTGACTTCCCACTAACTGAGCCCCCTCTGAGCTGCTGCCTTGCTCCATGGAGTGAGGGAGGGGAGGATGGGACCCAGACATGGCTGGAGGCTAAGGCTGCCACCACCACCACTGGGTTAGAGACCAGCGAGGAGGAAGTGGTGGTGGAAAAAGAAAGGAAGGGAAGGCCAACAGTAGCATGGGCCTGGTTCCTGGGAGGCTGGCAGGGCTGCATTTGTCCCCGGTTGGTGATGGGTGGGCTGGTGAGCCAACAGAGCACCTCAGCCTGACTGGGCTCAGCTAGCGAGTGGGCTGCAGGTGGCTTTGGTCAGGCTTTCCTGACTCCCCTCCCTCCTTCCCGGTCTTTGCTCCATCCCTTGGCCAGGCCGTGAGAGGAGGCAGCTTTCCCTCTGGGACACATCAAGGGCATGATGGCCAGGGCACATGGCTGGATCTGGGTGCAGTGGTGCCAGTTTTGCCACCCTTGTTGCTCCTCATCTTGAGTGGCTGCCCAGAAGGTGATGAGGGGCCTGAGTTTGTCTGGGCTGCCGCCTCCTTTCCAATGCAATGAAGCAAGGGAGGAAGGAGAGCTGCTCCAGCCGCTGCCACTGGAGGAGGAGGAGGGGGAGGAGGAGGAGGAAGAGGTGCAGCAGATGCATCCCAGCAGCACCACCTCAGGGTATTGATTCGGAGCAGGAGGTATTGCTGGGCCCCCAGAGATGCACTGATCATGGGCCAATCCCTTCCTCCTTTTTTTCTGAGTCAGCCTTTTTGAGGGGGGGGAGGGACTGTGGTCTGCCCCCCAGTGGTAACTTTGAGGACCCCTGACATAGAGGATCATATTTTGAATTTCATATTACACACATCTTGATATAAGCCACCGCCTCCTTCAGCGAGGGGTTTTTTCCCTCTCATCTGAAGGAGACGGTGGTAAAGCCCATTCTGAAAAAACCTGGCCTGGCAGTGGACGATTTAACAAATTATCGCCCAATCGCCAACGTCCCATTTATGGGCAAAGTGATCGAGAGGGTGGCGGCAGTCCGGCTGCAGTCATACCTGGAGGATTGGCAGTGCCTCGACCCATACCAGTCTGGGTTCAGGCCCCGTCGGGGTACCGAAACAGCTTTGGTCGCCCTGCAAGATGACCTTCTCAGGGCGGCCGACAGGGGTTGCTCTACCCTGTTGGTCATCCTGGATCTGTCAGCGGCTTTTGATACCGTCGACCACGGTATCCTGCTGGACCAGCTCTCTGAGGTCGGAATCGGAGGCACTGCTTGCAGTTGGCTCCGTTCCTTCCTGGAGGGCCGGCCACAGTACGTGCAGCATGGGGGGGAGTTATCGGCCCCTTGGATCCTCCCGTGTGGGGTTCCACAGGGGTCGTCTCTGTCCCCCATGCTGTTTAACATCTACGTAAGGCCGTTGGCGGGGGTCATCAGGAGTTTTGGAGTCTGCTGTCATCAGTACGCTGATGACACGCAGCTCTATCTCTCCGTTACCACCTCTGCAGTGGAAGCTGTGAGGATCCTCGACGGGTGCCTGGAGGCCGTACTGGCTTGGACCAGGGCGAACAGGCTTAAGCTCAACCCCGAGAAGACGGAGGTCATGTTCTTTGGGAGCTCGCCGTCGGGATACGGTGGCCCTCTCCCCTGTCTGGGGGGAGTTTCCCTGCAGCTCACGGAGAGGGCGCGGAATCTGGGTGTGTTCCTGGACCCGGCGCTTACCATGGAGTCCCAGGTGGCGTCAGTGACCAGGTTCGCCTATTACCATCTCCGTCGGATCGCCCAGATCCGCCCGTACCTGGACGCGAACTCTCTGAGAACAGTGGTCCAAGCTCTGGTGATCCCAAGGCTGGACTACTGTAACGCCCTCTACATGGGGCTGCCCTTGACTCTTCTCCGGCGCCTGCAGCGGATACAGAACGCAGCGGTCAGGCTGGTGGCTGGTGTGCGTCGTTATGACCACATCACCCCAGTTCTGGCCCGCCTGCACTGGTTACCCGTTGCAGCCCAGATTAGATTCAAGGTCTTGGTTTTAGTTTATAAAACCCTCCATGGCTTGGGACCAGACTACCTGGCAGAGCGTATCGCTCAGCGATCAACCTCGGCCCGTCCCGTTCGGCAGGCGCGAGCGCACTTGCTTCGGGTCGCCACTCCCTGTGAAGCCCGGAAGATGAGTACTCGGACCCGGGCTTTCTCAGTGGTGGCCCCCAGCCTCTGGAATTCTATCCCCAGTGAAGTGCGCTCTGCAGAGTCCCTGCTGGCCTTCCGGAAGGCTTTAAAAACCTACCTTTTCCGGGAGGCCTTTGGCGATTCCTAACTGAGTTTTTTCCCCCCCGCCATAGCAACCTGTTTTAATGACCATCGTTTAGTCATTGAGGTGCCATAAGGTTTTAACTTCTTGTTTACTGTTATTTCATTTGTCTTGTTTGTGCACCTATTGTAATTTGTGTGGCTATTGTAGCCTTGTAAGCCGCTTAGAGTTCGCACTGAAGATAAGCGGGGTATAAATGCAACAAATAAATAAATAAATAAATAAATAAGCTAAGAATAAATTAACTAGCTTTCTGTTCTCTATATTATTTTTTGTTTGCTGCTCAGCACTTTTAAGACAGAGTGCTAATTTATTGTTTTCTTTCTCTGATTGTTTTTTCAAATTTAGTGCTAAGCTGCTTAAACTTTCCATAGACTGGAGGTTGGCAGGAAAATGCATGTAAATATAATAAACAACCTGGACATTTTGCAACCGAGACAAAGGCACTGCAGCTATTTATCTTTATAGTTAATTGTTACTATGGTGGGCCCAGGACCTCTCAGCATGCAGGGAGAGGTATTTCTAGCCCGTCTTCTATCATTGCTTTATTTGAGCCATATGTGATGAGTAGAGGTGGGTATGAAACAGAAAACTGATGGTTCGGTTTGTTCTATTCCAGGCTCCCCTCAGTTCAGTTCATTTTGTTTCATATGAATTTTTAAACTTAAAAAAAATCATAGAACCAAACCAAAATGAACTGGTTCGGCTTACCTGGCTGGCATCAGTGGTGGCAATCCCAGCAGCGGCAGTGATCCCTTTGGCTGCCAGCAGGTAGCGCTAGCATATTAAACAAACAGACCACTTGGCTGGGTGAAATTAAAACTTAGAGCACCCCATTGAGCTTCCTGTTACTTCGAGGGTGCAAGGGAATTTTAAAAAAAACAGCACCGATCGGCCCCAGGAACAGCTGAAGAGTGCTATGAGAAAAAGAAGAAGAAGAAACCCAGATCATCTGTGTGGTCCCACAACGTCTGCCTCCTTAAAAGGTGGATTTTTAAAGCAAGGCAGAAAATTCCCTATCTCTCGGGTAAGTCAAAGAAACCTCGCTTAAAGGGGCATTACCGGGTTTTCTTTTCTTTTCTTTCTTTCTTTTTTTTCAAAAAGCCCAGTGGCCATGGGGATGGCATTTTTGGACACGGTTTATCTAGTAACTTAAACTGCTTTTGAAGGGACATGGGATATGCACTTAAGAGGTGAACTGGCTGAAGTTTATAAAATTATACACAGAGTGGACAAAGTGTTTTCCCTATCGCACAACACTAGAAGTAGGGGGAACTACATGAAAGTTTTGGGTGCTAGATCTCAAACAAATAAGAGAAAGTGCTTTTTCACCCAGAGTAGCACTGCTCTATGGAACTCCCTGCCAAAAGGAGTGGTGACAGCTGTTAACCTTGACAGCTTTAAGAAAGGATTAGACAAGTTCATGGAGAAAAGGGTATTAATTGGCTATAATTGTGGATGCCTAAGGACAACTTCTGGGTTGGAGAGATAGGCAAGATATCTCTCAAGGCTATTTGCAGGGAGTCATAACCAGGTGAAGACATCTGCTTGGGAATATCCTGAAGCAAATGGTGAGCTGCTGTGTGAGACAGAATGCTGGACTGGATGGGCTGTGGCCTATTCCAGCAAAGCTGTTCTTATCTTCTTATGTTCTTATGTTCTTAAGGAAGTGAAAATTTAAAAGAAAAGGAAGGAAGGACTGCAGGTGACATATACCACCAGGATGCTCAAAGTGATAAGAAACTAGTGATGTATTACTTTATTATTTTAAAAGCGTGCACTTGCGCGTGCACACACACACACACACACACACACACACACACACACACGATGTCACTGTACGTATTAATATATTAATATTTAAGATGAGACTTTTAAAACTATTTAAACAATCTTCATGATCAAGCCCTCAAAAAGGCAATTAATTTTTCTTCTTTTGTTGGTTTCAGTCAATGAGACTTGAATTGGAGAAAATTGTTGCAGAAAAAAAAACATGGATGAGAAATTTGGCACAGTGGTGTGTTCAAAATATGGGAATGAAGAAATAGCTGTATTTGGCTAAATTGCTAGCACCAGTACACTAAGTATTAACATCTCACTCTTTGCCTGTGAGCTAGATAATGATACTTTATTTATTTCCTGGCAGATCAATTGTTCTTTGTTACTCAGTGATCCTGCTGAATTAATGGAGACCAGGGGAGGGGGAGCTAACATCCATTTCATGGTTGGCATTTCAGCCTCAGCTCTTTGTAATGATTTCCATTCATCAAGAATCAGTTACTGACTGCAGCTGCTCACCTCTTCCCGCACCTGAGCCAAGTTATACCTGTAAGCTGAAGCTTCATTTTCATTTGGCTCTTGCCAGCTCACAGCCCCGTGATTGCCACTTCACTTCCGTCATAGCCACAAAGAAGTGGTCAAAATCAGCAAAAAAAGAAAAGTAAGCTGGAATTGTATTTTATTTCTAACAGCAGGTTTTAAAGGAGTCCCAAGACTGCCATTTCAAGCAGAATTTAATAAGCAATCTATACTACTTACCCATAATTTGCAAGAGGTTGGAATCCAAAATTCAGCAGCGAAGCAAAGACCCTGGCAGCTACTGATTCACTGGACACTTTGCATCATTTCTCCAAGTTCACTTTTCAGTAGATGTCTAAGACTACACAAGTGGCCATGAGCAAAAGACAGAGACCCATTGCAAATTGAGGTGGCTAAATAATTAACCCCACTAAGAAGTTCCAGAGGGGAAGTTAATAAAGTCCTGGCTGGGATCTATAGACAATGAATTATCCCACATTGCATTGTCTTCATGCGCAGCTGAACCACTTCTATAATGCAATTGCACTACATGGAATAGCAGCTGTTATCCTGAGAAAGGGTGATATTGGCCTGGTACAAAATAGAACAATTTTTTTTGCACAAGGGATTTTATTTTTTTAAAAAAGTGTTTCTTTAATGCATTTCCTAAAGATAAATGCATGCATTCCAAGGTGCAAGAATATATAGTATTTATATATGCACATACAGTATATGAAATATATGTATATGGAAGATGTATTAAACTTTAACTGTCTGTATTTTAAAAAGGCAAACTGGTACACAGCTACCCAAACATTCATGAGAAATAGAATTTAGAAAAGAAATTCTGGATAGTACTTTTGTGCAATTCACTATATTGAAATGTTTACTTATTGGTACGGTTGGAAACCTAAATTGATGGGATGTATTTTCTCTTGATGAGTTCTGATTAGAGATGGGCACGAAATGAGCGATTTTTTGTTTTCATTTTCATTTTTTCATTTTGTTACATAATGAAACGAAGAATGAATTTTGACTCCAAAATGAAACGAAACAACCCAAAACACGAAAAATTTTGTCGACCTCTTCGTTTTCGTTACGGCAAATACATTGAATTGTGCTAAATGGTAACGAAACAGCAATTTTTCATGTTCGTTTTCATTTTTTTGTTTCATTATGTAACAAAACAAAAATGAATTTTTTTGCAAAAAAACTCACAAAAATGAAAACGAACCAAAACGGACCCCTAAACGACCAAACGACAAACAAAACACCATTTTTTTGAGTCGTGCCCATCTCTAGTTCTGATTAGTAACAGATCAGTCTTGAAGTCACACAAATACACTATATTTTATGTAGCATCGCTTATGTTTGGAATGGAATCTTAAACTGGTTCAGAATAAAGCAGCCAACATTCTGAAAAAGGTGCCTCTAAACCATAGGCAAATTACTCCAGTATTTTAAGCAATACTGGAGTAACTGGTTTGGACAGCAACTGGTTTGGTTGCTGTTATTCAAAGCTTTAAAGAACTCAGGACCAGGTCATGTGGCAAACTGCCTTCTTCAATACAGTTGTTGTTAGGTGATATTGAGTCACCTAGAACATACGACAACCCCCCATGAATGACTGATCTCCCAAATGCCGTCTCCAGAACGATCCTGCTCATTTCTGGTCTAACTTACACAATCTAATGCTGAACATTGCATCAATATGCCTCCAGAATTACACACACACACACACACACACACACACACACACACACAAGGAAAAATCAGAAGCCTCTGTTTGTCCTATGTGGCATTTGTAACAATAAAGGCTTAATCTTAGAATGAAACTAAATTATCTAAATCATAACAATATTCATCTGAGTATCAAAGTATGTCTTGACATTGTCATAGTAATTCCAAACAATATCAGCTTGTCCAATTTCCCAGATTTTATTTATTTGCAATGTTTCTATGTCTCATAATAGCTAGTCTTTAAGGTGCCACAACATATTTTCTTCTTTATCATTCTGTTTTCACTGTTGATTTGTTTTCGGTCCAGTTTGCTTGATATATTTAAACAGCTACTCCTTCAGAAACATGATCCTTTGCAGTTGCCAATGACTGCTTTAAACTGTTATTCTCTGGGTTTTTATATACACAGGATACATATGATGTGCTCTACCACTATCCTGCTTCAGTTTCTATTTCAAGTACATTGAAATAGTTTTAAATTTGTCTTCTATACTATCCTATTGATATTTTAAATAAATACAATGAATTCAAATAATCAAGCTATGTGAGAAGATTACTTATTATATTCCAGTATTTGTGAGTACCTTATGCTCAATTATCCTATTTTATTTATTTATTTATTTATTTAATTTATTTATTACAAAATAACACAATCAAGCACATTATAAGCAAAATATCCTCCTCCTCCTCCTCCTCCTCCTCCTCATCATCATCATCACTACACACATGACCTAAGGGTTCAAAGTCAGGTTAAAAGGTAAGGTTACCCCCACACATGTGTGCTAGTCATGTCCGACTCTAGGGGTCTTGCCGAAGAGCCAGTGTTGTGCAAGTCTATAGCCACGTGGCTGGCATGGCTGCAAAGAAGCAAGGGAGATATACTGTACCAGATTATTCCTAAGGAAGGTAAGTTTTGTGAGGGAATTTAAGGATGTACAGATGTCTTCATCATCATGTAGATTTTCTGGGTGTTAGTTTAAAGTAAAATGGGCAGTCAAACATAAATGGTAGCATATTTGAAAAGTGCAAATAATCTTCAGACAGCCAATAGTACTGAAAGAGGAGAAGTGAAAATTATAGGAAATTTTCCAAATATAAGTACTGAAAAATAACACACCAAGACATGTATTATGGAGGACAGAAAAGTTTACCCAAGTCCAACTCAGATGAAAACTCAGCTCTTTCAAATCTTCAAGTTCCACGTTCAAGCACTAAACATCTGCTTAAGCAAGTAACTATCTTGACACTGTTTGGAACTCTGACAAAATGGGTCTCCCAATCACACAGAGGCCCAGATCGTCTTCTTTAGGTACACTAATAACATAAAAAGGTATAACTTTTGGAGGTGCATTGTCCTAAAAATATCAGTGTACAAATTGTTTGTGGCACAGTGAGTTGTTTGTCTCAGTGTGTCACTGAGATGTCTATGACAATTTCTTGGGACTGTTTTCCAAATATTGTGCTACTTGCATAGCTATACAAGAGGATTTTGTTCAGAAACTTCTACATGTCTTCAGGTCAGTCTAAGTAGAAACTATCTGTACACATTGCCACTCATGGTTCCCCTACATGGAATGCTGGAGACTAAGGGCTCGGTCACATGTCCCTTTAAAGAGAGTTTAAATTACTAAATAAATCGTGCCCAAAAATACCATCCTCATGGCCACCCCGCTTTTTGAAAAAAAAAGGAAAAAGAAAACCCGGTAATGCTCCCTTAACCAAGGTTTCTGTGACCTACCTTCCAGGCTCGGGAATTTTTGCCTCGCTTTTGAAATCCGGCTTTTAAGGAGGCAGACGCTGTGTGACCCCGCTGATAATCCGGGTTTCTTTTTACTTTTTTTTTTTTGCATAGCACCCACCGGCTGTTCCTGGGGCCGATCGGTGCTGTTTTTTTAATTTGGCTCCATATCGGAGTAACAGGAAGTCCGACACAGAATTAAATTCCCCCAGAAAAGTCTTCCGTTTTTTTTCAAGTGCTAGCGCAACCTGCTGGCCAAGGGGGCTGAACTGCACTTTAAAATTGAAAAACCAGATTTTGACGTGACACCTCTTCTCCCACATTTAAATCATGTGATGGGAAGAAGAGGAAAAGCCGGACCTTCAGAAGATCAGGATCGAAACCCAGGTGTGACCTTGGCCTAAGAGGACATGGGAGTTATAGAGGGCAGGGCTTATATTTACATCTCACCCCTTTCCCCAATTTTTAAGCTGCCACTAATAATTACTATCCTTTTCCTACTTTGAACAGGCTGCCCATTGGCAGAGGACTAAGGAATAGCACTTATTCTTCCCACATCCAATCATTCTAGGCATTCACACCACACCATTAAGGTTATATTGGCTACATTGAAATAGTATTTCGCTAATGCATTCAGCAAAAGGGTATGGTGGTTCAGCAGGCCAGAGCACTGAAAACTGTCAGCCACAAGGCTGGCAGCTCAGTGTTTCACATCTAGGTGCCACACATCAGAGCAAGCTCCCACTGTTAACCCCAGCTCCTGCCAACCTAGCAGTTTGACAGCATGTCAATGCAAGTTGATAAATAGGTACCTCCTTAAAAGGGGAGAAGGTAAAATAGTGTTTCCTTGCAGCCATGCCGGCCACATGGCCATGGTCTTGCACAACACTGGCTCTTCAGCTTGAATACGGAGATAAGCACTGCCCCTAGAGTCAGACACGACTAGCACGTATGTGCAGGGGAAACCTTTACTTTTACCTATACTTTAATGCATTCAGCAGCACAACCATTTTCTATAGGGTTTGGACAAGTGGAGAATTAAATAGATTGAGATATTTTAAAAATTGCAATCGGTGGGTGATCTTTGATCAACAGAATTTTGAAGAATTTCCTTCTTTCCTTTCTTCCTGGCCAAAATCAGACCCACTCCCAAAAATTCTGCCTGGGGAAGCACATCATTCTGTGGCTAAGGAAATTGGCCAGGCCACCACTTCACATTACAGTAATGTTTATATGTTTATATATTTGTTTATATATTTGTTTAGTATTTATGTTTATATGTTTATATGTTTATATGTTTGTTTAGTAAACAAGCAAGAAGTAAGTCACTTTCTAGCCACTCCCAGAAATAACCAAATATCCTCACCTACATTCATAGAGATGTGTGGTACAAAAAAAAATATGAGTAAAGGTATGCAATTTCACTCAGCTTTGTTATGGGAATCAGGATATTCCATGTTTGGTTTCTCTTCAAGATATGAAGGTATGCACAAAAGCAACTGTCTATCATAATCCCATTCTCAGTGTGGCAGGAGCCATCAGTTTTAACAGAATATTTCCCCTATTTTCTATCAATTTGCTGGAAAATAAAAGAAAACCACCCCCTGCTTGATTACTAAGCAAGAAGAGTTGTGGCACATGTCCAGTCTTATGAAAGTGATTAATGGGCATGTTAATGTGGCTTCAAGCTGTTCAGCAAGCACTTTCAAAGAGAGACAAATGGGCAGTGTCAGGCTGTTAATGTGAAATGCTGCACTTTTCAAGCATTCTCTTTGGTTCACACAAAGAAGGTACTCATCAGGGTGAACTAGATGTTGCTTTAAAGGCTGTCTCCTCCCTCCCCCAGATAGATAGATAGATAGATAGATAGATAGATAGATAGATAGATAGATA
>JAHTLZ010000015.1:23270330-23324934 GCA_023846285.1 Phrynocephalus versicolor
AGATAGATAGATAGATAGATAGATAGATAGATAGATAGATAGATAGAACAAATTGGTCAGTTCAGGGCAAGATAAGTGTTGTTCCTCCCCATCTGGATCAAGACCAGATCAGAGGCTGAAAGGTTGAAGGTTTGGTAATGGTAGTTCTGCAGTCAGCTCATACAGCGCTGGAACCACTTTGGCTCCCTGGGTGAATTAGTGTGAGATTTGGGCATGCTCCTGGCATTGTGAGGTGCACAAGAGGGAGTGGGGCAAGGCCCTACATAACAGGGCCTCACCACCCATGTGGAAGCAATGGAGGAGGCTGCATTGGTACCGGTTGGACCTAGGCCTTGGCGTCCACATGGGTGACCCGGCTGAAGAAGTGGCCTGGGAGAAACCAGAGCACTGCTGGCCCAGAGCACAGCCGCAGCACACAGCTCAGCTTTTTAGTAGTGGGGTGCATCAGCACCCCACCAGGTTGGGAGATTGAACTGGGGGACCATCACAAGGGGTATCCGTACCAGCGGTAGCACTGGTGCACCAGCCCTGGCCTGCAGGTCGCCCCCCTTCTGCCCACATTGGCACCCCCTTTGGCAGCCAGGTGCTGCACAGTTTGGCAAAGCAAGGCAGAGCCGCCACTTTTGCTTTCAGCACACCAGGATTTGGGGTGCTAAGGCCGGCCCCTGACTGCAGCAGGTAGGGCGGTTAATGGAAGAATCCGGTGAGTTCCCAAATGATTAACAAGTTATGCCTCTCCAACCCCTTGGCTCTGCAGATAGTGTAATCATAGTCGAGGCCAGGAATGGAATCGCGCCCCTGCCAATGGTAGTTGAATGGTATAGTTTAGGCCAGCTGAGGGGATGCTGCTCTTGTATGGCACCCCATTGGGGCTGTGGAACTTGCCTGCCTTGATGATAAGGTTGGGTGGTCCACTGGAGTCCCCAGGGCCAATGGTTCCTCGCCCCACAGCAGCCCCCCTTTTCTACCGATTGTACTCAGTAAAGTGTAGCCCAAGTTTCAGCCCAATACACTGTTTCACTTATTTATTTTGACTTGGGTTTTTTTTCTAAAGTCCTGGAGATGAGTTCTACTGTTCTTGTAGGGCAGAAGCTCCATCTCTCAAGTAACATTATTTCGGCTTGGAAACTGTTTTGATTTTTAGTTGAGTTAGCCCTGAAAAAGGAAAGAAATTAGACCCCTGGTCTTGTTTATTCTCCCATTTGTTTCTTTTCACCTCATTATCTGCAGCAAATGAAAGAAAAGGGCTACATTCTGCTCAAAACAGTGTCCTTTCCAGGGAATTGTGTGCAGGAAAGGAGACATTTTGCACTTGAATTGGATTATTTCTCTAGAAACATGTGTGTGTGTTCCAGAACAATTATGAGTCACTATGAAATAAGATTTCTAAGAAGGGGAAACATCTTTAATGAAAACATCTTGCTGTGAGGAGAAGAGTGAAATTCACAATGCACTTCTTGGCTGCTGCAGATTTCGAATTTAAACTTTACCTCATGTTATTTCAGCTGTGCCAGCTACACAAGTAGTACACTCAAATAAGGCACTTCTGCTCCCCTAGGGAAACTGATCTCAAACTGACTCAACTTCCAGAACTCCTCCAGGGATGATTAGAACAATTTTGTGATCCATTCGTATAAATACTTGCTGAAGTCCTGTCACTTGGGGCAATAAGTCACATTAGAGTAGGCCTTTTGAATCAGTGGGGATCTGGTGAGTCAGCTCCTTTGTAAGTTCCATTTGATTCAAATGAGCCTTTGGGGTAGTGAATTTTCACAGGAGTTGACTCCCACTTATTCAAAAGGCCTATTTTAGTGTGACTTACTGCATTAAATAACAGGGTATCTGCTATTGGGACTACTCCTTGCCACACAGTCCTACCCAAAGTGACTGAGTTCCTGTCAGTCACAAGCTTGATTCCTACATCACCTGGAGGCTTGTTTTAACTATGCCTTCCATTCTGCTATGAGAAAAGATGATGTTGATTTTTTTTTTTTTGGGCAGAAGAACAAATCTATTTTATGCTTCTGCAGCATACATGGGCTAATAAAAGGCATAAGGAAGACCAGATAATTTCCCATCACTGAGCTGAAGCCTTTGAAAAGAGTAGGTAAATATCTATTAGAAATGAAGTTTAAATTTTACAATTTTAGCCTATACGCACTTACCAAACAGTAAGTCCCACTGATTTCAATGGGATTGTAGATACTTATAAGCTTGTACCATAAGGTTCTTTTCCAGATGCAATATTTTATACTTCTAAGTACCTGTGAAATGAGTAAGATCTGAGTTAACACCTTATATAACAATTACTGAGTTGCTTTTCTCCACATAAAATATATCATATGGGTGAAATTCGTCATATTCATTTTACCTAGGGAAAAAATGAGAGAATATGTTTTTACCTACAGGCATTATTCCTCCAAATGATTGCAAATGATTTACAGAGACATCTGCTGGCTGGGACTATTTGCCAGCTCTGAACTGCAGCAGCGTGTTGGCTCACGGCAGACATGACAATCCCAATTCATGGAATTCTACATGACAAACTTTATGTTACAATGTTTGAGCCAGATTTGCCTGACAAATTAAGAAAGAT
Source organism: Phrynocephalus versicolor (assembly GCA_023846285.1). Taxonomy (NCBI): domain Eukaryota; kingdom Metazoa; phylum Chordata; class Lepidosauria; order Squamata; family Agamidae; genus Phrynocephalus; species Phrynocephalus versicolor. Next base: position 23,272,927 of record JAHTLZ010000015.1, read on the forward strand.
TTGAAAAGAACAAATCAGTGAGTGTCAACTATTTCTTTGCCCCCCCTGGACACCAGTTCCTGAATATATCCAAACACAAATGGATGATAGTAATGCTGGGGGTGGGCTGGGGCTGACAAGATGGCTAACATGATCATTTCTCCAAATTCATCTGATGACAGTCCTTGTCTCCAAGGGCTGCCATAAGTGGGTTCCCGGCATTCTGTACTTTTAGCAAGAGGTCCCTGTGGGCACGTATCTCTAAAAATGCATGACTATCCATGTGTTTGCCTTTTAGGCTCACACCTGTCTCATTATGCTAGGTTGTTCCAAGTAATCTCATTATGATTTACCCAGCTGCCTCATATTCGGATACTGTTTTGTATCTTAGATATACACATTAGAATGTAGAGAAAATTATTGGTAGGATGGAAAAAATTATAGCTGTTAATATATATGAGTATTTTTACCTTGCCTTTCTCCTTGGAAAAGGACCCAAGGCAGCTTAAAGTAATGAGGGATAATATACAGTCCAGTACAATTAAGGGACATCTTACAGTATTGATAGACCACCTTACATTAAAGCTACAAGGTTATAAGTAATTATAAACACAAAGTCAAGATTCTCCTGAATCTCATTCAAATCCCTAATATTGATGGCTATTAGAATTTATTTATTTATTTTCAAGTACTTTTACCCCACCTTTCTCCTTGGAAAAGGACCCAAGGTGGCTTACAGTATAATACACAGCCCAATGCAATTAAGACATGTTCAAGTATTTGAGAACAAGGAATTGAAGGACATCTTACAGAATTAATAGACAACATTACATTAAAGCAACACGGTTATAAATAGTCATAAACACAAAGTCTATGTGAACCCATAGATTCATATAAAATACACATGGTAGTCTATCATTCAGTGAAAGCTTGCTTGAAGAGAAAGGTCTTTGCCTGTTTCCGGAAGGACAACAGAGATAAGTCAATCCTGGCCTCTAGCGTGAGGGAGTTCCAGAGTCTGGGCAGAGCAGCTGAGAAGGCCCTTTCATGGGTTTCCCACAAGATGTACCTGTGAGGGTGGTGGGATGGAGGGAAGGGCCTCTCCTGATTATCTTAACACCCAAGCTGGTTCATACTGTGAGATTCGATCTTTGAGGTAGCTTAGACCCAGGTTGTATAATGCTTTGTAGGTCAAGGTCAGAACCCCTTGAATTGTGCTCAATAGATGATTGGTAGCCAGTGGAGCTGCTTTAATATGGGTGTAATATGATATCTGTGATACTCTGTCCAAGTCAGCAGTCTGGCTGCTTCATTTTGGACCCACTGAGGTTACCTGAGACTTTTCATCACTAGTCCCACAGCACACTACAGTAGTATAGCCAGGATGTCACTAGGGCATGTGTCACCTTGACCAGAGCTGGTTTCTCAAGAAAGGGGCATAACTTGTGTACTAGCCTTAATTGTGCAAATGTGCTCCTGGCCACAGCCAGGACCTGGGCATCCAAGCTCAATGATGAGTCCCCAAGAGCACCCACACAAGCTGTGTACCTGATTTTTTCAATTGGAGGGTTACCCCATCCAGTACAGGTTGTATCCTTATCGCTTGTTCTCCCTTTAGACTGACCAGGAGCACCTCTGTCTTATCTGATAATCTACCCAGTGGTTTTATATAGATAGGAGACAGAACAGAACCCTGGGGAATTCCACAGGTCAGCAGCCATGGTGTCAAACATGAATCACCTAACAACACTTTCTGTGTTCTATCCAGCAGGAAGGACCGGAGCCACTTTAATGCAGTAACCCCCATTCCCATTTCAGAGAGACGAGTGAGGAGGATGCCATGGTCTATAGTGTCAAAAGCAGCTGAGAGGTCTAGCAAAACGAAAAGGGACACAGATCCCCTATCCATTTCCCTGCATAAGTCATCTACTAATGCAACCAGTGCCGTCTCAGCCCCATAGCCAGGTCTGAAGCCAGACTGAAATGGATCCAGGTAGTTTCTCTCATCCAGAAACCTCTGGAGCTGAAAGGCCACAACCTGCTCTAGGACTTTTCCCAAGAATGGGATATTCGATACCGGTCAGTAATTGTTGAGTATCATTGGGTGTAAGGAGGGGTTTTTAAACAGTGGTTTTATTATGGCATCCTTTAAGCATGCCAGAATCCTGCCCTGTTGTAAGGAGGCATTCAGTGCTCTTCCTAACCAGTCAGCCATACCTACACTTGAAGCATTTTTGATCCATGAGGAGCAAGGATCCAACACACATGTGGTGGCCCTCACTTCCCCAAGGGTCTTGAACATATCATCTGTCTGTAGGAGCTGAAAGGATGCTGAAATTCCCAAAGGGTGGTTAAAAAATCATCTGGATTCATCAACCTTCTGGGACATATTGCTTTTGTCTGACTCCCCCTCCCAGGCCAGGCTGTGAGATACAGCAAGCAAAAGCACAAAAGCTTATGGAAGATGGTGCAGTATTGAAGTGTAACAAACAAACAAACAAACAGACAGACAGACAGACAGACAGACAGACAGACAGACAGACAGACAGACAGACAGACAGACAGACAGACATATATATATAGTGGTCTGTCCAGGACAATGGGACTACAGAAAGTTCCTTTACCTCAATGTCCACACTGTCCATATCAGGGCAGAAGTCCAGGTCTAAGGTGTGGCCTGCAGGATGAGTTGAGTTAATTACCATTTGGGCCAGACCCATTATTGACATGGAGGTCATGAAGTCTTTGAACACTCCTGACAGAGCCGCTTCAGCATGGATGTTAATGTCCCCCAGAACGATGAGCTGAGGGGACTCTAACATTGGCTCAGTTATCAGTTCAGTAAGCTGAGGTAGAGTAGTTGTTGTGCCATGGGGAGAACAATACTGCAAGATAATTATCTTGTCCCTGGCTCCTACTTTTAAGTACATACATTCAAAACCAGGAAATTGGGGAACATGGCATCTAGCAAGAGGGATGGAGTTGCAGTAGACTATTGCCCCTCCACCACCCTGCCTGTTGTTCCACAGACAAACCTGGAGGATAGAGCTGAGTGAGCTTGACACCTCTGGCCTCATCCATCCAAGTCTCTGTGATGCAAGTGAGATCAGCACATTCTTGCAGGATCAGGTCCTGAATGATTGTTGATTTCCCATTCATTGATCTTGCATTTACTTGCAAAGTTTTCAGTCCAGAGATCCTGTCACTACGTTTTTCAGACCAATTCAAATGTATGTATGTATTTATTTTTATGTTTATATACAGTAACCCCCACCGATCGTGGGGGTTAGGGACCCACCCAACCCGCAATGGCTGAAAATCCGCAATGTGGATGCGGGTCGGGTGGGGCCTGTGGGGTGAAGGGCAACCCCCAGCAGCGTGTGGCAGTGGCGTTGGGAGTTCGGATCATCCACCACTGCCGCTGGGCACTGCACAGAGCTGCCTTGGAGCAGCGCGAGTGGCGCTGTGGGGGGTTTGGATCCCCCGCTGCCGCCGCCGGGTGCTGCGCAGAGCCGAATCGCTTCCCGCGCACCCGCTACACCAGGGGAGGGCGGGCAGGCAGTGAGCGATCTTAGGAAAGGGCTCTGGCTGCTGAGACAGGGGAGGGCAGGTGAGCTGTGCGCAATGGTTCCCCTTTCCCTTAAGCCCTTTGGGGGGTACTGTGGTCCCGCGATATAGCGGGGCTGCGGTCTGTGAATCGCAAAAGGGCGGGGGACCACTGTACTGCCAGATTTTCCCAAAAGGGAACTCAAGGCGGTTAACAAGTGTAAAATTCCACAATGCAGAGTTCAAAGGAATAATAATCGGTTCCAAAAATAAACATAAAAATAATGAACAACCAACAACGGAACCCAAAATTAAAAAAAGAAAAAGAAAAACTAACAGAAAAACTGACAAACAGTCAGAATGATAATGCTAAAGCAAAATGGCAAAATAAAAACTTGAATGTACCTTTGGAGTTATCAATATTCTTTAGTCCTTCGTTCTTATGTAGTACTGAGGAGCGTTAAAATGCCTATGTCTTCCATTACCCAAAACAGTAACAATAGGTTTTCCTACTTTGCCTTGCCTGTTGTTTTACTCTGCAGTTTGAGCAATATCTGCAGCACCAAGTGCAGCACTAAGTGCAGCAGCCCAACGTTAGCGCCCCAATAATTACCTGTGGAAAGAGGGGGGAGGGGATGAGAGCCTGATTGCCTGCTCTCTCTGGTGGCAGCTGCTAGCCATGTAAGCTTTGGTCTTAGTTTCTCAGTGAACATCTCAGTTTCCCATCATGCTGCTTCTCAGTGAGAAATGTCATTTTGATGTGAATGGGAATGAGTCAATCTTTTCTGTCATGAGTGAGAGTTCACCACATCTCTCACAAGAGCCAAAGATATACTAAGATGCTCTCAAAGCTCATTTATGCCCTACATTTACAAAGTGACCAGGATTCCTTGTATGACACTCTTAGCACTTGTAATTGTTTTTCCTGTTGGTCATCAACTGAGAAGCAAATGGAACATTATCTCTGTATTATGGAAAAGCAGTGAAACTTGAGTGTGGAAATTGTCTGTGCAGAACAGTAGACACTGTTCTGATTGCAAAAGTAAGGCAGGTAAAAGAAAACTGAGGGACTGAGGAACACAGATTTACTTTAAGCCTTGCATGCCAAAATGTTTGGTGGAGGATGTTGCAGAGTTGCATGGCAATCTGCAAAATAAGGATGCTTTCCCTGAAGGAAAACCTAGAAGGTCATATAGGAATGCAATGCCATATCCAGCTCTGCAGATGATTTGAGCCCATCTGGCTTGAGCCAAAAAATGAAAAAATAAAATGGTTGCAATGTATCCGTGCAATATGCATCATTTAATAAGAGTTATTTAACTTTGAACTTCAAAGGATTTGAGCTTTAAGTAATTTTGATTTTTTTAAATTTAGAAGACTACCCAATTTATTTTAATTAAAATTAAAAGAAAAGCCACTTTAACGTTTCTACTCAACAGGAATCTAATGAGGCATGTTGGTTCCTGTAGTTTTTAGCACAGTTGGAAGAGCTGAGAGATAATTTACTTCATTAATATTCGCTGAATGCAAATCATCATAATGACTGCAATAGGGAAGAGAAGAAATATGTCAAAAGGAAAGTTTTATGTGTCATAACAGTGCTAAAAGACAGAAAACAGTGGTAGCATTTTAATGGGATAACTGACCTGGCATCCTTCAGCACTACCACCTTAAAATCAAATTAGTTAAACCACTGGCCTGATTTCAGATTTTCTCTAGAGTCCCACAGTGCTTGACTCCTGGAGTATGGGAATGTTGGTTGATCATTTGTGGAAACTAAAGGTTAAAAATTAATGGTGCCAGGACACTACTCTGTTGGAGAATGTTTCTTTGATTTCTCCAGCAACTGTGCCTCCCTTGAAATTCAACAAAGAATCTTCAGTTCTGAAGTAGAATGGTGACAGTTTCTGTTAGTCCATGTTCTTTAGTAAGGAGGTAGAGTTTTTTAAACAACCATTGATGGTGGGCTGTATCACATGCTGTTCTGGTTATTTTATGTGTTTCAAAATGATTGTGCTTGGTTATTTTTAAGATTTGAGACATACAGCTGTTTCCAGGTCTAAAGCCATTCTGTTACAGAATTAGAGGAAGTTCAATTTTAGAGGCTTGAAGGTTTAATATCATTCATTCAAACACTTTGTTCCACAAGTTCTCAAGAAACTTAAAGATGAAATTGCTGATGTCCTAGCCAAAATATATAATATTTCCCTAAAATCAGATGTTGTGCCTGATGACTGGAAGGTAGTGAATATAACACCAATCTTCCAAAAAGGATCCAGAGATGATCCAGGCAATTACCAACCAGTCAGTTTGACATGTGTCCCAGGTAAAGTGATGGAAACTATCTTAAAAGATAAAATTAATAGTCACATAGAAGAGAAGGTGCTGCTGAAGGACAACCAACGTGGCTTTTGCAAGGACAAATCATGCCTCACTAATCTGTTGGAATTTTTGGGAGTGTCAGCAAGCATGTGTATAAGGGAAATCCAGTTGACATTTTTTATCTGGATTTTCAGAAGGCTTTTGACAAGGTCCTGCATCAAAAGCTCTTGAATAAACTTGCCAGTCATGGAATCAAGGGACAGGTCTTGTCTACATCAGCACCAGGCAAAGGCACAGGGAAGAAAGAGTAGCACTAAACTAAATGGACAATTCTCCAAGTTCTCAAAGTGGAGGGAGGTAAAGAGTGGAGTCCCCCAAGGCTCAGTACTGGGACCCCTGTTTTTCAACCTCTTCATAAATGATCTAGAAGTAGGAGTAAATAGCAAGGTAGCCAAATTTGTCAATGACACTAAATTATACAGGGTAATAAAAACTGAGAGAGATTGTGAGAAGCTCCAGAGGGACCTCTTGACACTGAGGGAGTGGGCAAACCAGTGGCAAATAAGCTTCAACATCAGTAAGTGCAGAGTCATGCATGTTGGGGCAAAACAACAACAACAACAACAACAACAACAACAACAACAACAACAACAACAACAACAACAACAACAACAACAACAACAACAACAACATAATTAATAGGGTCTGAACTCTTTGTAACAAACCAGGAAAGGGACCTTGGGGTCCTGGTGGACAGCTCAATGAAGATGTCAACTCAGTGTGCCTCAGCAGTGAAAAAAGCAAACTCAATGCTAGGGATCATTAGGAAGGGTATAGAATATAAGTCAGCAAGTGTCATTTTGCCTCCTTATAAATCTATGGTGAGGTCCCATCTGGAGTATTGTGTACAGTTCTGGTCACCATACCTCCAGAAGGATATTATGGAAATGGAAAAAGTGCATAGGAGGACAACCAGAATGATCAGGGGTATGGAATAACTTGTTAGCTTTGAGCGGCCGTTGAGCAAAAAAATTATCCCCAGCATACAGCTGGGAGAGAAATATAGCTGGTCCGGCACACTTTCCCTGCGTGCCTCTGCTTATCTTCCAATCTCCGGACACAGGGATCTGCAGAGTAGCATTTTCTTCTCAAGATTAAGCGCAGTGGACTGTCTTCTGCCAGTGCTCAAGAAATAAATCAGTCTGACAGTCTGAGACAAACTACTGCCTAGTTTATTTACAATTAACTCATATATTTACATCCCGGACTGCAAGCCGGCATGTCGGCGTCTTGCAACACACACGCTAAGAAAAAAAAAAACACAGCTGAGCACACTAACTCAAAGAACAAACTGAAAGAACCTGGAGGTTCTTCCTCCTCCAACATTTCACTGCGCATGACAGCAGATTTGATTTTAACCCTGTAAGCACCAAATCTGATACTCCAACACCCCCTCTCGCAGTGAATGTTGGGAAACATTATAAGTTCTCTACTCATCCCACACCCAAACCTTCACAGAACTCTCCATGCTTCTGGAAGCTCAATGGTTTGGTGAACCCATCAGCGAGGTTCTTCTGGCTTGGACAATACTTCAGTTTCACCAAGTCATTCTGTATGCTCTGGCACACGTTGTGGTATCGGATGTCCAGATGTTTGGTTCTGGATTTAAACTGACCAGATTCTGCCAATTTCAAACATGGCTGATTGTCCTCCCATACCGTAATGGGTAGGCAGCAATTTCCATTGATTTCTTGGACCAAACATCTGTAGTACTCTAGTTACCTACAGAGATCTGACAGAGCACTGTACTCAGACTCTGTAGAGGAAAGTGTAACCAGACTTTGCTTTCGGGATTTCCACCCAACTAGAGACTTTCCAAATTTCACTACCATTCCTGACACTGATTTCCTGTCCTCAGCATTTGCCCAATCGCTGTCTGACCAACACTGTAACTGCGATTCACCTTCTGCTGACAACTTGAGACAGAAATCTTTAGTGTCTTTCAAATATCTCAGCATTCTCTTGATACCATTCCAGGCAATCTTACTGGGATTTGAGGCCTCTCTACTTAGCAAATTCACAGCAAAAGCAATATCTGGTCTGCTCCATTGAGACAGATACAATAAACTCCCAATAGCTGACTGAAACAATTCTGGCCTCTCAGATTTCTCATCATTACTAGTTTGACTATCCTTCTCAAAATTTGTCTCCATTGGTGTTCTGGCACCATTACAGTCAGACATTCTGAACTTCTGTAACAACTGCTCAATCTTGCCCTTCTGGCAAAGTAAAAAACTGCCATCCTCAGTTTTATCAATCTGAACTCCTAGATACATCTTTACATCACCTAGATTCTTAAGCTGAAACTTCTTTCCAAGCTTTGTTGCAAACTTTTTTACCTGATTCTGTGTTTTACTAGCAAGCAAAATATCATCAACAAAAATCAGAACTATCTCCTGCTCGTCTCCTGATCCTTTCAGATACAGGCAGCTATCGGCTAGACTCTTGCGGAAACCCATATTCTCCAAAACATCATTTAGGCACTTGTTCCAGTTTCTTGCTGACTGTCAGAGTCCATAGATCGATTTGTGCAATTTCCACACCTGGTTTGGTTTCTTGCCCTCAAAACCTGGTGGTGGTAACATGTACAAATCTTCTTCGAGATCTGAGTTGAGATAAGCAACATTTATATCAAAATGAGCCACTTGAAAACCTCTCTGTGCTGCGACAGCCAATAACACACGAAGTGTCTCACTTCTAGAAGTTGGTGCATACACCTCAGTGTAATGCAACCCTTTCCTCTGAGTAAATCCTCTAGCGACAAGTCTTGCCTTACACTGTGTCTGACCTGTTGCTGTAGTCTTAATTCTATACACCCAACGACAACTCACTGCCTGTTTGCCCTCTGGCAGTGTTGTTGGTGTAAACACTTTCATAGTCTTCATGGATTCCATCTCTTTCTCCATTGCTGCGTGCCATTTACTAGCTTCCTCATCAGGCAATTGCAAAACCTCCTCATAACTCTCTGGTTCACACTGAGCTAAACCGATCCAAACACTCACAGCTGAGTAGTTTGAAGGAGAAAATCTCTCTGGCGGTTTACCTTTTGTTGTGCGAGCTGAACATCTAGGACCAACCTCAGACGCCCCCTCTGACCCAGTTGGACTGCTGGGCACAATTCTGGAATCACTAGCGTCAGAACTACTAGGACTACCTGAACCTTCTGACTTGACACGCCTTCTCTGTCCCACTGGACTAGACTGTGGTGATGTTGGCTCAGACTTCACATCTCTTGGAGATACACTTCCTTGTTGATCAGTGTCATCTACCTGTGCATCTGGCTCAGGACCTGCACCTGCTTCATCTTGTCCTACTACATTGTCAAAATTTTCACTTAGCACCTCAGGATTAGCATGAACTCTAGTCCACCCTTTCTGCTCACAAAACTCTGCACTTCTACTGACTAGTATTTTGGATCCATCAGGATAGGCAAATCTCCAACCTTTTGTCAATGGTTCATATCCACAAAAAATCATTTTTCTGGATCTTGGCCCTCCTTTCCTACGTAGCGGCTTTGGAATCAAAACATGGGCCTCAGAACCAAACACTCTGAAATAGCCTACCTTTGGCTTCTTACCATGTAGCAACGTGTAAGGAGCTTGACCTACAACAGAATTGTAAGCTCTGTTAAATACGTGTGACGCAGTCTGCCATGCCCCAGTAGCTTTTTGGCAAAGCCGAATCCCTCAACATAGCATCAACCGCTTCCTGCAGGGTTCGGTTTCTCCTTTCCGCAACGCCATTCTCCTCGGGAGAATAAGAATTTGTCAACCTATGTGCTATGCCCTTATGTCTTAGAAAATTTTGAAGTGTTGTATTTGTAAACTCAGCCCCCCTGTCTGATTGAATTTGGCGAACCTTTGTGGAAAAATCACACTCTACTGCCACAATCTAATCCTTCAGCTTCTGAGCTGCTTCTCCCTTGGTTTTCAGAGGAAACACCCAACCATTTCTGGAAAAATCATCAACCACTGAAAGAATAAACTTAGCATTTCCCAGAGAAACAGTTGGCATTGGGCCACAAACATCAACATGTACAAGTTGAAAAGGTTCTGTAGATACCCTGGTTGACTTAGGATAACTACATCTCTTGACCTTTGCAGCTTTGCATGGCCTACAATCCAAAAACCTAGAACATGGTTTCACATTGCACCCTTCAGCACATCCAGGCATTTTCTTCAAATACCCCCAGTTTAAATGACACATTCGACGATGGAGTAAATGGGCACAGCTGTCGTGTTTGGGAATGTTAGCGCACTGCGCCTGCACTGCATTTGCATTGCTGCATCCCTCTGGAACTGCATTTGCGCTCACTGCATACAAACCATCTTTACAGTGCACTTGTATCAGCAGCTTCCCATTCCTGGAAACAGAACATATGTTATTTTCAAACAATACAGACAAACCATCTCTAACTAGAGCTGATACAGACAAAATGCCACGTGTCATGCCATTTAGAACAAAAACATCAACAGTAGTGTCCAAACATTTAATATACACTGTTGCAGCAGTGTTCAGAGACTCTTTCTGCCCATTAGCCATTGTAATGTTCTTTGGTTGAGAAAGTTTCCTGCAGTTCTCATTCTGGACACCAGGTGGCGCTAGATGATGCAAGGCTCCACTGTCTAAAATGAAAACACAGTTGCTAGAAGATTGTTTCTTGAACATTGCCATAGACACCGACATGTGACGTGCGCTGTTATCTCCTCTTCCTCTGTAGCTGCGCTTGCCTCTCCTGGCTGCAGCTGACCTCGGCATCCCACGCTGTGGACTGTCTCTTATCTGGTTGCCATGGGAGCTAACCTTGGAATTGGGAGACTGCGGGCAATTTTTCAAAACATGGCTTGGTGATTGACACCTGAAACATTTCCTTGCAGCTGCGTAGACTTTCACTTCCCCCTCTCTTGGGGTTGAGCAGCCTGCACTCCCTTTGCTTTGCCCACCTTCATGAGCTCTTAGTTGCTGTTCATGGACAAGGCGTCCCGACACATAGGACATATTGAAATTGTCCTGAGGTAAAGCCTCCATAGTTAAACACAGCGTGTTATAACTTTTGTCCAAAGAGCTCAGAAGAACACAAACTTGTTGGTCTTCTGTAAAAGCCATATCCAGAGAACGCAACTGGTTGAAGATAGACACCATTGCAGCAATGTGTTCTCTGATGTCACCCCCGGGCTTTAGCTTCATCTCAAATAGCTGTCTGTACAAATGGACCTTTGCACCTGGGGTCGTTCTGCGATGTACTCTCTCAAGAGTGTCCCATATATCTTTAGCATTTCTCAGACTTTGCACATAAACTAACTGATTAGAGTCTAAACTCATAATCAACATAGCCCTGGCTTTTGCATTCCTTCGCACTGAGGCTAGTGCTTCAGCTCTCTGTGCAGCTGTGGCGGCTTGAGGCAACTGAGCTGAATTGGTAGGTAAATTACTTAAACAGTCCAGCAAATTTCTGGCCTCCAGCCAGGCCTGAACTCGGACACTCCAGTCCAGATAGTTCTCAGAATTGAGACGTTGGAATGGCACAGTAAAACTTTCCTGTCCTTCCTCCATCTTGGGCTTCTATCCCCCCCCCTTCTGCTATTCACCAATAGCAATGGGCTCTTTTGGGGCTGCTACTCACGGCTCCTTCCAGCAAAACAGCCTCGGAGCTCCAAATGTAGACTGGACCAGGGCCTTCCAGTTGAGGGCGACCTCAATTTGCTTTGGTACCGACTGCACCCCAAAGCAAAGAGATCCCAACCCCTTTTTCTCTGTCTCCAGACAGAGGCTTAAGCTCAGCAAAAGCTGCTTGCAGTCAGGTTTTCTGCGTTATTTGGCATCCAGGCTTCCATTCTCTGCCTTAGCCCTCTTCTCACCACTGACATATAACTCCAGCACTGCTTTCTTGGCACTGGCAAATTAGCAATACTGTCCATAACCCTTGTTAGCTTTGAGCGGCCGTTGAGCCAAAAAATTCTCCCCAGCATACAGCTGGGAGAGAAATATAGCTGGTCCGGCACACTTTCCCTGCGTGCCTCTGCTTATCTTCCAATCTCCGGACACAGGGATCTGCAGAGTAGCGTTTTCTTCTCAAGATTAAGCGCAGCGGACTGTCTTCTGCCAGTGCTCAAGAAATAAATCAGTCTGACAGTCTGAGACAAACTACTGCCTAGTTTATTTACAATTAACTCATATATTTACATCCCAGACTGCAAGCCGGCATGTCGGCGTCTTGCAACACACACACTAAGAAAAAAAAAACACAGCTGAGCACAATAACTCAAAGAACAAACTGAAAGAACCTGGAGGTTCTTCCTCCTCCAACATTTCACTGCGCATGACAGCAGATTTGATTTTAACCCTGTAAGCACCAAATCTGATACTCCAACATAACTTCCTTACCATCTCAGGCTGCAACAGCCAGGCCTCTTCACTCTTGAGCAAAGGCGTCTAAGTGGTGACCAGACTGAAGTTTATAAAATCATACACAGTATGGACAAAGTAGATAAGGAAAAACTATTTTCACTATCTCACACCACTAGAAGTAGGAGGCACTCCATGAAACCTTTGTGGGCTAGATCTCAAACAAATAAGAGAAAGTACTTTTCCACCCAAAGGATCACTGGTCTGTGGAGCTCCCTGCCAGAAGAAGTGGTGACAGCTGTCAGCCTTGACAGCTTTAAGAAAGGATCGGACAAGTTCATGGAGAACAAGGGTATCAATGCTATCATTATGGATGCCCAAGGACAACCTCCGGGTTGGAGAGATAGGCAAGATATCTTTCAATGCCCTTTGCAGGGAATCATAAGCAGGTGAAGACATCCACTTGGGAATACCTTGAAGCAAATGGTGAGCCACTATGTGAGACAGAATGCTGGACTGGATGGGCTGTAGCCTGTTCCATCAAGGCTGTTCTTATGTTCTCATGAGTGTCACTCTTGTTTGAACCCAGAATTATTTTTTAAAAAGTGACTTAGCTGCACTTCCTGCAGTAACAAATGAAAGGAGGAATGGAATCTTCATAGCCACAACATACTGTGTTCAGCCTGTGATAAGCAATAATAAAAGTTTAGGGTTCACTTGGTCTTTAATTGTTGTTGTTTTGGTTGTTGTGGTTTTTGTGTGCCATATAGGTAATTCTGATATATGGCAGCACTTCCCAGAGTTTTCTCCAGTCTTCAAAAGTGGTTTACCATTTTCTTCTTCTGTGCAGTTTTTCTAAGGCCACACAGGCTGCCTCTTCTGGGAAGCACAGTAAGGAATCAAATTTCCAACTGCTTGAATACAGGCTGACACTTGTGATATCCTGCTGCTATTTGAAAGCTATTAGAACTGTTTTGTTGATATAGATCATATTAACCTATCAACCCTTATGAATGCCAAAGGTCTGGATTCTTTTGGGGAACAAAGTCTTTGCACTTCAAAATTTACCACTACACAGCTGTTGTTAGCGCCTTTTCTGGCATTGCCCCTCGCCTGTGGAATAACCTTCCACTAAACATCTGCCCAACCCCCTCTTTGGCTGTTGTTTTTTTAAAAAAAAAACTGTTAAAAACTTGGCTATTCAAGCAGGCATCCCTTCAAGAATAATGTAAATCCAGTGTTCATCCATTAAAACATTATTTTAACTGATCTGTCTGCCAATGGAGGTAGAGACCCATGGATTCATCTTGGTTTTCCATAACCTTCAAGCAGCCCCACCCCCCACTTTCCCCTCCATATATAAGCTACCCTTTGTCAAATAGGCACAATCTGATACAGTAATCCTTCACCTATCATGGTGGTTAGGGACCCAACCTGACCCACGATAATGGAAAATCCACAATATGTGGGTGCTGGGTTGGGTCAGGCCTTGGGGGGTGCTATCTGGGGCCTCCTACACTTACTTGAGGCCTGATGGTGCCCTGAACAGACCTCTGATGGGCTTCCCAGGCCTGTTGGAGCCCCCAGAAGTGGTTTCTAGTGATCCGGAAGTCACTTGTTTTTTTAGGTTACTTCCGGTTTTCTGGAAACCACTTCTGGGGCCTCCGACAAGCTGGACAAGCCCTTTGGAGGCCTGGAGTAAGTGTAGGAGACCTCAAACAGGCCCAAGCAACTTACTCCAGGGGGCCTTGCCTTTCATATACTGTGGTCCTGTGATATACTGAGACCATCGTATATGCACCATGAAATGGTGGAAGGCCACTGTATTGCCTATTTCCCGCCCATCCTCAAACCATCTATGTTGGAGCTGGTCAGACTGCAAACTCCTGATACTTCTCTATTTAATGTGCTGCCTAGGGTTGTCAGATAGAGGGGGGCCACATGTTTTTCTAGGTGCATATAAGGATATAACCCACCTGGCTTTCCCCTTTATCACAAGTGAGTGATAGGAATTCACAAGTTAATGGTAAGTCATGCCAAGACTAAAAATCAGTCTCTAACAATACAGCATCATCTCTATTTATAAAGTAGAGAATTTCTTTTCCCAAATACAGTATAGAATCACAGTTTCGTAAGAGAAACTAGACATTCTTCAGTCCAAGGATGTGCACTGCATCAGCTTAAGCATATATTTATCATGGGCATTCACAGTGGAAGAACATTTATGCTAAAGCCTATAGTGCTATCAGATGTTTGAGATCAACTAATTGCTTAAAAAGTTAGAATTTTCAGGAATGCTGGTGATAGAGCTTTAGTAATAAAAATAGAGGGAAGATCATTTGCATAAAGCAATCTTTTCTTCCCATAAAAGTAAACTGGACATATGTCCACAAGCATGAAAGCTGATCCTTAAAGATCTTTGTATAGACACATCCTGCAAATCTAAAAAAGATGCACTTTTTTCTATATATACTTTAAAAAACATGTTCCAGCATGTTCAGTCTGGTTTCATTTTCCTGTGCTTTATATAGGTGGCAAATTAGTTTTGTAAGACAAAACAATACTCTAGGGTTTGAGTAAAAGATATTCTTTCAAATTATGTCTTGATTACCCTCTCTTCTATCAATCAAACTCCTCTTTGTTTCAGCTCATTAAAATTTTTGCTATGTATTTGGGTTTTTTATTAAGAAGTGTCTGCTTGTCTGACAAACAGCTGGTGGTAGATGAAGACATATGACAATGAAAACAAAACAAAAAAATCCAATTGCATGCACATTGACATTTCTTGAGACTAGGAATCATTAGGACTGTGCGTAGGTCATCATGTCTCCACCGATCCCTGTGTTTCAACCTTTTTGTCCTCTTAAAATGAGATAGACACATAAGCCTCTGTGTTGTTTCACCCCCATTGAACTGCAGCTTTGTTTCATGAGCAAGCAGTGAGATACAGGGAGGCAGTTACAGATTAATAAGCAAATTCTTGGTTATGAGTTTTTCTAACCATGCTAGCAGGGAGGATGCTTGAAACCACTACTCCCAGCTGACCCTGCAACCTAATTCAGAATTTATTCATACAAACATTCTTAGCATGGACATTTGCCATTAATTTTTAGGATTCTAACCTATAATTTTTCTACTTTCCATGAGAAAGTGGGATTTTACCCACAAAAGCTTTAAATTTGTGTGATTATTAAGTGGCTCAATAAAGGTATCACCTTACTCTTGCAACACAAACCAGTACCCTTTTTAAGAGCAACTGAGGACAGGCCAGGGAAAGTAGCAGTCACATAACTAACTGGTCATGCACCCGAGATGTCTCCCAGACACAATTTATACAAACCTTAGAAACACAAAAACCCAGTACAATTCTAGACACTAGTTATGATTTTTTGTGTATAAGGTTACTCATGCTCATAAGGGGCATGATGGCTCAGCAGGTAAGAGTGCTGAAAATTGTAGGCTGCAAAGTTGGCAGCTCGGTGGTTCGAATCCCGGGTGCCGCACAGTGGGATGAGCTCCCGTTGTTAACCCCAGCTCCTGCCAACCTAGCAGTTTGAAAGTGTGTAAATGCAACTAGACAAATAGGTATTGCCATAAAATGTGGGAAGGTAAACAGTGTTCCATGCTCAGAAATGCATTTGGCCATGCTGGCCACATGGCCACAGAGTTGCACAACACTGGCTGTTTCGCTTAGAAACAGAGATGAGCACCGCCCCTAGAGTCGGACACAAGTAGCACACATATGCGGGGGGAACCTTTACCTGTTTTAAATTAATGCTCAGGATAGACCTATAGAATTCAATTGAATTTAAGCCTCTTTTGCTAACTTGTATCGTCTTGACTACAATGAGTTTTGTTTCAAGAGTTATTACTCTTTTTCCTGTCTACCATTTTTCTTGCTCTTTTCGGGCAAGAGGGAAGTTTGTGACAGCATCAGATGGCAATTTTGTGTTCACTGTAAGTTGTCCTCATTTTTTTCTATCATTACCCAATCTTCCATTGTTCCTTTCTCAATTCAGAGGCTTCCACTTCAATAAGAGCACAAGATATTATATACGTATGCAATTTTATTATCTTTCTTTAGAAAGTAAAAGAGCTGTTATGGTAGTGATTATACTTGGCAGTGACACTTAGCCAAACTCCCATCCCCCCATTTTTTGTATTTTTATTTTTTGGTTTAAGCTTGATCTCTATTTCCATATGTTGATAATAATGGAATTAATGAACATGTAAGGTGACTTTAGGCCAAAATAAAAGTAAACTCTGGCAGTACAAAGTGCTGTGGACCTATTTGTAAGAAATGCTGTTGCGCTATATGTCATCAAGTTGGAACCAACTTAAAGTGGCCCTGATGGGATTTTCAAGGTAAGGCAGTGCATGGCCAGATGGAGCAAGTTTGAATGATCTGGTTGGTGCTTAAAATAGTCTTATATTTGTGGCTCTCTATTTATTCACGCTCTTGAGTCAAAACCAGTAAATTATTGGAATATTAAAAGAGAATGAAATGGATATTGTATTAAAATATTAGGTAGGAGCATCACTTAAAAGCAACAAAAATACACATTATCATTTTTTAAAATCCTTCTTAGACAGCCCGTCAGAAGGACAACAAAGAAGGGCCAGACTGACCTCAGGTGCAAGGGGATTCCAAAATCTGGAAGAAACCACTGAGAAGGCCCTCGTTCATGTCCCCACCATAAGGGTGTTGGAACTGAAAGAAAGATCTCTCTGGATGATCTTAGCATCTTGAAGCCCTCTATAGGGCCAAGTGACTAATTTTTCCAAGGGAGATGTCATGTTTCATTGACTCTTCAGCAGTCTCCCTTCTTTCACTTCAACCTGTGCCAAGTATTTTTTTGTTCAAATATAAGCATTTTTAATCATTAAACAACTGAAACAAATTTCCATGATTTGTAGGATCCTTCTAACTGAGCAGAGTTTAACTGGGGTTCTCTTGAATTACCCTGTATCTGTTCTAGCAGTGTATAAATATCTCTCCTTCACCTTGTTTTGACACAAAGCTGGTGAACTTACCTCTCTCTCTCTTTCCCCACTGTCTCCCCTTTTCATTGTTTGCAGTGGTTAAATGCCTGTACTTGCCCACTATCACCCCTTCTCGTGGCACAGTGGTTAAATGGCTGTGCTGCAGCTAAAACTGTGCTCGTGACCTGGGGTTCAGTCCCAGGTAGCCGGCTCATGGTTGACTCAGCCTTCCATCCTTCCGAGGTTGGTAAAATGAGTACCCAGCTTGCTGGGGGTGGGGGAGGGTGTAAACCACCCAGAGAGTACTTGAAGTGCTATGGGGTGGTATAAAAGCAGAACACTTTGCTTTGCTTTTCTTCTCTTGAACTGTACTAGTTCATAGTCAGCTGGACGATCGTCTGATAGCATTTCAGATTTCCAAAACATTTAATTATATTGCCCAGTTTAGACAGTGTTGGTAATATCCTTTTCTGTTTTTCCTTAGTGAATATTTGAACATTCATCTCAGTCACAGGATGTAACCCTGGAAAGAAGAAGCAAAATCACCACTGTAGCCCCATAATAATTTCCTCCAGCCCCCACAAATAAACAAGAAATAACACAGCGTTAATACTGACAGTAGGAAATGTCATCCTTTCAAAGAAAACATGAGTGCAAAATACTGAGTTGTGCTATGAATGCTTGTAATCCCTTTAAACATTCCTAACCGTTATATTGCATTGAATACAAAACTCTTTTTATGTTGCCAAGGCAGTGAGAAAGTGTTTTTTGTCTCTTTGAGTCTCCGTTATTTCCACTTCTAATAATCATTTCCTGAACCTCCTTGCCTTAAGTACAGCTAGACTCATTTCCTACTTGCAGAACATGTGTGTTACCGAGTATCTTTCTGGAACTCAAGAATTGTGAAGCCTGGTTTTCATAATCAGTATATCTAACCATTGTGAAGCCCGTAAAACAGTTTCAGCTGAGCTATTATCTCTATGCTTTGTAACCATGGCAAAAAAAAGAGAGAGAAATCTTCCTGTTTTTGTCCACTAGGAAAAAAACAAGACCCATGTTGCGATGTATTCAGGGCTTGGCAGCAACTCTTTAAAAATTAATGTATCAACTTCTAATATACTGTAGCTACTTTTGGCAGTAGCTACTGCCTAATAAACATTATTTTTCTAATTAAATATGCAAGTGCCTGTCACCACCACCACCACCACGCTGTGTTTAAAAAAAAACCCACAAGAATTTCATATTTAATTTGTTGAATACTCTTGCTGAAAAACCATCTCTGATTCTGTCAGGCCCAAAAGCGTGAAAAGGCAGCGTGCGTGCAAGCTCAGCTTAAGCCAGTAAAACCAGATTGAAAATCTAGCAAGTTTCCCTAAGAATTTTAAGCTAAAATTACTTAGAGTTGCATTCTAGAAGATACTTTATGTTTATAGGACAATATGAGAGTTTTATGCTAGGTGTTCTGTGGTTAGATAGATGAAGATAGAGACAGTGGACAAAAGTAATGATGTACTGGTACTAGAGATGGGCACGACTTAGCGGAATTTTCATTTCCGTTTCCGTTTTTCGTTTCCGTTACGTAACGAAACGAAAAATGAAAAACGGCTCAAAACTGGAACGAAAACGGAAACGAAACGACTAATTTCGAGCCATTTTTCATTTTTCGTTACTGGAAAAGCACTTAATGGAGCTAAATGGGAAGAAACGAAAAAATTTTCGTTTTCGTTTTCATTTGTCGTTTTCGTTACGCAACGCAACGAAAACGAAAAATTTTGAAAATTAGCTCACGAAAACGGAAACGAGCCAAAACGGACCCCTAGACGAAAACGAAAACGAAAACGAACAATTTTTCTGAGTCGTGCCCATCTCTAACTGGTACTACAATTATTGTTGATGTCCCACATAAATAGCATCATTTCACTCAGGGGACAATCACAACACTAAAGGGTCACATGCAATCAGGCTGCAAGGTCCCTCTACCATGAACGTTGGGCTTGATACATTGTTCTCACATGACTCTTGATAAAAATGGTTTTAAAAGACGTAATCATATGTTATATGTTATGAAAACAATATTTTACTGCAGTAAACATTAAAATTCAGCAAGTCAAATTCATTAGATAAATGACATATATTAAAGGTCCCCCCATCTCCATATTCAAGCCAAAGAGCTACTGTTGTGCAAGTCCAAGGCCATGTGGCCAGCACGGCTGCAAGAAAACAGATTTTCCTTCCCTCTTTTTACGCCAGTACCTATTTATCTACTTGCATTTACATGCTTTCAAACTGCTAGGTTGGCAGGAGCTGGGGTTAGCAGCGGGAGTTCGCTTCACTGTGTGGCACCCAAGATTTGAACCACCGAGCTGCTGCCTTTGCAGCCAACAGTTTTCAGAGCTTTAGTCCACTAAGCCACCACACCCCATTATGTCGTTATGCAATTAATATTATAATTTATCAATTATTCAGACCTTTTCTACTAACATTAGGAAAGCTGTAGTGAACACAGGATTAACAGGCTTCAGTTATGTAGTTCTTTAAAGAATAAGAGTCCTCCAGGTCTGAGATGCAATGGGCTTAATCCTCAAGTACAAGGTATAGGCATGTCCAAACTTTGGCCCTCCAGATGTTTTGGACAGCAACTCCCACAGACCTTTGCCACTGGCAAGCTAAACTTAGAATTCTGGGAGTTGTGGTCCAAAACATCAGGATGGCCGAAGTTTGGACATTCCTATAACTAAACAATTAAGTTTTGGGGAACAAAAAGTATAAGGAAACATCTAGGAGGAGAAGAGAAAATTGGGGGGAAGTGACAATGATTTACTTCAGTTCTGGATTTCATAGGAAGCAAAAATGGACTGTAGCTGTATATATGTGCTGGGCTTTAGAAAAGCCAGTTTTAATAAACACAAAACAATGGTCAAGTCCCATGGAAAAAGAAGTCCAAGACAGGTGTGAGTTTCCTGAAAACAAATTCAAAGGTAGAGAATAGTTTAAATAAACAAACAAACAAATAAATAAATAAATAAATAAGACCAATGGAGAATGCATTAAGTTCCAGATGACAGGAGGAGGGCTAAGATTGTCCCTATCTTCAAAAAGGAGAAAAAGAAGGAACTAGGGCACTAAAGACGTGTCAACCTGTCATCGATCCCAGGGAAAATCCTAGAGCGGGTTATAAAATGATCAGTCCACAAGTACCTTGAAAACAATGCATTAATAATTACAAACCATCATGGATTTGTCAAGAACAAGTCCTGTTAGACTAATCTGATCTTGTTGTAACTTACTACTGGATTTGAGCCACTATGCTCAATGTTATAGGACAGTGGTTCCCAACTTTGAGTCCCCAGACGTGCTTGGACCACAACTCTCTGTCAACCTGGCCAGCGCAGCGAGTGCTGAAGCCTTCTTGCCATTTTAGTCCAAGAACATTTGGGGAGTTAAGATAAGGAACCACTCTTATAGTGCAATTCAGTGTAAAGTTAAAAATAATAATCCCCCAATGTTTTGGAGTTTTGTCAGTTTCTCTCTCTCTCTTGAGTTTATATGATTACTAGTTCCAATATGCATTTCTGATAGGATCAGCCAGTAAGGAACAGATGTATAATTTTAATTTAAAATTTTTCTCTCATAAGATTAGCTTAAAACATTATTTTAATTAAAACTTTCCTTTGATCACCAGCTAAACATGAGCCAACACAGAGAGAGACTCATCTTCCTCCCATACTTATAAATGCTTATAAACCTCCACGGTACAATTCTCTTTTATATCTATATAGTTGTTTGGCATGGTTCTTTGTTTTGTAGAATACTGTCAGGAATCAGGATTCAGCCCCCGACTCCTTGAAGTAGAATCAAGCTGGAGTCCTAGACTTGGGTAAATTGAGTTGCTTTTCTGCTGGGAAGGGACTACAGTGGTAGGGTGAACTTCATACATATTACAACTTTAATCTTTTACCTGACCCCAGAGTTTGCTTGGTGACCTGATTTAATTATAGCTTCATAGATCACCTAATGCCTTCAAGAACATACATCTTGCGGACAGAAAACCTCATATTTCTCATTTCATAGCAGTCATTCATCTGTCCCAGATTCAATCTGAATTTTGACTTCCTGAGAATGTTGCTGGTAACTACTTGAGAATTAATATGTTTCAAAGGGAAATGACATTATATGGAATGGGGTGAGGTGAAGCAAGAGATGGGTTAGCAAAGCAAAAAGCAAAGCAACGAGTGCTGCTTACATACCACCCCATAATGCTTAAAGTACTCTCTGGGCAGTATGCAAGTAGCTATGCAGGCTACACAGGCCTCCCCATCCCCACTTCAGAAGGATGGAAGGCTGAGTGAACACTGAGCCCAGGTCGTGAGCACAGTTATAGGTGCACTTTGGCAGTTTAACCACTGTGCCACAAGACATGACACAAGCCTCAGTGGGGTATTTATTTATTTATTTATTTATTATACTTCTATACCGCCCATTTCCCAAAGGGATTCTGGGCGGTTTACACGAAACATCAATAGATACAATTGATAAAAACAGGTAGTAAAACAAGTAGTAAAAACAGCGGCAGGGGAACAATAGTAGGGCATAGAGAGGAGAAGGCCCTCAATAAAAAGGCAGTGGGTGCAAAAAGAAAAAAACCAACTTTAGGTAGACATAAGGTCGCCATAAGCCTCCTTAAAGAGCTCCTTTTTGAAGGCTGGCAGGGACGATGCAAGGCGCAGATCACTCGGTAACTGATTCCATAGAGAAGGGCCAACCACCGAGAAGGCGCAGCTACGGGTCATCGACTTCCGCGCCTCCCTCGGGGTGGCCACCCTGAGTGAGCGCGCCTGCTGCATTTGAGTGGGCCTGGCCTCAGCTGGTCTCTGAGAGGTGGGTGCGAAGCTAATTCTTTTGGATCAAGCTTTGAAAGAAGGATGAGGGAGAGAAGTAAAACAATGAGTGGAATTTTTCTACTTTTGTTCTAGTAAGGTTTTATTGTAATTACCTAAATTAAATATAAAAGCTAATTTAACATCCACTTAACTGTTGAAAAGGTGTCTGCCTTAACTTAAACTTAAATGAAGTAGACTGTTGGCTCATTAACTGTTAACTAAACTGTTAAATCTTTTTAATGAACTTTTGTTCTATATTTTGTTCTGTATTTCATTAGGCCTAGTGACTAGAGATGGGCACGACTCAGAAAAAAAGTTTCGTTTTCGTTTTCGTTTTCGGCTAGGGTCTGAGTCGTTTCGTTTCCGTTTTCGTGGGCTAATTTCAAAATTTTTTGTTTTCGTTTCGTTACGTAATGAAAACGAAAAAATGAAAACGAAAACGAAAAATTTTTCGTTTCTCCCCATTTAGCTCAATTGAGTGCTTTTCCAGTAACGAAAAACAAAAATTGGCTCGAAATTAGTCGTTTCGTTTCCGTTTTCGGTCCAGGTTGGTGCCGATTTTCGTTTTCGTTTCGTTTCCGTAACGAAAACGAAAAACGAAAACGAAAACGAAAATACCGCTAAGTCGTGCCCATCTCTACTAGTGACATAAAAGCAGAGACAAATTTCATTACAGCCTTAGCTGTACATGTTAAAAAACCCCTACAACTTAAGTGTAACTTAAGATAATACTAGAAATTAAGGAAAATGTGTGTGTCCTCTACTTAATTTTCTCAGAGATACCTTCTGGAGCAACCAGATATGCAAATTACCTTCCAGCAACCTATCATGCTTTTGTAGGTAAACTCCCTCAAGATGTCTTATAATTGCATTAGTTCCCCTCTGTCTATAATGTTCTTTATAGTTCAGGCCCTGCATTGCAATTATCTGCACACCAGATCAGTCCACCGGTAGCTCTTCTTCTCTAATAAACACATTTAAAATGTATCCTTTACTGTTTGCTGACTGTTGGGAATTTGCTGGAGGAGTTTTAGATCAGGTTGACCTTGCCCACAAAATGAAAAATAGACAGAGAAAAACGCCTTTCTCAGCCAGCTGAGAAGACACTCAGCCACAGATTGCTGTGTTTCTCCCAAAAGGCTTGTTTTATTCATCTTATCTATGTTCACAAGAGAGACATTGGATTACTTACAGAAACAATGGTTCAGATATGAGGTAGGTGCCCTTTAACCCTTTGGCTGTGCCTCAAAGTATAAAGTCAGGGAAAATAGGTCACTTTCTTCTAGGCATGCAACGTGGCACCAGGAGCATGTGCACATCTCCAAAACACGCCCTTCCAAGAAAGGTTCCCACAGCTGACAATTTACGGATGCTACTGCAGAGAGCACACAAATCTAGGTGAATCTTGAGCAGTACTCTTCAGTCCATGTTCGGCATTATCTACTTTACACTGCATATACACAATTTAAAATATTTTCTTTGCAATTTCTACTCTGCAACATCTGTTCAGAAGTAAGCCTGGAAGAATCCAGTCACACTTGCTACCAGGCAACTCTGTTACAATTGTTATGTCATGTGCCTTCTTGTCAGATAGGACATACACCAGCACTTAAAGGTTTTAAATTGAGATACTTATAAAGAGTGGTTTTACCAGTTTCACCCCCTGAATGAGTTTCCATGGCTGAACAGGGATTTGAATCTCCTGAGTCCTAGCCCCTCACTCTCCCCGCTACACCACACTGTAAGTAACTGTAAAGAATTTTTTTAAAAAAATAGATACCCAGAAAAGAGAAATCAGACACATTGCCCACCCACCCGGAATAACGAGACGAGGCAGTGATATGGGGTAAAACTGGGCCACACGTTTATGGAACACAACTTTAAACCAGCAGCAACAATAACAAGGAGGGGCCTGGCTTCAGCAATCATGGTTGGAACCCCGGGGTCGTTTCAGACCCTGCCAACCAGGCAGCATGGGGCGAGTTCTGACCCCCGGGTGGCGTAGTCAGCCGACAACGCCGCCCAGGCCGGTCTGTCCCCTTATACCCCCAACCAGGCCCTGTGACCTCTCGATCGGCAGGTCCTTGGCTATTGGGTATACGGTGACAGATGTTTAAACTACTCACCGCTGCCTGAATCCGCTTTAGCCGCCAGTGTGACCAAACTTCATGTGGCTTACCTCAAGCCCAGGTACCAGTGTGGGATAGGCGAAAAATCCCCGCTCTCTTCGGCCAATTTAGAGTGCGGGTCAAAAATTCCTATCCATTGCCCAAAAGCAACCAGCAACGCTCATACTAGTCCTTAAAGGATGGGCGGGTGGGGAACGCTTCTCTCAAATGGCTGCTGGAGGGGGTCGGAGCAGCCCTTTTAAAGGGCGCTCCTCCCCCTCCCCTCTGGACGCTTAAGGCGTCCTGCCTGTCTCTCCCTTTGGGAGGGAAGGCAAATATGCTCCATGGGCGGAGGTCCCACCCACGGAGCGACCATTTGTTCATTTTTATGGCCTTTTGGATATACCCACATTCACCAGCTTCCATTTTTCCTGCCACAGTGAAGTGCAGCCCAGGCTCACCTGACATGACAGAAAGATATGCTGTTAGCTATATCTGTTGGAGAAATGCAAACCTCAGTGGTGATTGTACAGTATGGTTGCAAGCCTCTGCTGCTGGAAGGGGTCCAGAGATCTCACCAAGAACCCTCTTCTCCAGAAACCCTCTTCCTCCCCCCTCCCCACCGATACTTTTTTCCAAGAAGGAAAGGGCGGGTGATAGGCAGTGAAGGAAGGTAAATACCTGTTGAGCACTGAAGTTGAAGGAGAACACCCAAGGGAGGATTTAGGAGTACCTGGCCTTACTGCAACACAGGATTGTTTGGGTGGGTGTGTAGACATTTCAGGGTTCTGATCAACAATATAACTAGCTTTTAAAACAAAACTCTGGGGTCCGGTAAAAGATTATCCGATCTCCTGATGTGTTTTCTCATCTCCTAGCATAACCGTCAACCCCTTTTCCCAGGACATCAAGATTCAATGCCATTCTAGATGAATGAACTAATCAGACAGGACAGGCAGGCTAATTATAAATGAGAGCTTTTCTATTTATTCCCAAGTATCTCACTAATCAAGAGTAATGGAAAAGAATATATACAGAAATTGCATGAGCCACGAGAGAGAGAGAAAAAAGGAGAATGAAGGATAAAGAGCTTCCACAGGCTCCTTGCAACTTGATGTGATAATTCCTTTGGCTTTGTTAACTGTTTTGCAACTGGGAAGTTCATTCCCATTTTTCTTTTTCTGGAAAAGGACACACAGTGAATGGCTTTAAGGATAAATTACTGTTAATCCTCTGGAGATCAAGGAATGCTTGTGGTCTTTCTGTGGACTCCAGTTTCTAAGTTACGGAAGGAGAATGTGAGGAACAAATTGGCAGAGAAACAAAGCAAAGCTCTGTCGTAGCAGGTGATGCAGGTCGGATAACCTTATTAAGTAAAACCAGAATACATTGACCTAAGTCAATATTTTTCTTTCTTCCTCTCTTCATGGCTGCCTCCAACACTGCTCAGAAGCCAGTGTGAGTAAGTACACACCTCTACAGCAGGTTTTAGGGGTACATCTGGAGAAAGCTAGATTGCCTCTCGACCCCCAATCCTGGCAAGAAAAGTAACTTCCTCAGTGGATGTACCGTTTCGGAATTTAATTTAATTTAACCTGACTAGTAAACTTTTGACCTTTGTTGCAATGTTATCCTGCCAAAGTTCTCATTTAATTATTTAGAGTGAGGGGTCAGGAGTGCTGTACAACACAGTCAAGGGAGGCATGTTGCAGTTCATAAAAGATCTTGCCGCTTTCATTTTCCTGCTAAGAAAGCTCTAAGCTGGATGAGCTTCTAGCTGTGAAGTTACCAGGTACTGAGGATGTGAGGACTGTATACGATTCATGAAATACTTCAATTTCTGCTATTTGCTGCATGTACACCTGCACCCTGAAGGTTAATCTGGAGTCCAGATGGTGCAGGCCATGTATGGGAGCAGAGACTGCCAAACGCCCATCCTAAAGTCACATGTGCCGCCCAAACTTATTTCCCCCCCCCCCCAATGCTCACAGTGGCCTTACTGCCTTTTAAAAGTCTTTTAATAATCAATGGCATGTCTTCTCACACTAAAACTTGGTATTTGCTACACTGGCTGCTTATTTCAAAAAGGCCAGTGTTGCCCGTATTGCTGAACTCAGTAAATCTTTAATATCTGTGTGCCATCAAGGTGATCCCAAATTCTGGCAATCGTTCCCAAAATTTTCTAGATCTGAACTCCTTGGCAACTCAGTTATTTAGGTATCGGGCTGTGGAGCCTTCCAGACCAGCTGACCAGCTTGGTGATCCATAAGGTCCTTTCCAGCTCTGCAGTTCTACGATGACTAGACATGGGCACGACTTGGCAAAATTCCTGTTTCCGTTTCTGTTCCTCGTTTCTGTTACGTAACAGAATGAAGAACGACACTTACTCCGCCAGAACTAGAACTAGAACCGACTAAAGAAAAATTGGGTCTGATTTGTCTTGTTGTTGTTCCTGGCATCGCAGCGATCGCGCGATGCCAAGCAGCACAGAAAAAAGTTTTAAAATATAAAACCCACCCCGATTCCCAATCCTGGCCAAAAAAGCAGGCAAAAATATGCCTGCCTGAGAGTGCACCGCACCTACCCGAGGGGTGGTTTCGGGGGGGGGGGTCCCGGCCTACCCCCTCTCCTGTCCTGGGCTGCTCTGGTGGGGGCTGGGGGGCATCCTCGTCGTCTCGCAGCAACTTCGCATTTGCAAGTCGACTCGCATCGCAAGTCGCCGTCCGCCATTCAAGCGGCACAGGAAAAAAGTTTTTAAAATATAACCCTCCCCCGCCAAAAAAGCAGGCGGAAATATGCCTGCCTGAGAGTGCACCTACCCGCGGGGTGGTTTTGGGGGGGGTCCCCAGCCTCCCCCCTCTCCTGTCCTGGGCTGCTCTGGTGGGGGCTGAGGGGCATCCTCGTCGTCTCGCCAACTCGCCATGCCATGCGGTGCGGGCGGGGGATCCAAAAACACACCAAAGCACCACAGAAACATGCGAAAATTGCTATTTTAAAACTGCCAGAATTTTTACAGTAGCACTAGCAGCAGTGGGTTTTTCTTGCAACAAAATGTCACCTCTCCATTGATTTTATTTTATTTTATTTTATTTTTACACCTGTGCAATGATGGGCTGGCCATGGGAGGGACCATGCAAATTTTTAGAGCCATTCCACCAGTCGCATGGCCACTTGGCCAGGTTTTGACTGAGACTTCTGGGATGTGCCAGTCGGGCATAAAAAGCCCACTAACCCTAGCCCGAACCCGAACCCTAAGCCTAACCCTAACCCATATGCCAGTACACTGTCCTTCTAAGTGGGTCAGAGAGGCACCCAGAGGTGCACCCCACTAACTCACCGTAACCTTACCCGTAACCCTAAGCCTAGCCCTTGCGCTAACCCTAACCCTAAGCCAGATCTGTGTACTTGTATTGCACTACACACACAAGTACGCTTCCCTTCTTAGTGAGCCACAGAGCACCCGACTGAGGGAGCCTTCCCCCATTGTGCACTGTGACACTGCACTACAGCAGTGGGCCTGTGGTCACACAGAGGCACCCAAAAAAGAGGTGCCTCTGCCACTGCAAGGCTGTGAGTCAAGATGCACCCACCCAAAAGAGAGGTGCCTCTGCCAGTGCCCCTGCAACTTGGTATGCATATCTAATTGGCTATGCATGCCATTTTGTAGTGGGCCAGAGGAGGTACCCACCCCAGAGAGGTGCCTCCAGGAGCCCGCTTTCCCTTCATAGCGGGCCAGAGGAGGCACCCACCCCAGAGAGGTGCCTCCAGGAGCCCGCTACCCCCCCCTAAACCAGTACTAACGACAGATGAAAAAACGACAAATGAAACGACAAATTTTTGAAAAATTTCATGAAAAACGGAAACGAGCCGAAACGGGCCGGCTCCGACACACGACAACTCGAAAATGTCATTTTTCCTGGTTGTGCCCATCTCTAAGGATGACTATCAAGTATTTGGAAGTGATTTGGCTCTCACTTTGTCTAGGGATGCTCTGGAACCATGTAACTTGCTCAAAGTCCTGGAAACTGGCTCCTGTTCAGGCAGACTTAGGAAATAGAGATGGGAATTTCAGGCAAAAATCAAAGAAAAACAAAACAAAACGAAATCTAGACTGCAACCAATGAATATCTGGTATGAAATGTATATCTCACATATTATATCTCACACCTTATTCTGCTGCTCTATATGTCTGAAGAAGTGCACATGTGCACGAAATGTCACATTAAAATATGAAAGTTAGTATTTAAGGTGCCACATGTTTGTGTCTTTTGTTTTGTTTTCCTTTGATTTTTGCCTGAAATTCTTGAAGACTAACATGGCTACCCTCTCTGAAACTTCTAGAGATGGGAATGAATTTAAAAAAATTGATTTGTTGTGAATGTGATTTGTGAGTTGTCCGGCTGACAAACTGATGACTTTCCAGTGATGAATAGATAAATTATAGAATCACTTTGCCTTCCCTTTGAAATGAACTAAAAAGAACCCCCTAGTAACTAATTTGCAGGTCTGTTTCCTCTGACTCTCCTATACAATTCCTGAAAGTTCATGAGGATTGGGGTTCTGATATGTACCCTTAAGGAAAAGTGCCCCAAGGCACCTAGAGACACTATACTTGCAGATATGATCATCCCATCTCACCTCTACAATCCCCCCAGGTTTGGTGAAGACTGAGTTTCAGACATCTGGATTATGCACACACAAAGTGCCCCCAGTCCCCCAAAAATGTGTCCTTTAGCAACTGGGTTTTAGAAATCCAATCCCCACCAAACTTGAAGATATTGTAGTGGAGAGTTGGGGAGTGCTTTGCTCCAAATCTGGTCTCTGTTGGTGCCTTGGGAGACTCTTTATAGCCTGATACATTAACAAATCAAACTTTCTTAAACAGTCATCAATTTGTATTTATCTGGGGACCTTAATTATGATGAATATGAATTGAGAAATTTTGAAAAATCAGCCAAATTAATCAGAAAATGTGATTTGATTTTCAATTTGTCCCCATACCTACTCCTAACCCTCTTGCTCTGAAGCCAGATACTCCAACTCAGTTAGTGATCAAGTCAGATGATTCTGATTTATGGTGACTCACCTCAAAGCTTGCTAGGTAGGAAGAACTCATAGAAACATAGAGTTGGAAGAGACCTCAAGGGCCATCCAGTCCAACCCCCTGCCATGCAGGAACCCCCATCACAATATTTCCAACAGATGGCCATCCAGCCTCTGCTTAAAAACCTCCAAAGAAGGAGATTCCACCACCCTTTATGGCAGCATATTCCACTGCCAGACAGCAATAACCGTCATGAAGTTCTTCCTAATGTTAAATGGAATCTCTTTTCCTGTAGTTTGAAACCATTGCCCGGAGTCCTAGTCTCTGAAGCCATGGAAAACAAACCTGTTCCCTCTTCAATATATACCTTTCTCAGGTACTTTGGAACTACTGTTGGATAGATGAGTGGCTTTCGTCTCTGGCTGTGGACCCAAAGGTTGAGTTCATTTCCCTACTGTATCTCCTTGAGAGGGGCTAGACTTTATGATGCATAGGATCCCTTCCAACTCTGCACTTCAAAGGTTACAATGCAGCTTTCCCAGGACTACACAGACTGGCTTTTCTTCTTAGAAGCATAGTTAGAAATTCCTGATCCCTGATTCCACAGCCAGCTTCCTAACTCACTATGCTAAAGCTACCCAGCCAGCCATAATATTTGTGTGCCATTGATTCTGATTTATGGCCACACTTCTTGTGGATTTCTATTATAGAATATTCAAAGGTGATTTGCCACTGCTGCCTTTTGAAGGTGCTCAGGTCCACCTTTCATTAAATTAATTTCAAATGTCATATTCTGTTGGCCACTTAAGTAACAAAGACTTGTATTCTGTAGCATCAATTTTCCTATAGCAATGTAAACAGATTCTACAAGTCTGTTATTTAAGTGGCCAACTGTTGTTAAGCAAATTGAAAGTCTGTGGCTCACACTTGCCAAATTTCTTATTTGCTGTGTTTTCCCATTCTCACCATGCCGCGATTTCCCCATTCATCAGCATGATTTCTCAGCTTCCCATGAAGTTATAGCCCTTGAATGGGAGCCATGCACAGTGAAAACATGTGTTGGGGTGTCGAATATGACCCTTCAGGGTCCTCGTCAGTAGCCTGGCTTACTCAAGTATGCCCACTTACTGCCAAGTACAAATCAGAGTGTTTCATGTTTGGCACACACTTTCTCAGCAACATACATTGATCACCCAAAGCAAGGGAGTGGGAACGGTTATATAAATAAAGGCTAGCTGAGGCACTGAAAAAAGAAGTAGAAACAGCAGTTGAAGAGAGGAAGGTGTTTTCTAGTGCTGATTTGAGCTATCACATCAAAGCCCACACAATACAGTCATCAATCTCACACATGCACACACATGTGCACACACACACACACACACACAGAGAGGGGGGATTAAATCCAGTAGTAAATAAACACAAGAGTAGTCCCATTGTATCAGTGGGGATTGAATGAGTTCTCCTCTGCATGTTTTATTGATTAATGGCTCTACTCTCATCGCAACTTGCTACTGGATTCCAGCCACTAAGTGGGTGAAGTTAAATGCGAAGTGTGATGAAGAATCATCTGTGCAGTTACTGAGAAGAAAAAGCAAGAAAATAGTAGAATGTGGCCCATCGAATAACCACTGTGCTTCCCTTCCCTTGTTATGTCTGGATACAAAACAGTTGCTTGGCTGGAGGGTTGGACAATGAAATGAGTCTGTTGGGGTCAACATGCACCAATCCCAGGGTTCAGTAACTGGAGATTCCAAGATCCATGTTGGCTTTCACTGGAATTTAAGCTATCAGTCTTCTGCTCTGATGCTTCCTTCTTTTGCTATAGAAATTGGGGCCAAGTATTTTTTTGTTTGAATCTCAGCATTTTTAACCCCTAAATATCTGTTATTTATAGAGGAACCCTTACTGAACTAAGCACGGCTCATGGCTTTTTCAACAGTTCTGTATTTGTTCCAGTAACACAGAGATAACCCTGCTCCAGTTACACTTTTTCCTGAGGTTACCATATGCCGCCATTTCTTAATATTAATATACTTTATTTTAACTTCACCCACAATAGACAGAAATTTATGTGTTTAAGTATTATATGGGAAAGACAGTAAAATGGCTAAAATCCCATTTTGTGTTTCCTTCTTCTGAAAGCAAACTGATTTAGAAGTTTTTGCTATGTCATGGTTATTATTCATGTTATCACATGCTGGGCCAAATATTCTTGCCTAGTTACAGTGCCAAAATACAAAGGCATCACCACTCTTTTGATCAATTATTATCTCCAAATTGCTAACATTGACACTACTGTCTTTTAATGGAAAACCAAAATGTTTTCTAAAAATGTTTACAGAGCACACATTTTCACAAAAGTACACATACATTTCTATGTGCGGTGTCTTACTTCATAGAATTTTGATTTTCCCAAATATCAAGTTTTCAACTGCTTCATTTGTCGACGTCAAGTTGCCTTGGGGTTCCATATGTTACAAAGCTCACTTCAAAAGACATGGAAATGATCTATTTAGAGTTTGCCAAATAAATTTACTGTGCTTATGAAAATTATTTACTTCAAGGGATTTCTTGGGTATGAGAAAAAGTAAAATAGGAATTCACATTTCACATAGCTAGATATTCAGTCACAGAAGGCACAATTCATTTCATGTGGAACAAATTCAGCAGGATATATCTTTGATAAATAAATGATGATCTGTATTGAAAGAGGAAAGATTGCTTCAGGAGTAAGCCATCAGCTCCTGACTCTTTTGGCAGTTTGTCCTACTATCCTGTAATCCCTAAAAAGGCCTGGAAACAAGATTCTTTCAATGAAGTATTAATTCAATAGTATATAGCTACCCTTTGAGTCTATACTCAGTTTTGTTACTTAGTAACATCCAAAAGCTATATGGGTTAATGGGTTGCACACCTTAGTTGACAGCACATGCTGTAGCAAGTGCGAGTGAGTAAAACTGTTTCTTTTGGGGGGCAATAGCTGCATCATTAAGGGAATAAACATTGATTTGCATTTCTCAAGTTTATATATGAGTGAGTCATCTTCCTACTTTGAACTGATAAGCTGATGTTTACTTTGGACAAACTGCTTGTCTGTGAGTAGGGATGGCCACCATACAAAAAAAGGACATGCTGTTTTGTCATTTCGTTAGCTAACAAAACGAAATGGGGAAGCAGCACTTTGTTACAAATGAAGTGAAATACCATTTTTTCCCTCTAGAATGAAATGATTCGTTCTAGTGGAACTGGCAGAAGAGTTCCTCAAGGTCTTCGCCGAAAGATTGGGGGGTCAGGGAGCTGAGTTATGAAGCTCCAAAGGGGGGTGCCCCTAGGAAAAGACCTTCTAATTGGAAAAGGAAGCTGATTGGGCCAGTGATAGTACTGCCGCCACTTTCCATATGATTCCAATTAGAAGGTTTTTCCCCCCTAGGGGCACCCCATTTGGAGCTTCATAACTCAGCTCCCTTAACCCCAAATGTTTCCAAAAAGGGGGTTCTCTAAAATCGCTTTCTGAAGTTACCCCTGCTACTTTGGTGCCCCAAGGTAAGTAATTTTTGAGTACATATATTTTTTTTAAAAAAATGTACTCAAAATTTATTTTTAAAAAATGCAATCAAAATTGACTTACCTTGGAGGTCCAAAGTAGCAGGGGTAACTTCCCTAAGTGGTTTTAGGGAACCCCCTGAAATCTGGAAAATTGGGGGGTAAGGGGAGTTAGTTATGAAGCTCTAAAGTGGCTATGGGTAATTAATTGGCAAAGAGTGCAGGGAGTATGGAGGCAATCAGGGAGTTTATTCTATGGTATTAACTCCCTAATTGCTTCCTTACTTCCAGCACGGGAGCAGCAAAGGAAAAATCCCATTCCTTTCTGTGTTTCCCCCCTCTTCCCACCTCCCAGTTGGGGCTTTTTGAAAGGTCGGGGTTTGGAGAGGAGACACCCTTCCCCCACACACACCCTGACATGTCAAAAAAGCCCCAGCTGTTAGGCG
Source organism: Phrynocephalus versicolor (assembly GCA_023846285.1). Lineage (NCBI taxonomy): Eukaryota > Metazoa > Chordata > Lepidosauria > Squamata > Agamidae > Phrynocephalus > Phrynocephalus versicolor. The sequence goes on from JAHTLZ010000015.1 coordinate 23,306,183, forward strand.
GGGGGGGGGAATGCAGAAAGGAGCAGGGGTTTTTCCCTCACTGCTCCTTTCTGTGTTTTGCCCCTCTTCCCACTGGGAATTTTTGACAAATTGGGGTATTGGGGGAGGGGTGCCCCCTCTCCAAACCCCAGCCTGTCAAAAAGCCTCACTTGGTAGGCAGGGGGAGGAGCAAAATGCAAAATGGAGCATTGAGGGGAAAAAACTGCTCGGTTCAGACTTTCTCCCCTCTCCCTGCCTCCCAACTGGGACTTTTTGACAGGTTGGGGTGTGGGTGGGAAGGGTTCCCCCTCTCTACAAACCCTGACCTGTCAAAAAGCCCTGGCTGGGAGGCGGGGATTGCAAGGAAGAGGGAAGGAAGCCGCAGTAAACTGAAGCTCTGTTTGAATTTACCACTGCCTCCTTCCTTCTCCTGTGCTCCTGCCTCCTTCCAGGTCTATTTTCTGGACAGGGAGACCTGTGGGCAGTGGGGGCACTCCCTGTCCAAAACACACCTCCTGGGAGAAGGGGGTGGCAGGGGATAAAGGAGCAGTTAGTCAGGGAATGTACTTTTGCCTGGCTGCTACTTCCCTTCTACCCCCTCCTCCCACCTAGGATCAAGCTTTCAAAATCAGCTAGGACCTGGTGGGGAGGAGGCTTTTGAATCCCCCAACGTACCAGCTAGAACACTGGTGCCATGGGACATTCATTTTATTTCATTTTGTTTCTTAAGTAATGATTTTTTTTGAAATATTTCATTACTTACGACACAAAACAAAACATGGGGGATGAAACAGAATGAAACGAAACACAGTTTTTCCATTTTGTGCCCATCCCTAGCTTTGAGAATGAATTTTCTGCCATTTTCAATAGATAAAATCGCAACATTTCCTGACAATTAAATATGATCTCACAACATCTTAGGGACTCCCTGGCTGTTGCAAACATTCTTTGAATCAATACAGAAAAAAGAAACCCACAATACTAATTCACAAATATTTGTTGCCCACTAATGAATATGATATCCAATATTTCAGGAAAGCATGGAGTAAGGAATTGAATCATCCCTTTTTCCTGATCATTGGAGTGGGGCCTTCAATTCCTTATCTTCTGCATCCACAGCGCTTAAGTTGCCCCTTATTGGGGGGGGGGGTTAGAATACATTATAAAGTCTTTTTAGTTTTTTAAAAATTCAATGTAATATCAAGTTGATTCAGACAAGTACTGACATATTCCAGGGTCTTTGAAGGATAAAGTACTCGGAATAGGGAGGCTCCTCCTTTGTTTCCCATTGAACTTCTGACCCCGACTTCACAGCCAGATACTCCAGCTCATTGAGTTATCCACCCAGTTCTTTCTATAAAATCTCTTAACAAGTCATCTAATTGCTGGCAATGAAATGCATCCAATGAGTCTTTTAAACATATGGCCCAGCCATGTCCAGTCATAAATTCTTTTTAGAGGAAAGACGTTGCCCACATAAATTTTATACTGGGGCATTCTCCAAATTTGCTGATACTTACAAGCTTTTAAATGCTTTTCCTGATTCCTGGAGGTTGACTGCTGGTGTGAGAAAATACATTTTCGGTGACCTTGCCGTGATGAAAAGATTTATATTACAACATTGGAAACAGAAATGGTCACCTTCTGGCAAAATTCAAAGAAACAAAACAAAACAAAAGACAATCACATGTGGCATCTTAAAGACTATTATATTTAATACTGTTCACTTCTTCAGACATATAGCAAGAGAGGGAAATGTAGGTTGCTGCATCTAGGTAAGAAAAATGAATTGACAGATATAGGATGGGAGCTCCCTGGATGGAAAATAGTACCTGTGAAAGGGATCTGGGACTCTTGGTGGAGAACATATTGAACATGAGTCAGCAGTGTGATGCAGCAGCCAAGCAAGCCAACACGATTCTTGGTTGCATCAATAGAAGCATCGCACCTTTTCTGCTCTGGTCAGACCCCACCTGGTGTACTGTGTCCAGTTCTGTGCACCTCAATTTAAAAAGGATGTTGACAATCTTGAATGGGTCCAGAGGAGGGTGACCAAGATGACTGAGTGTCTGGAAGAAATGTCTTATGAGGAGCTGCTTAGGGAGATGGGAATGTTTAGCCTTACAAAAAGAAGGCTGAGAGGGGAAGAAGGTTTGTTTTCCATGTCTTCAGAGACTAGGATGTGAGACAGTGGTCTCAAACTACAGGAAAAGAGTCTGAAGATTCTCAGTCATCCAGGTGCGTTTAACTGGGAGTTGAGTCATGGCTACTGGACTTTTTTTCTTGAGAGACAGAAACGTTTCGCTGTTCATCCAAACAGCTTCATCGGTCTTTGTCTAATATGTGTACATCCTCATCTTTGAAAGAGTGGCCTTTGTCCTTCAAATGGAGGATGTACACATATTAGACAAAGAAGAGAGGTGGTTTGAGAGAGGAGTAAGGGAAGCCATTCATGTTAGCATTGAAAATCCCTCCCTCAACAGAGGTGGTGGGCTCCAGCATAGTCTCTCTGCTACTTATCAGGCCATACTTTCCAAAGTACCCAGGCAAATCAAGGAGCCTTCACCATCAAGGTCACAGCTAACGACCCATTCTTGATGGGTTTCAGCACCTTAGGCCATTGTTTACCTTAAGGCCTTGGACACTAATGTCTCCCTAACAAGCCTATTCAGGCTATTGTTCATCTTATGAGCCAATCAGACCAGGGGACAAGAGGTCAAGCTGACTATAAGAAGGACTACTTGCACTAGCTGTATTCAGACCGATGAAGCTGTTTGGATGAACAGCGAAATGTTTCTATCTCTCAAAAAAGAAGTCCAGTAGCCATGACTCAACTCCCAGTTACAGGAAAAGAGATTCAGTTTAAACATTAGGAAGAACTTCATGACAGTTAGAGTTGTGTGGCAGTGGAATATGATGCCACGGAGGGTGGTGGAGTCTCCTTCTTTGGAGGTTTTTAAGCAGAGGCTGGGTGGCCATCTGTCGAGACTCCTGTGATGGGGGTTCCTACATGGCAAAGGTGTTGGACCTGATGGCCCTTGAGGTCTCTTCCAACTCTATGATTCTATTCTATGATTCTATGAGAATGAAATGTTCAATACCAAATATGAATTTGCTGTTGGGTGTATGGTACATTTGCATGCAGTAATTTGGCTTGTGCTGTTTTAGGGCTCGGTTATAAAAAATTCCTCAGGAGATAAACAACAGACAACAGATCTGGGTGAGGAAGAGCAGGGGAGAGGGAAGGTGGGAGGTGAAGAATGGGGAATCTCTTGAGAGTGATAGAATAGAAGATTTTTTAATTTATAGATTACAGAAGGGAATTTGGGGAATATAGACTTTAGACTTTGCTGTTTTTTTTAATGTTTTTACTCTGACTTGATGCTATTTTAACATTATAGAGTTGTGAACTGCCCAGAGTTCCATTGGAAGATGGGTGTTTTAGAAATATAAGAATGAATGAATGAATGAATTCTTGTGGTGAAAGATGGGCTTGGTAGTGGTGAAGAAAATAACAGTGGCAGTACAGAAGTACTATACAGTGGTACCTTGTATAAAAGAATTAATTTGTTCCAAATGTAATTATGTTAAGCAAATTTTCCTTTATAGAAATTCCAATAGGAATGCATTGAAACGGAGTAATCCCATTTTTATGTTGTACAGATTCTTCCCATAGGCAATTCTGTTAAGCAAATTTCCCCTACCTCTGGAGTTTTTTATGTTGTACAGATTTTATGTTATACAAACTGTTTGTTATACAAGGGTCCACTGTATTTGGTAATGACCTTTTATAATGGATTTCATTGTGTGTTCAGGGTGGCAGCTGGAAGAGTGCAGGTAGGTATATCAGTCAGTGGGTTTTTTGGTACAGTGTGGTACTAAGATGCCCATGTTGTAGTATCACAGTGGTGTCCATAAAATTCACCAGGTGCGTGGATTGTTCCAGGGTGAGGTTGATGTTTGGGTGAAAATTATCAAGTCCTGTTGGAATTTTATTAAGGATTCCTCTCCATGGTCCAGATGAGGAAAATGTCATCAATGTATCTCAAACAGAGGAGTGCTTTTTGGGTGTGATTGTTAAGAAAGTGTTGTTCCAGGTTAGCCATAAACATATTTGCACATTGTGGAGCCATGCAAGTTCCCATGGGGGTTCCCTTGATCTGGAGATAGGCTTTATTATCAAAAGTGAAATAGCTGTATGTGAGTACAAAGTCATAGAGGTCCAGGTAGGGCTGCCATTGCCCATCAACCAAAAGAAAGAGAAACAACACAAAAAACAAGAACATGAAGAAAAAGAAATGCAAAAAAAAAACCAGATTCTTTTTTTAAAAAGACAGGAAAATATATTTGTATTACATTTGCATGTATTGTATGCAAGTATCATAATTAGACAATTCAAGTGGAAACATACTAATGATTACCTTATTTTACACAATTATGATTAGATAACCACCTTGGGACAGAGCAATGTGAGGAAGATGAAACATAAATAAGTGAGATGTCATCTTTAATAACTCTGTAACGTGTCCTGTGCCTTGTAATTTCTTCAGCTTCTAAAAATGAATCTATACAGTATACAAAGCAAATTATCAGAGGTCACTATAGTTTTGCTGAAATATCTAGTTAGGAAACAATCCATTATTTCAAAGAAATGGTCTGAACTGTGCTTTCAGAATGTCAATCTCTAGGATTGACCTTACATATGAAGTTCATGCAGAACTGCCATGCCACGCCACATGCTTCTACCCATGCATCAGCAGCAGAGGTGAGCACAAAGTGGGGAAATGGCAGTTCATGATGGTACAGAGTTCATCCTTCTGCATGAACAATGAGCCATGGGCTTTCATGAACTTGCCAGAGAAATGAGCTGTTTCATGGCTCATGCATCTTGGGAGTTCCAGGAGAAGTAGAATGTTTCCAGCATGAGCTAGAGATGCCAACTTGCAGAGAGTTTTCAGCTGACTCTCCTTCCCACCCTTTGGTCAAGATTGGATTTGGGATATCAGTGTTAGCTAGCTGATAAAGAGCACTTTCCTGGGATGATCTGCTTTGGGGAGCGAGCTATAACTAGGGCCAGATTTAGATGAAGAGAGACCCTCATCTCCTCCACTCCTCCTATCCCCCAATCTCTCGACTAGAAGAAAATGGAGGAGTGTTATAAACAAAATTGAGTAAAGCCAAGGATGGTGATGGGTATTTAAAATTCTGCAATTCACAATTTCTCCTCTAAAGGGCACAAGATATTATCGTTAAATCCTAGGCTTTAGGCTACTTAGTGTGTACATAAATCCAACCCTGGCTATAACTCAGATGTCCCAAGTCTAATCTTCACCAAACGTGGACTTACTCTTAGTCTGACTCTGCGCCTTGCCATCTCCAAGGTTAGCAAATATTCAAGTTACAGCCCACATATATAATTTGCCAGTGCTGATTGTAGTTTGGCAGATTCCATTTCATTCTGGGAAGGCATGTTTACCTGAAGTGCCCCCAAACAAATGACAAAGCATCCTGATTTGAGGGGGGGCAGTGTTTTTTTGTTTGTCTCATGTCTGTCTCTAATCAGTTGCTGTATCTCCTTTCCCTGCTTGGTCAGTGAAACTTCCTGAGGCTGAGGTAGTGTAGCTACATGCAAAGGAGAACATCCAGCACCAAGAAGGATTATATATTTCGATGCAGAGGACCATCCCAAGGCCAGGACAGTAAAACAACAGGTCAAATACACCATGAGGCCTTTCTAGGGACTGAATTCTGGAGCCTCAAGGTTTCTCTGTTTTCTATATGATCCAGTTTATTATTCCCCCCCCTTTCAAATTCCAGAAATGTTTACTAGGTTGTTTCAAATCTATATTTTTCTTTTTGTGCTCTAAACTGAAGCCTCTCTTCACATCAGACACGTGTAACATGCATTTTGTTGAAATGTGGTATACTAGGTCACAGGGTCAAGGCAGTACAATGGTGGAAAGCTATTCAAACTGTGCATCCTGTCTTTTTAGGGTGGGTGGGAATGAAATGAAACACTTGTGGTTTTTTTCTATAGAAAATTAATACCTTTCAGTGCAGGAGTCTTTCTTCAGACAGGCATTTATGTCTGAAATCTACTTTAATATTAAATAGTCTCAGAGGCCATTTTTATGTGACATTTAATGTGGAAATGCTTTTATGTTGTATTTATCTAAATATGAAATGTGATGATAAATGGATGGGACTTAGGAAAATAATGAGTGAGCCCAGGCTTCAGCTCATCGCATGGGCAAGTAACTGCTTTCATGGGGGATTTATTTATTTGTTTAAAAACACACACACAAGCAGAAAGCTGTGCTGGAATTATACTAGTACTTAATAATTCTGCATAATGGTAGATAGACACACATGGCTGATTTTTTAATAGGTGAATAAAAGTTTGGAAATGCACATATTATTCATACAGTAAAATTTTCATCCACATTTCTGAGATCCAGGTGGAGGGAACCCTTTGAAGTCCACCATGTCTAGATGGCCCAAGCACATCCGATCTCGCCTGATTTCAGAAGCTAAGCAGGGTCAGTCCTGGTTAGTACCTGGATGGGCGACCCCCAGGGAAGACCAGGTGCTGTAGGCTCCTGGAGTAGGAACTGGCAAACCACTCCAGTATTCCTGCCAAGAAAACTCCATGGACATGGGGTCACGAAGAGTCGGTCACGACTGTAACGACACAACACACAGATGTGGACTCTCATGGTGGGAAATTCTACAAGATGGCCCAATTGTTTTTCTTCTGTTTTGTTTTGTCTTAATTTTATTAAATTTGATATGTTTTGACTGGGACAAAGAGATCCCACTCTGCAAGGTGTGACTTGCACCAGATAATAAATAAAGAGGGAGAAGCTAGCAACTATTGAACAAGTTTCCATTTCCAGACCTGATGATTCATATTGCTGGGTGCAAAAGAGATTTTATGTGTTATTACAGAGCTGCTGGCTGCAAGCGTTGATAATTCCAAAAGAATGGACGAACTGCAAAGGTTGCCACCATTTTTGTGATAGTGATCAATAATGATGGGGGGACCGGAAAGATGTATCATCCAATCTTTGCAGTTACACTACCTCAAAAATAAAGTTGGGGGGGGGGAGGAATTGTAGAATATGAAAAATGTACCCAATTGTCTTTTTAATGCCATGTCATCCTGGAAGTGGTTCATTTTGACATACTGGGACAGAAACAGTTATAGCTGGAAAAAGATGAAGGGGTGAATGAGCATGAGGGAAATGGAAAGTCCATCAACCTTGCAATGATGTTTGAAGACTTACTTATCCAAGCATCAGAAAAACCGAAGCAGTCATGTTTCAAATTATCAGTAAAAACTTTGGCAGGATGCAAAGCAATTTTCTCACCTAGGGAGTTTGATGTACTGCAAATTTGGATCAGATAGCAAACAAGTACAGGTGCATGGGACTGAAAGTGTTTCCCCCTTCCTCCAATCGCTGTGTCAATACATTAGATAGCTATGTTGGCAACTTGGCAGCTTATCTTGTTTGCATTTGAAAATTAAGTTTTTAGTGCTGCCATTTGCAGAAGTGACTTTAAAAAAACAACAGAAAAGAGGTAAGGGGGAAAAGAAATGGACGGTTTTGTTTCTGGAGTCTTGAGCTCAGTCTTTATGGACATGAAAATTTAACGGAAGCACTTTGACTAATTGCAACATGACTCAGAAAAGGAAGCGATTGTCCTGAGTTCGCAAGGCCTAAGCAAGGCTTTTAGTGGCAGGACCTTTCATAGATCAGTCATTGATAGGTCCACCATAAATTGGAAACCACATAACAGCATGTAATAAGGAACTGCTCATGGCAAGATACCTAGTCTTGTAGGGATGTAGTCAATATAATGGCCATTTGTTTCACACATGACCTAGACTGAAAGATGATTAGCTTGAAACTGCATGTTATCCCTGATCAACTGAATGTTGCAGATCATGGGTGGCCAGTCTTTGTTGCTGGAAAGACCTTTAACTTGTTTAGTTATTTATTTATTACTTAGAGTTATATCCTACCTCAGTGGGCTGGAGGTCAGGAGTCCGAATATCCTTATGCTTCTTGGGAAGGAGGTCAGGTAATATTACTTGGAGTGTATGTTCAAGTGCCCTGATATGGTAAGTGCCTGCAACTGTGAGATAGAAAGTGCCTGACCCAAGATCACCCTGTTCCATGCTTCTGTTTGGAGTTGATCTAGGATGTTTCAAGTGCTAGTGCAACAATGCCACACTGCTGGTCACCTAGTCACCAAGTCAGAAGGCAACAATTTCAATGTAGTATAATTGAGTGATGAATATTAGGCTATCTAAACCTCACTTGCAGTCTGACCTCATTGTTCTGATGACATTTGAAGCTCAGGTTCTAGCCACACAAGCCATTTTCTCTGAAACGTCCATCCTCTCTTTGCTCACATTTTACAGATAAAGTCAATGTCAAGTCATTTAGTTGCAATGTTTTGTGGAATCTTATCCAAGTTTCTTTGGACCTGATTAATGCAGATTTTGTTAATGCATTTTTTTATTTTTATATAACAAAATGATGCAAATTAATCATTCATAAAGGTTTCTCTCATGGTATCAACCCCCCCCCAAGAAGCAGCAATTAAGGGAGACCATTGCAGGGGAAGTGACAGGGTATTTATCACTCAGCCACCCTGAACTGGAAGCAATACAGTTGCTAAATTTGGAAAATTAATTAACATTAAAAGATTTCTTTGCTCAACTTAATTCTGAACAAACATAGAAGGGTCTTAGTAAAAGACATAATTCAGAGCATGTGTAAGTAAGTAAGTAAGTAAGTAAGTAAGTAAGTAAGTAAGGAAGGAAGGAAGGAAGGAAGGAAGGAAGGAAGGAAGGAAGGAAGGAAGGAAGGAAGGCCCCGGTCTCACTACTGTTAACTGTGCATCTTAATATGATATATACTATTTTCGTGGGCGGTCATGTGACGTTTGATGCAGTTAGCGCCACAACGACAGGGAAGATTTTTACTTCTCTGCATCCATCCCGACTTGCTTACTGCACATCTTTTTCCTGTTTTTCAAGTTGATTTTCTTCCCCTTGTGGCGAAGACCTGTGCTGTAGCCAGTTAAAACCAATTGTAATTGCTGGCGGCCAGACAAAAAAAAATACCACCAATTCTTTAGCTCAAAAATTTACCAAGGCAGAATGACAGGAAGTGGCAGGAGAAGGGGTGCAAACTTATTTGGTGCAAATCTTCAGTGGTCGTACCTCATTTGCTGTGTTAAAAACTGTGCATCACCAACAGATGTATTTTAACGCAACCCCTAGTGGAGGTACAAAATGCTGCGGTTAACTTGCGCTTCCAGGGGCACAAAAAGATATCGGAAAAAGAAAGTCAGTATCCTGTGACTCTTTTAACATTCCCAGAAGTGTGTGCGTATGTGTGTGTTGGAGCAAGAAAAACTCACATGAAACATTTGTGTGATGTGCTTTTTTTTCCTATGGCAAGGACAGTCAAACGTGACACCCAGATATTGTTAGAACCATCCTCTGTCATCTGCAAGATTCTGCTCCAGTGCTCAGAGTATACTTAATTGCCATATTTTTGGTTTGAAATGAATCCCACACCCATGATCCACAGGTTTTTCAGCAATGAAACTCTGTCATTATTGGTAACTCATATTTGGCCGAGCTTGTTTCAGTTATGAAAATGGCATTACTGACTAAGTAATGGGAAGGTCGAAGAAGCAGTGCTTTATCAAATACTCAGAGTTTGCAAATTCCATCTGCTTCAGTTTGATCCAGTAATTTGTCTAACAAAGACCAATCCCCTTTGAGCCCATTTGTAGGCCATCCAGTTCAGTTTATTACCAGATATCTCAAAGTGTTTGTTGCATTTGCATTTGTCTAAATACTGGGAGAATACATGAAAATAAGGAAAATGCAGGGTTTCGTCATCAGACAGAGGGGTGACTCCTAGTGTCATCAACTCATTGTCCAGGATGCAGACAAAGTTCCCACCAGCTTCCTTCTTTTCTTAGATGCTTCCCATTCCCCAACAGGCCCTATTCAAATGTACTCAATTTAACCAATTAAACATGGTGGCTAAAAATTTACCCATTAAGAGCATGGTGACCTTAAAAAAAATCCCACAAGTTTAATAAACTGGCGAACCAATTTGTGGGTTCATCAAGGGAAAAGTCAGTGGTTTGTGGTTCATGGACTTTGACAAAGCATGAACCAGAACAAAGTGATGTTTTCCTGCTCTATGCCCATCTCTAGTTTAGAAACTAACAAAATGCCTCTGCTTTGCTTTGTTTTCTTTAACATTTTAGATTTAAAACACATCCCTATCAAATATCTTCCGATCCAATACCTTGAATCTTTTTTTTGGGGGGCGGGATGAGAATAATGTTCCCTGCTATTAGTACTCCCAAATTGTATCCAACCTCACTCAGATAGGATTAGGATTTGAATACTCTTGGTTAATATATTTTATAATAATATATAATATCTAATATATTTTTCTTGACTATATTAAATTTTCATTGGCCATTGCACATTTTCTTCATTGTTCTGTCCCTTTTATGTTAATCCAGGAAATGCAATATTTTCCTTTTCTGACCCCAAACTATAGGCAGCAGGCTTTTTATTTTTGTTAGTGGTTGTCAACCTCTGTGTGAATTGGTTGATTTCTATGTACAGAATGATACAAAATAAGAAACATTTGGAATTGACACAGAAATATAACACAGTTCACTCAAAAGAGAAAAAATGCCCATATCACCTGGTTGGTTGTTCAGTGACTGGTACAGTTGGCCACAGTAGATGCGCACAGTCATGTTCCAGGCTGTTCCTCCTTCTGGCTCTGTATGTTTGAACGGGATAGGAAAGTGATGGCAAACTTTTTAGAGACCGAGTGCCCAAACTGCAATTCAAAACCCACTAATGTTTTGCAGTACCAATACAGCAATTTAACCTGAGTACAGGTGGCAGTGAAGGGCCAATGTCGGGTGCCCACAGAAAGGGCTCTGAGTGCCACCCTTGGCACCCATGCCATGGGTTCACCAACACTGGGATAGGGCAACCCTTTAAACAAAGGATTTGCAAAAGGAGAGTGTATATTCTGGACTGTCCCCTCTAAGCTGAGCAGCCATATGACCATATAGCACTGTATCAAGGCTACCCAGCAGTAAATCAGGGCTACATATTGAAACAAGAGTTGCTGCCCATCGGCTTCCATTTGCTGCCGATACTGAGAGCAGCCCTGCCCCAAACAAAAAAGCAAAAAAGCAAAGTGTTCTGCTTATGATGGAACAGGCTACAGCCCATCCAGTCCAGGATTCTGTCTCACATAGTGGCTCACCATTTGCTTCAAGGTATTCCCAAGCGGATGTCTTCACCTGCTTACAATTCACTGCAAATGGCATTGAGAGATATCCTGCCTATCTGTCCAACCCGGACGTTGTCCTTAGGCATCCATAATGATAGCCATTGATACCCTTGTTCTCCATGAACTTCTCTAATCCTTTCTTAAAGCTGCCAAGGCTGACAGCTGTCACCACTTCTTCTGGCAGGGAGTTCCAGAGACCAATGATCCTCTGGGTGATCACTTGTGACCAACTCTTCGTGACCCGAAGTCCATGGAGATTTTTTGACAGGAATACTAGAGTGGTTTTCCATTTCCTACTCCAGGCAGAGATAGATATACTGTAGCAATATATGCTTTCTTTTCCACTAATTGGAAGCAGAGCATCATCATAACACTGCACAGTTAAAGGATGGCTTCAAGATGGCATCATGTTCATTCTTCTTAAGAGTAATGTTAATAGCTCTGCCTCCCTTCTGCACTACCTGAGATGCATTGGATAATATAAATGTTTCTTTCAACAAATATGTCTTTGTACCCTGGTGCCACAGTGAGTGGTGCCTGTGACACTGCCAGAATAAATGCTTCCTTGGATTTATTTGCAAGCATTTGAGCTCCTAAATATGAAATACACTTGACAGACTAACAGCATAATTCATAAAGTTCTATATTTCCTGGGAAGCATTAGACACCGCTCCTCATGAAAGGTTTTGTTGATGTTGTTTCTTTTATCACCATCAGAGTCTGTTTATGATGACATATTTGCAACTGCTCAATAAATGTCTGTAACATTTGGATATAACCGGACAACTAAGATATGCTGTGTTTCACTTTTCATAGTGGAATTATTCAGAATCTATGGGGCAGTTTGAGAGATCCAGAGAGGCATAAAACAAGATGGTATTTATTTATTTTTAGAAATGGGCATGAAATGAAAAAAATTCATTCCATTATTCATTATTCATTGCATTGCATAACGAAACGAATAACAAAAATTGTGATGAAATTGGAACAAAACGAACAGAACCACGAAAATTAGGTTCATTACGTTTTGTTTTTTGTTAATGGCGATGCACAATGAAATGAGCTGCTTTTAAATGTTAAAAAACATCCTGAATATCAGTAAAACCCCAGCAATAATTATTTATTCTGCCTGATAATAACTACCGGGGGGGGGGGTTGGGGTCCTTAAAACATGCATTTATTTATTTATTTATTTATTTATTATATTTATACCCCGCTTATTATCATCAGATCTCTAAGCGGCTTACAGAGCCACAATCGGCACAGATAATCACAATTGAAAAACACACAAAACCCACATCAACTAATACAATTAAAACCTGATAGCGTTCCTGAAACTATCCGATAAAATTATCGTTCAAAAACATGACGATGGCGGGATAGGGGGGAAAATAAAAACCTTAGGAATCGCCGAAGGCCTCCCGGAAAAGGTAGGTTTTTAAAGCCTTCCGGAAGGCCAGCAGGGACTCTGCAGAGTGCACTTCAGAAGGGATGGAGTTCCAAAGGCTAGGGGCCACCACCGAGAATGCCTGGGCCCGAGTACACGACTTCCGGGCTTCACGGGGAGTGGCGACCCGCAGCAAGTGCGCTCACGCCTGCCGAACGGGACGGGCCGAGGTGGATCGCCATATTTTTTTTCCTTTAAGGGGAGTTAGGGGACATCGACCCAAAATGGTTCCCAGATGCCCCAGACCAGAGGGAAAACACTAGGGGTATTAAAATGCCCTGGACATCCAGCATTAATTATTTGAAATTATTACCTACCAGGGGGTTGGGGTCCTTAAAACGTTTGTTTTTGTCTTTCTCCCATCGCAATGTATTTTTTCTTTTCCGTTTAAGGATGACACAAGATCCAGCCACAAGATGGATGCAAGCCATGTGATGGGATCATGTAAATTCTTACTCTGCAGCTGCCTTATACCCTGGGCAACGCCCGCCGCTGCCTTTGCAGCCTCCCTGCGTACTTAGTCTATCTATACTGTGTCTCTGCCAGCATCATTTTTTTAGTGTTTTCCCTCTGGTATGGGGCATTGGGGGACGTCCACGAGCAGAAATGCTTTAAATCGTGCAAAACGTGGGTAAAAATGAAAAACGAAAAAATGAAATGAATTTTTTTCAAAAAATACACAAAAAACAAAAATGAACCGAAACGGACCTGTAACAAAAAATGAAAAACTGAAACGTCATTTTTTCGATTCGTGCCCATCTCTATTTATTTTCTTTGTTTTAGAGTATTTTTACCCAGCCTTTCTCCTTGGAAAAGGACCCAAGGCTGCTTACAGTAATGAGGGATAATATAGAGTCCAGTACAGTTAACACATGTCCAAATATTTGAGAACAAGGAATTGAGGGACACCTTGCAGCATTAAGAGACAACATTACATTACAGCAACACGGTTATAAATAGTCATAAACACAAAGTCTATGTGAACCCATAGATTCATATAAAATACACATGGTAGTCCATCATTCAGGGAAAGCTTGCCTGAAGAGAAAGGTCTTTGCCTGTTTCCAGAAGGACAACAGAGATGAGGCAGTCCTGGCCTCTAGTGGGAGGGAGTTCCAGAGTCTGGGTGCAGCAGTCGAGAAGGCCCTTTCATGGGTTCCCACGAGACGTACCTGTGAGGGTGGTGGGATGGAGAGAAGGGACTTTCCTGATGACCTTAACACCCAAGTTGGTTCATACTGTGAGATTCGATCTTTGAGGTAGCTAGGACCCAGGTCATATAGTGCTTTGTAGGTCAAGGTCAGCAGCACTTTGAATTGTGCCAGAGAGCTGATTGGCAGCCAGTGGAGCTGTTTTAATAGGGGTGTAATGTGATCTCTGTACCCCCACCCCAGTCAGTGGTCTGGCTGCTGCATTTTGGAACTGTTGAAGTTTCCCAAGACTTTTCATTGATAGCCCCACACAAAGTGCAGTACAGTAGTCCAGCTGGGACATCACTAGGGCATGTGTCACCTTGGCCAGAGCTGGTTTCTCAAGAAAGGGGCATAACTGGTGTACTAGACTTAATTGTACAAATGCACTCCTGGCCACAGCAATGACTTGGGCATCCAACCTCAAGGATGAATCCAAGAGCACCCCCAAGCTACGTACACAATGAAGGAGGTGCTTAGGGGTGATCTGGTCAAAAGCCCAGATGGTATCCTCATACCACCTTTTCCACAGGGCTTCGACCGGCTCATCAGCCAGACCATCAGGAAGCTCCCTGAAGGCCTCCAGAAATCGTTTGGGATCCAGAAGCCTCAGGGGGCAGGTCCACACAAGGGGCCGAGGCTCCCCGTGGGGTGGGGCAGTGATTGACAGGGAAAAGGACAACAGATGATGGTCTCACCATGGCACAGGCTGGGGAATGATGTCTCCAACCCTCAGATTATAATCTGTCGACATGGAGAAAAAAACAGGTCCAAGGTATGTCCAGCTCTATGGGTGGGGAAAACAACATGCTGGGTCAGATTCATAGAGGCCATGTGGCACCTGTGGTGCCAAGCCAAAGACTTGGATGATATGGCATGAAGTGCTTCATGCCTACCTCTTGTTCACCCGCATGTACAGCAGTTCTGAGGCACACGGGGAAATATTGCCTTTTGAGTGCCATCTTCTCATTCAGTCCAATAAGTTTTGGCTGAGAAAAATCAGCACAAGACTGCAGCTTTTGCAACCTTTATCTCTAGTGCACAAACACATTCCTGTATATTGTGAAGCAGGAAGCAAATCCCAACCACCAAACTTCTTCTTCCATGCATTCATCGTGCACATGTCCTATCGGTGGCCTTCTGTGGATGTTTCTGTCCCCACCAGCAGTAATGACAAATGGCACTCTTGAGGCTTCGAGGTGTGTGTTCCTCTCCCATGGTTATGCTTTGTAAGGTTCATGGAAAATAGCTTGCTAGGTCAGTGCCAGACTTTATTTTAAGGGCATCAACAGGAAGAAAGCACATTATTATGAAAATGTGTAATGTAATGGATGGGAGAAGGATTCAAGGTCACCCCCCCACCCCCCCCCCCCCTATTTTTGAAAACAATCACATTTTGCCTTTACATTTATACATTTAAGTCCAAACCTTAGCATGCTTACTGGGGGCAAGTCTCTGAGATAATTGAGTTTATTTCCAGAGGTTATGCATGCACAAACCTTCATTCATATACTTTATCACAGGAAGCTTTACATCAGTGTTGCGCAAACTAGAACCTTAACCTTAACTTACTTGTGAATGTAAGCCTGCTCTTCATCAGTAGAGTGCATCTGATAGTAAGACCACAAGCTCTCCTACCACCCATAGCTGTATCAAAGAGAAGAAATATTGTCTTTGTTGTTTTCAAGGTGCAGCTCCCAGAATCCCACAGCCAGCAAAGTTCACTCTTACCCCTTCCCCCCAAAAAAACACAAATTATAAAACCATATTTTCCAGTGTGATGACTTAGTCTTTGGGGGTTATGCCTCCATATCTTGTCTAAGCATAAAATATGGATTTTTCAGAAATATTAATGCCCCCTCCAACTAAAGGTGACTTTCTGTTTATTTCTGGAGGATTAGTGCAGGCCTTGTGGGAATCTAAGGTGGAGTAATTGGTCCTTGACCCAGGATCTCACTCATCCCTTCTTTTCTCCTCATCCCAACTAGAGATGGGCACAAACCACTGTATCACATTTCATGCTGAATTTTAGGCATAGCACCACAGATATGTATCCGTCCTCCTGCCTCATTGGCCAGAGGCCGACTCTCCTGCAGCAGCCCAGCACCACGGAGATGGACCAGGCACACCAGGAGTTGGGGCTGCTCTTCGCTGCCTCCACAGGCTGCCAAACCGGTCCAAATAGGAGGTTTGATAGGGAGAAATCCCACACAGGCATTGACTGGTCAGTGTCCTGATGAGGTAGGGAAGCATAGCCCCAGCTCCTGACAAAGTGGCATGCTGCTGGTGCAGAAGGAGCCTTGTGCAGCACTGCTGTTGGTGAGTGGGCCTCTAGCCTGTTTGGGGGTGTGGGGGTGTGGTAAGTTCTGCACCTGTGCTTTAAATTTGGCACAAAGCATGAGAAAGCATTTCATGTCTCCATCCTTTCCCAACTTCATTTTCCAGGGGTCCAAAAACTCTGTCCCTGAATTGGGGTACATTTCAAGTATCACTCTTTTTGCCCACATATGTAAGTTTGGAAAGGGATCATAACTCCATGGTTGAGTTCCTGTCAAGCATGCTGGTGATCTTTGCTCCCTCCCCCCAAGGTTGGAATAACAAGTGAGACAGAGAACTGGATTGCCAATGAGGGCCACGCTTTATTGTAGCTTAACAAAATTCATTTGACTCAAGAGGGGGCTGCTGTCATGCGGGGAACCATTGGCCCTGGGGTCACCAGCTGGACCCCACCCAAGGGCATTATCAGGTGAAAGGGGAAGAGCAGGGGTGGGGGCTGGGTATAAGTAGGGGGAGCAGAGCCCCACCCCTGCCCAGGCCTCGTGATGCCCCAAGCCTGATCTCACCCATCCTCCCGGAGTAGGCAATGCAGCCCTGGGTCAGAGGAGCTGTTGCCGGGGCAACCCCAAGCTCTGTTCCCAGTATCACCAGTTTTAAAAGTGAATAAGAAGAAGAAATTCCCCCTAAATCCCGCCCAGGCGAGACTGCTGCAGTCTCCAGCAAATTAGAACTGTCCTTAATATTTTAGACAATGGGTGGAAACTCCTCAGAGGGAGTTCCAACCTGGACATATGGAGACATTTCCTGACAGTAAGAGCCATTAAACAGTGGATCAGCTTGCCTCCTGATGTTGTGGGTCTCTCTGCTGGAGATTTTCAAGAAAAGATTTGTTGGGGTTCACCCCAAGGTGTTGGGGATAACTGGAGCAAGAGGCTGCTTTCTTGAGGGGAAAAAACAGCTTGTCTCTGCCTTCCAAGCAGAGGGAAAACAGCTTGTCTCTAAGGAGCAGGGAGCTGAGAAATCAAAGAACTGCAAGATAGATAAGAAGGCTGAGCTTAGAAATAAATGTTGACATGTTCTGTCCAGCAGAAGTCGACTGAAGACAAAAGACCTCCAGGTATTTTATTGAGTAAAAAAAGATTACATCATGCTGTTTGCTAATTAATGAGTACATAAACCTTTACTATAGGCTAGCAGTTACATCACCTTGCCAGGATTGGTCAAGAAACCTGTTGATGCCTATATGCCCTTGCTAAACACAAGCAGAAGCTGGGAAATAGTGAGGACAACTTGGAGCCTAGCCAAGAGATTCTTTTCTCACTGAATCAAAGGTTGGCTTGACCCAGCTGCTAGGGAGTAGGTTCCTACATTCCCTCCTTTTTTTCTGTATTGTGAAGCAAAGGCATATATTCTTGCATCTGATTGCAAATCACACAGAGATCCCTGTGTGGAAGGCCTGAAGGTGGGCCTTTGAAACAGCCAGTTATAACAATAAATAAGGAGGGAATGCACTGGACAACACAACAACAAACTATGAGTAATGTGGAAATCATAATTCAATACATTAATACTGTGCGTAGCTTTCCAAATTTTGGGAGCCACCCCCAAAGAGAATTCCACCAAGATGGAAGGATGTCTTGTTGTATGTTTGAAGCAAGGTCTCTTAAGTTTAACAAGTTGATTTTGTATTGCATTGCTGTCGTCTGAAAAATTAAAACAGAGATTGGGGCATTTTATGAAAATATTGCTTCTAATAGGGAAAGAGTGTCCATTAGCCTTTTTGTCCTGCCTCAAAGCAAAGGTGAATGGGAGATTAGGTCACTTCCTCTCCGAGATGCAACATAGCAGAAGTCAGGAGAACTTTCTCTGCTACTGCAACTTCCTCCAGGAAACATGCCTCACAAGAAAGGTTCCCACAAAGATTGGACAACATCTGCCTGGGATGATATGAGGTCTCCTTCCTTGAGCAGGGGGGTGGACTAGAAGACCTACAACGTCTATTTCAACCCCATGAACTCCTCCCATTCCTCCTGACTAGAGATGGGCACGACTTAGCGGAATTCCCGTTTCCGTTTCCGTTACTCGTTTCCGTTACGGAACGGAAACGGTAACGGGAATTACTCCGCCAGAACTCCAACTCGAACCAACTAAAGAATAATTGGGTCTGATTTGTCGTTGTCATTACTTGCATCGCGGCAATCGCGCGCGATGCCAAGCGGCACAGAAAAAAAGTTTTTAAAAGTTTAAAAAAACCCCAATTCCCGGCCCTAAAAGCAGGCGAAAACTGTCTGAGGGCACCTACCAGGCCAGAAGGGTGTTTTATTGGGGGGGGTTCCCTGCCCCCCTCTCCTTGGCTGGTGCTACTGCTGCGCTGCTGGTACCAGGTGGGGGGCATCGTCTCGTCTGCCTTTGCCATGCGGTGTGCGGGCGGGGGGATCGAAAATGGCGACCACAATATTTTTTTTGAAATCGTGGTCCAAAAACACACCAAAGCACCAC
>JAHTLZ010000015.1:23332571-23364536 GCA_023846285.1 Phrynocephalus versicolor
ATGCACACCTCACAGGGAGACCCTTATAGAGTGTAATCCTACCCTACAACCAAAGACAGAGAGTCTTCTCTCCCTGTCAAGATGGGGAACCATCAGGGGAGTCCTGAATGTGATTCCTATTCATTGTGTTTACACTCTTGATCTCTTTATCATCTGTATTTCCTTCTGTACTCAGCACGTAGTAGTACAAGTTTTGATTGAACTGGACAATGGTCTTTTCACTTACCTGGGAATAAGTCCTGTTGTAAGCTTGTACAAGAACAGTCATGTACAGGACTGCACTATGAATCAACTAACACTTAGATGATTCACGATAAGAACCTCTCTCTTGATAGTTCATTGTATTGTTAAATCTCGCTTTTTAAAAGAGCTCTAAGCAGTCACTCTTTTTTTCATATCATGCCTTTCAGTCTGCCAAGTAAAAACTTCTTGATTTTCCTTCTATGATTTTTATTTTATTTTATTTTATTGCCCTGTCCCACTCTGGTTACTGATGCCAAGACTGAGAGGCAGGTAGAGAATTGCTGAGCAACCCAAGATGTCTATCTTCATTGTAGGTCTTTGTGATTAGAGGAATGCTATGTTTCATATTTATTTTTCACATGGAAGCATGGAAGCATGTTGGGTGGAACCAGCAAGAGGTTAGAGACAGGAAAATCTCTAGCATGGCATGGCATCCTAAAATAGTTTGGACTGGAAGAAATAGATCTGTCTGTGTCTTGAACATGAACACATAATGGCTAAAATCATATTGCGGAGCATAATAATATGTCCTATAGTAGGCTCATTAAATTACTGGGGATTAGATGAATGAACTCCTCAGCACATTCCCTCGGTTCAGCTGAGCCTGCTTTGGTTGCAACTTACTATATGCTAAGGAAAGGATTTCAAACATATTATACTAGCTTATCAATACTAGCCCAAGACTTGGGGCACTCTTTTAAAATTAAAATTGGAAGAATAAGATTAGCATATCTCCTTACCACTGAGATAAGAACTATAAAAGTACATCTTCCAATACCTTTTCAGAAGAATTAATAATACTCAAGAAGCTTTGTTTCCATAAGCCTGTCTGCTCAACTATTTGCAGTATGGATTTTCTCCTGCCAGTAAAACATTTCTGGCTTTTAGAAGACTCAGAGATATCCCTCCTCAGTGCTTTCAGTTATTGCTTTAAACAGAAAGCTGTATCTAGTGGCTAAAAAGTAACTCTGGTGAATTATGCAAGAACCTCATGAAAACTATGATTCAGCAATAATATGACATTTGAAGTAAAACATTAGAAACCGTAGGGAAAGAGGCATAGTAGAGAAAACAGAACTGCTTCTGAGTGTCACTTAATTCAAACAGACAGATCTTTGCAAATCAATGGTTGACAATTGACATATATAAATTAGACTTTGGGAGTGCCAGAATCAGCAACATGCAACTTCATGCTTGTTGATGATGTTTTCCATGTGAAGGTAGTGATACCCGTTGCTGCCACTATGTTAATTGGGCATAGGTCACCGCTGTGGGTCTAGGGCAGTGGTTCCCAACTTTGGATCCCTAGATGTTCTAGGACTAAAACTCCCAGGAGCCTTCACCACTAACTCTGCTGACCAGGATTTCTGGAAATCCAAGAACATATGGGACCCAACATTGGAAAACTACTGGTCTGGGGAAATAAATGTCTGGTTTTGAGGACTACTGCTAGTCATCACTCATCAGGTGTAGTAGCTGATTTTAGAGATGAGTATACATGTTTTTGCTGAGAATTCATTTTGCTGAGAATTCAGAAATTCCAATCTGACTGCTTTGAAAATTCTCAGATACACCCCTCTGGGACACATGATTGGTCAATGTTTAATTGGTCACCATTTGTTTGCTTCAGTTCTTCAGATTTCCTTCCTAGTTCAGTCTTTCTTTTCTCTTTGATCAAACTGCCTTTTCTCTTTCAGCAGCCTTTTAACTTCATTGTCCTTTGGTGGTCCAAACTTCTTCACAATCGGTTTCTTGTTAATGATGTATGTGACATTGTTTCTGTTAATGCAGGTGAGGGTGGGAGGTTCTTGTTTTACTTATCATAGATAAAAAGCACAGGGCAAAAATATATCAACCTCTATCTAGATAACAGATCTGGAACCATAATTTTACAGTCTTCACAGACCCTACCAGCTTGCAAATTTATTTCAAAAAATTGCCTTTGCCACACAGTGAACCCGATAAACATTCCATCATTAATCTGTTTTCCAGTCTAGCAAAATCTTTTCATTCATGGCCTCCTGCCTGTAGCTCATACCAAAACACTGTATACCATGTTGAAGCAATGATAACAACCATATATTATGCTGGTGCTTGGGGAGAGGGGTCACATACATTTGAGATTTGACATTCATGCAGAGATTTTGAAGAATTATTATTTTATTAATTGAAGTGATAAAGGAATATCCACTGTCTATGGGTTCACAGGGTTATCTTACATTTTTATCCTAAATAAGCTGTGTTGAAGACTAAAACAGAGATGGTTACCACTCTAACCCTGTTAAAATATGTCCGTTATCAGAACAAATCATTATTTTTGAGCTGGCATAAGAGGATTTGAGTATAGTTATTCTGTTCAGTTTCCATGCTCTTGCCAAAAGGGAGAATGACAATGCAGACAGAAATATGGATTTTTTTTAACTGCTCGCATTTTGAGACAGCACCTCCTAAGAATCAGTGTAACTATTTGAATTCTTTTCATGTCTCTACTATGACATCATTCTGTGTAAGTTCTCCTTTTCTCACATTTATTTATTTATTTATTTATTTATTTATTTATTTATTTATTTATTTATTTATTAGAGTGCTTATCCAAGGAAGAACTTCCAAAACAAAAAAATGTTTTCCCCTTTGGTTTGTCTTAAGGGACCAGATGAGAAACTTCCCATAGCTAATTCCAAATATTCAGTTGTGGTCAGTTTATCAATCAGTCTTTCAGATAAACAATATTCTTTGAAAGTGAAAGACTCAGCCCTTTTCATACCAAACTGGAGAGTGAGAGCTCATGAAAACAGAAAATTCACCATTCCCTCATCACAGGTGATGGTCAACTCAGGAGAAAATGGAAAATGGAGTCTATTTTCGCCATTCATGTCAGGCAAACAGAGAACTAAGCCACCCCCAACAGTAGCTACTCATAGATGTCCAGCCAAAGCTAGATTTTGTGGCTCCTTATAGATATAAGGGATGAAACCAGCACATACTATATATCAGGTTGTTTAGGATGGCACAAAATGATGATAACGGTATTTGAGAGGGCCAGTTTTTAGTGGTATGAAACTACTTTTAATATGTAAGCATTCTCTTTGTATTTTGTAGAAGCAGAAGCCGGTTTTGTCCTTTTCACTGACTGTTAAAGGTATGTGGAATGATCCCTCTATTATATGCATATACTTGGTACAGTAAAGTTTCATTTGGCCTTATGAATAACCTCCTCTAGCAATTCAGCTTGAGAATGTTAAAAATGTCTGACATATTTTTAATGGAATTCTACTGACTTCTCTCCTTCTGGAAAGAAACCTCCTTTCAACCTTACATTTCCTTGACTGTATGAAATTGATTCTTTTCAGTTGTGCTTCCCTGGTAGAATCTGCAAGCGACTACAGAGTAATCTAAAGCAATAAGCTGATTTAAAGAGTAATAGTTCCTGTAACTCAACAGGTCCTTCTCTCTTTCTTAGGTGGCTGGTGTTTATTCAGTGGGACAGAGCCAATGCAGAAAGAAAACTGCAGAGAAGTACAAACATTTATGTCAATCAAGGGCTGTTGCTGAGGCTTCATAAAATCTGAGTCAATGCATAACCTGGAGGGTTCCAGCTTATTCTACACTAATGGATAATGCTTTTCCAGACACAGCACTGAGACATTGCTAGTAGCACTAGTTTCAGGCCTATTGGCTACATTTTTGTAAACTAACATTTTGACTAAAGAATTTGTGAAGAGACAGGCATATCAGTTAACGTTTTACATGAAGGGCCGGAAGCACATAGAGGCACCGTAGTCCTGAAACATTACACCCTCAAGAATTCACCACACAGTTTCCCCCCATCAACAGGCTGTGGGCACCCAATGGTTACTCCCAACATCTATGAATTAAGGTGAGGTAGTACAAAGTAGAAGAGATAATTGGCAACCACCCCAGTCAGAAGAGTCATTGATAAGGAATTATATGGTTTAACAACATCTGAAGGGCCACAGCTTCTGCAGAGAGATGGGGGCAAAACAAAAAACAACACACTGTTTTGTCATATTGTAAGGTTACAAAACGTTCCATAAGGTAACAAAACGGCAGATAGCATTATGTTAGGAAACAAAACACCATTTTTTACTGTTTGAAAAAACACCGCCTCCCAGGTGTTTGGGTTTTTTTTTTTTTTTTGATAGGTTGGACTCTGGGGAGGGGGCCACTCCCCACAGTCCAATCTAACAAAAACACCCACCTGGGGGGCAAGGGTGGAGACAACAAGAGAGAACGGAGCAGGGTTTTGAATTTACCGATGCCTGCTCCATTCTCCATTGCCACCCCCACCTCCCAGGTGGGGGTGGGGTTTGGCACATCAGGCTGTGGGGATGGGGGCCCCATCCCCACTCCCCACAGCCCAACCTATCAAAAAACCACCTAAGGGCAGTGGCACCAAATTCAAAACCGTGCCCCACTCTCCAATTCTCGCCACCGCCACCCAGCTGGTGTTTTTTGATGGGTCAGGCTGTGGGGAGGGATGGCACCCCTCTCCCCACAGGCTGACCTGTCAAAAAACCCCAGCTGGATGGCAGCAGCATCTGAATCCTTTCATTACTCATTTCATTTTGTTATGAACATTCTATTAAAAATTCATCAGTAATGAAACAAAACAAAATAAAATGAGTAATGAAACTAAACGAAATCACTATTTTTCCATTTTGTGTCCATCTCTAGTTCTGTATGCTTGCCTTAGAACCAACATGAAGATCACTGCCATGGGGAGGTCCTTTATGGTTGTACCTTAATCTCGACTGCAACATGTACAGTAGTTCAGTCAAGAAAAAGGCAGGGAAAATGTTCAGAGGTAAACATTCTTAAAATATTTTGGAAACAAATGGAATAAAAATGTTTCTTGGGACAGACTGAGGTCAGATATGCATTTTCAAAAAGCTGCTAGGTGGTATCCTCTCCCTCGTATATTTTTGGTCTTAGAAACTGTGATGTTGAACTACAGACAAACTTGATGGGCTTCATCCAGGGTAGCGGTCTTCTGGAAATTATTGGATGACATCTCTCTAGGTCCCTGGTCATTGACTCTACAGATTATGTCTGGTTGAGGTTGAAGTCCTTCAGCATCTAGAAAGTTGTATGTTGTCTACTGCTGAGTTAAAGGATGACATCATGGCTTTTAAAGAGAAGACTAGTTGTGAGCATAGATGAAACATGATCCAGTTCATGTAACTGCCACATTGATTCAATATCCAGCAAATCTACTTTGAGCCACAATACTAACAGGATTTTCAAGTTAAGATAAGTATTTAAGGAAAGATTTTACCAGTTCCATCCCCACTCCACTGAATTCTAATACTAGCCAGATATTTTAATTAATTAATTGATTGATTGATTGATTGATTGATTTTTATGCTTGTTAACAGCCCGATTTACCCATGGGAACTCTGAGCGGTGTACAACACATTGCAAAGAACGACTGCCCAAACATACAAACCCTAGACAAACCCAATCAAAGTACAAATAATGAAAAAATGATAAATATAATAATAGAAAAATAATATAGAGAGTATTAAAATAATAAATATAAAAATGGACATAACATAGCAAACAGCCAAATGACAGGACTAGGATCTGGCAGAAGGGGGCTGATACTAGCAGTCATACAGACTAAATAAAAACCACAGTGTACTCAGAGGCCACCCAAAGCACTCCCTGAAGAGCCAGGTCTTTAGTGCCCTTCTAAAGGCAAGCAGTGAGCCCACCAGCCTAATCTCCATCGACAGTTTGTTCCAATATGCCAGGGCAGCCACAGAAAGGCCCATTTCTGGGTAGACATCCTTTAGCCCTCTCTAGGTGTGGCCACCCGGAGCGAGAGGGACAAGGAAGCTCTGGTTGGTCGGGATGAGGTTGATCTCTGGGAGATCCACTCTGCCAGATAGCCAGCTCCCAGGCCATGGAGGCTTTTGTACACTAAAACTATTACCTCGAACCTGATTTGGGATGCAACAAGCAGCCAATGTAGGCAAGCCAGGATGGAGGTGATGCGGTCAAATCTGCCCGCACCTACCACCAGCCTGGCCGCTGCATTCTACACCCACTGCAGGCGCCAAACAAGGGTCAAGGGAAGCCCCATGTAGAGAGTGTTACAGTAATCAGTCCTCGAGATCACCAGCAGCTGCACAACCGTCCTAAGGGAATCCACATCCAGGTACGGGCGAATCTGAGCGATTAGCCTAAGCTGGTAAAAGGCTGCCTTAGACACAGATGCCACCTGGGCTTCCAGGGACAAAGCAGGGTCCAGGACAATGTCCAGACTCCTCACTTGGTCTGCCAGCTGAAGGGTCAATCCCTCCAGACTGGGGAGAGGGCCACTGTACCCATCAAGGGAACCCCCCCCCCCCGGAGGAACAGAACCTCAGTCTTCCTGAGGTTGAGCCTGAGCCTGTTAGTCCTAGTCCACTCCACGTCTGCGTCCAGGCAGCAGTCAAGAGTCTGTATGATTAGTTACTATTTAAAATGGCATCTTTGTGTTTTGACAATCATATGCTTAAGAAAAAATATTCTTTTTTAAAAAAATTAAATGCATAAATATTTTGCACAACAGTGATAAAGAAACATGTCCCAGTGGACGCTGGGAAGCTTCCCTTTCAAACAGGAAGTTAGGTGTGTCCAAAGGGATGGAGCCTACCAGTTTGGCCTTCTTTCCAGATGAACACAGTTTTTGTTGTGTATAGCTAAGCTTCCTTTATTTGAGTAAATAAATAAAGATGAGGCCAGACCATCATAGTTTGGGTATAAATAGGCCACAACTTTATTGAATACAGCAGCCAGTACTCTGGCCAGGCAACAAAAATAGCATGCATGCCCCTTTTGATGTTCACATGCATCTTCTTTGTTTCTGTAACCCCACTATTTGTGTTACAAGGACCCTGGGGTGTCCACCCCATCAGTATCCCATTTCCCATTAAAATTGTGTGTTCCCGAGGGGCTTCAACCCTATCGGGTTGAGCCATAAATCATCATCTAGGGTGGGGTCCCTCTTCCTCCCCCTCTGGTATTTACCCTTGACCATGACCATCCGACTTCTTTTGCATGTGTTTTTGAACCCAGAGGTTCTTACCAGCAGTTTTAAACTCCCGGATCCATTCCAATGCCTGTAAAATCGCCATTCCTCCCACGCTGTGACATGCATCATCCAATCACTTTCTATCAACTAATATGCAGCTACCTAAATGTAACAAAAAAGAGTGGGAGGGTGGGCTGGGGATGCTCCATGCTTGGGGGGGGGGAAAGAGGGTGTTGTCATCTTGCATCCCCTTTATAAATCATCTGGGATGGCCCTCTGGGCGAACATCATGTTTCCTGGGGGCCACCCCCAGACCTAGCATATGTTTCGGGTCTTGGCATTTCCCCCTCTTTGCCCATGACGCTGGACCCTCCATGGCTCCGGTAATTCAGATCCTCTCTCTATGTATCTGTAAGATCTAGGTACTGCAGATGGGACTTGAAAACAGAAGAATTATACAATATGTATTCCATAAAATCCAAAATGCAGATCCCTAGAGCCCAAGTATAACTCTCTTCTGAGAAGAAAAAATGTGAAAAATCCTGTTGGCAGAGTGTAAGTCAGATCCAAGTGCCAGAAGTAAATAATGTTAAAGGATTGAAAGCTTCCTGTCCTGTAAGGGTTACTTTTTTGCCTTCAGAATGCCTTTGGGAGCCTTGAAATATGAGGGGAAGCCCTTTATAACAACACATTTCTGTTAGGTAACCTACTAACCATAGGTTGAGCCAATTTTGGATACAGCAATCCTCAAAAAATCTCCTTCCTGAAGAGATCTCAAATGGTTAGAATCCAACTGCCAATGTATGTTTATATCTGAAAAAATTTGTCTAAGTCTTGTCAGACATTTCCCCCTCTTTAACACAGTTGTGGTTCTGTTTCTGGGCATGTCCATAATTGTGCAACAATTTACTTACCTGAAAATACAATCATTACCTAACATAGGAAGACAATTGGCTTGCAAGAGTTCTACAATTTTCTTTATGGAGACAGGCAATAAAAGAACAGTAGGATTCTGATCCATATGTTTCAGAATCAAAAATGTTACTTAGCCATTTAGCCTACACTGACTAGCAAAAGACTGTACCTATGCCATGACTTGGTCTGTAACTTTATTTCAATGAAAGTTGCTTGATTGCCCTGGTATACAATCTTATGGAAACTTACTAAGAGAGGCTATTTCACTTGAAACTCTAGCTTGATTGCTCATTTTGATAAATCGGTTTGCAGGGTGTGTGTGAATCAACTGGGAAAGAAAAGCAGTGGGTGGGGAGAGGGTGAAATAGCATATCCAGCCTTGCTGCTGCTTGTTTCCTGAGAGCCCCTTCAAGAAATTGAGCAAAGTAGCATTGGCTCTGAAACAAGGCTCAGCTACACATACATAGGAAAAGAAAAATGTTCTCCACAATGCCTGTTTGAAATAGATTTTTTTTCACAGTGGCAGTTGGATTGGCTTAAGATTTAAGAAAGGAATGGAATTTCTGCTCAGATGTAACTTATAAGAGGAATACAAAACAATTCAGCACTGGCATCTTCGTGATGTCTTCTATTCAACCCAACTGCACATATTGTGTATGCATCTGGTAACACATATTGAATGAAAGGAAACGTCCCCATAGAGGGAGTTTGCTAATTCCACACCCGCCAAATCATCTTGACCAGATTTTGTCAAATAGGATAGACTGTTTATTAAACTTCACTAGGAAGCCTTATTAATTCACATCTCCCTGGACAATCTCTCTCAAGTGTTGCTTCCCAGTGCTTGGTTGCTACTGGTTGTTACACTTAGTACAATTTCTACTTGTTCTTAGTTATGCAGGTGCTAATCCTATTGGCTCCACAGGCTTACCCTTCTAGGAATCACATCATGAAGAACGACCACCAGTTCCTTCACTGCTTCTTTAAAAAAAAAGAGTCCCAGAAATTCCCCCTCTAATTCTTCCAAAGAGTTTTCAGCGACGGATCCTCTTTTGACAGAAAAGCACACATCTCCCTTGGGATCACCCACAAAGGGCCTTTTGGGGCACAGTTTAGAATGCTATTGCCAATAAACCCCTCACTGAGGTGTGTGTTTGGGGATTCCTTGCTTAGAGGAACAGAAGCGGCCATCTGCAGGCCTGACAAAATGAACAGGGAGGTCTGCTGCTGGAGCCAAGATTCAGGATGTAACAGAGAGACTGACGAGACTCATCAAGCCCACTGATTCTAACCCCTTTCTCTTGGTTCATGTAGGAACTAATGATACTTCCAAACGCAGCCTTCAGGATATTACTAAAGTGTATGAAGAGATGGGTAGGAAACTGAAGGACCTGGGTGGACAGGTGGTAATCTGATCTCTCCTCCCTGTAGAAGGATGTGGCCCATGAAGGGAAAATAAAATAGTGGAGGTGAACAATTGGCTTGGGAGATGGTGCCAGCAGGAACGATTTGGATTCTTGGACCATGGTTTGCTTTTTCATTCAGATGGGATATTAGGCCAGGATGGGGTGCATCTCACCACTGCTAGTAGGAATCTTTTTGCCAAGAGGATTGCAGATTTAATAAGGAGAGCTTTAAACTGAGTTTGCAGGGGGAGGGAGAAAATTCTCTTAACGGTAGAGATCCAGAAGGGGGTGTGGAGATTAGCCCAAATGTTGCAAAAGGAGCAGGACAAGAAGTAGTGCAGACCATGAGTGCGAGGAAAAACAGGTTAAGCAAAGGACATGTAAGAAGCACACACAGCTTCAACTGTCTCTACACCAATGCACAGAGCATGGGGAACAAACAAGAGGAGCTGGAACTCCTAATACAGCAAAATAGATATGACACAATTGGCCTCACTGAAACATGGTGGGATGATACATATGATTGGAATGTAGTCATTGGAGGGTATAACCTGTTTCAAAGGAGCAGACTGAGTAAGAAAGGAGGAGGTGTAGCTTTATATATTAAGGACTAGAGATGAGCACGAATCAAAAAAATGGCATTTCGTTTGTCGTTTGGAGGGTCTGTTTTGGTTGTTTCCTTTTTCGCGAATTTTTGCAAAAATTGTTTCCATTTCCGTTCGTTTCGTTACCATTTCATTACCATTTATTCAATTTTTGTGATTTTTTTTAGCATTTTAAGCAATTCACTCATATTGCAGTAACGGAAACGAAACGCACGACAAAAAACGCACGGTGTTTCTGTTCGTTTCGTTTCATTTTAGAGAAAAAATTTGTTTGTTGTTTTGTTGTGTAACGAAACAAAAAACAAAAACGGAAATGAAAAATTGTTCGTTTCGTGCCCATCTCTATTAAGGACATTTATACTGCTGAGGAAATACAAGATAAACAGCAGAGGAACCATGTTGAGAGTATTTGGGTGAAAATCAGGGGTGAAAAAACTAGGAGGGATGTCACTGTGGGGGTATATTATAGACCCCCCCCCCAAGCCAGCCGGAAGAGTGGGATGATGCCTTCTGTGAGCAGAAGGCCACACAGTCAAAAGAGAGAGATGTAGTACTAATGGGATATTTTAACAATCCTGATATATGCTGAGAATGCAAGGTCTAACAAATTCCTTACTGCCCTTGCAGACAATTCCATGGTCCAGAAGGTAGAGGAAGCAACAAGAGGCAAAACCATTTTAGATCTGGTCAACCAATAAGGAGGACCTTATAAATGGGGTCAAAGTGGTGGGATCATTAGGTAAAAGTAACCATGCCCTCTTGGAATTTGTTATACAGTTGGAAGGTGAAGCTAAGCATAGTCAGACAAGAATCCTGGATTTGAAGAAAGCCAATTTTTGTAAACATAGGGAATTATTGGCTATGATTCCATGGACCGACACACTGAAAGAGAAGGGAGTCCAAGATGGATGGGAGTTCCTGAAAAGTGAGATATTAAAGGCACAATTTAAAACTGTCCCAACAAGAAGAAAAAAATGGGAGAGATCTAAAGAAACTGCAATGGTTTACTAAAGAACTTTCAGCTCAGCTAACTATAAAGAAAAACAAGTACAAGGAATGGAAAAATGGGAAATGCACCAAAGAGGAATATAAGCAAGCAGCTAAGATATGCAGGGGGGTGGTAAAAAAAGCTAAAGCGCAAAATGAACTTAGACTTGCCAGAGACATTAAATATAATAAAAAGGGTTTCTTCAATTATGTCTGCAGCAAAAGGAAAAATAAGGAAATGATAGGCTCTCTGCATGGCGATAATAATCAGTTACTAACAGGAGACAAGGAAAGGGCAGAACTACTCAACACCTTATTTGCCTCTGTTTTCTACAAAAAGAAAGAAAGAGATCCACTGGGACAAAGACTAGATGAGGTAGGATGGGAATTGCAACATAGAATAGGTAGAGAGCTGGTACAGGAACACCTGGAAGTATTAAATGAATTTAAGTCTCCTGGGCCAGATGAATTACACCCAAGGATATTAAAAGAACTGGCGGAAGTAATATCAGAACCATTGGCAATAATATTTGAGAAGTCCTGGAGAACAGGGGAAGTCCCGATCGATTGGAGGAGGGCTAATGTTGTCCTCATCTTCAAAAAGGGGAAAAAAGAGGACCCTAATAATTACCACCCAGTCAGCTTGACTTCAATTCCTGGAAAGATCCTAGAGCAGATTATTAAATAGTCAGTCTGCAATTATTTAACAAACAATGCTGTCACTACAAGAAGTCAACACTAGAGATGGGCACGACTTAGCGGTATTTTCGTTTTCATTTTCGTTTTTCGTTTCTCTTACGTAACGAAACGAAAAACGAAAAACGGGCTCAGAACTGGAACGGAAACGGAAACGAAATGACTAATTTTGAGCCAATTTTTGTTTTCGTTACTGGAAAAGCACATAATGGAGCTAAATGGGAAGAAACGAAAAAAATTTCGTTTTCATTTTCGTTTTTTCATTTTCGTTACGTAACGAAACGAAAACGAAAACGAAAAATTTTGAAATTAGCTCACGAAAACGGAAATGAGCCGAAATGGACCCCTAGCCGAAAACGAAAATGAAAACGAAAACAAACAATTTTTCTGAGTCGTGCCCATCTCTAGTCAACACGGGTTTCTTAAAAACAAGTCATGCCAGATTAATTTGATCTCTTTCTTTGATAGAATTACAGGCCTGGTGGATGAGGGGAATGCTGTGGACACTGCTTATCTGGACTTTAGTAAGGCCTTTGATAAGGTTCCCCACGATATTCGTGCTAAGAAGTTAGTAGAAAGTGGGATAGGTAGTGCTACTGTTAGGTGGATTTGTAATTGGTTGACTGATCGCACCCAAAGGGTGACCATAAATGGCCTCTCTTCAGCTTGGAGAGACGTGACCAGTGGGGTGCCCCAGGGTTCTGTTCTGGGTCCAGTGCTGTTCAATATCTTTATTAAGGAATAGGAATAGGAATAGGAATAGGAATCTTTATTGTCATTGCCCCCTTGCAGGAACAACGAAATTTTGGGGTTGCTATATAAAAACTCATTTAAAACATTTCACATAGATTTAAAAACAGGTACAACACATAATATGACATATAAAATGACTAAAATATGATATATAAAATAAGCTGACTTCAAAGTCCAGGATTTTCGTTTAATGACTTGGAGGAAGGAATAGAGAGTATGCTAATTAAATTTGCAGATGATACCAAATTGGGAGGGGTTGCTAATTCCTTAGAGGATAGGATGAAAATTCAAAAAGACCTTGACAGATTAGAGTGCTGGGCCAAAGCCAATGGAATGGATTTCAACAGAGGGAAATGTAGGGTGCTACATCTAGGTAAAAAGAATGAATTACACAGATATAGGATGGGGGTTACATGGCTGGAGAATAGTACCTGTGAAAGGGATTTGGGAGTCTTAGTGGACCACAAATTGAACATGAGTCAGCTGTGTGATGCGGCAACCAGGAAAGCCAATACAATTCTTGATTGCATAAACAGAACCATAGTGTCTAGATCAAGGGAAGTGATAGTACCATTCTATTCTGATCTGGTCAGACCCCACCTGGAGTACTGTGTCCAGTTCTGTGCGCCTCAATTTAAAAAGGATGTTGACAACCTTGAGCGGGTGCAGAGGAGGGCGACCAGGATGGTTGAGGGTCTGGAGGAAATGTCATATGAGGAACGGTTTAGGGAACTGGGAATGTTTAGCCTTTCAAAAAGAAGGCTGAGGGGGGTATGATAGCTATGTTTAAACATTTGAAAGGATGTCATATTGAAGAGGGAGCAGGTTTGTTTTCCATGGCTTCAGAGACTAGGACTCGGGGCAATGGTTTTAAACTACAGGAAAAGAGATTCCATTTGAATATTAGGAAGAACTTCATGACAGTTAGAGCTGTTTGGCAGTGGAATATGCTGCGACAAAGGGTGGTGGAGTCTCCTTCCTTGGAGGTTTTTAAGCAGAGGCTGGATGGCCATCTGTCGGAAATATTGTGATGGGGTTCCTGCATGGCAGGGGGTTGGACTAGATGGCCCTTGAGGTCTCTTCCAACTCTATGATTCTATGACCACCCCTTCTGCATCAGTTTGTGGCCATCATCCAAAGCTCTGCTCCATGTTTCCATCACTAGGGGAGATGTAATTCAAGATGTATACTAGACAGAGCCTTTTTGGTGGCAGCACTTAGGCTGTGAAGCTACCTCTCCAGAAGGATTAAAAGGCTCTTTTCTTTGTTGTCATTACCAGGGAGTTAAACATTCAGTTTTTCTTTTATCATTATCCTCTCCCCCACCCCCATTTTGTGATTTCATTTTGTCTAAAGATCAAGTAGTGGGGGACTTTTTAAGATCTGAATTGCAGTTTTAGAAACGTTTGATAAATAAAACATATTACACAGGGAATAAAATGGAGGTATGTCAGTCCTAGAAGTCCTTTTTCCTGTGTGCAAACACAACATGACTGAGTCTCAGAATCTGTTTTT
The DNA here is from genome assembly GCA_023846285.1 of Phrynocephalus versicolor. NCBI lineage: Eukaryota > Metazoa > Chordata > Lepidosauria > Squamata > Agamidae > Phrynocephalus > Phrynocephalus versicolor. The sequence continues at coordinate 23,346,731 of JAHTLZ010000015.1, forward strand.
AGTTCCTTGTTTCACAAAAAACAAAAAGAAAGACAATTGCTAGATACTGTAACTCAGAATGCATCTTCTGTAACATTTTATAGCTCTCTCCAGACTGAATATAGCTCATTATCAGATAAGGGGTTTGTCTCACACCTCTTGCTTCCTGATAACATCAATATCAAAGATTCTTTTTCTTCCTATATAAAGAAGCTAAACATATTATGCCTAAAGACCTCTCCTTTTAATATGAACCTTCACCTGCCCTAGTTAGACTTTGGGCTTGTCCGAATGAGTTAACACAAGTCCAGTGTCAATTTGCCAATCCCTGTTTTCAGGCTCATGCAGAAGGCATTACACCCTGCTGCTACTTGGATCTGACATTTGTGCTAGGACCACAACTAAGTGAAAAAGATCTGTTTTGACTTGGTGCTGCTTTCTGACTCCTTAATGACGTTAAACTTCCACTTACATTTTCACTGAATTAATCAAAGTCAATGCCTTTGAAGTAAATCAATTCAAGGAAGTCAAGTTTCCCAGAGTAAATTAAAAGCAGTACAAATAAGAAAGGGAGTGAATCTGAAGTCAGAGGAATTGTTTTGATAAGTATATGACAGGCCCTGTTTGCTTTTTGTGATTTTCACCTACTTTTTTAAAAAAAAAAAAACCTTTTACCCTGAGATCATATAGCCCAGGCCTGCCCAAAGTCTGGCCCGGGGGCCAAATCCGGCCCGTCAGGCCATTCTGAGTGACCCGCAGCTGGTTGGCCTGCCCCTCCCTCCCCCTCATTCACCCCATGTTTTTTTTTAAATCTTCTGCCAACACTGACACCGCCAGGACCTGAACCACCATTTACAAACAGTAGATTGAGCCTAGATGTCCAGTGCATCACCTTGCCCAGCATTGCTTTCTAGCTTTTAACCAGTGATGCCAACGGAAGTGGACAGAGCCCTTGATCGCTGTTGGGCCACCTCCTCGTCGTTGGATCCTTGCCCTGCCTGGTTAATAAAAGCAGGCAGGCCAATTATGAATGAATGGACCACAGTAACAATTAATGGGTCTCTCCTTGAGGGCACGGTTCCCCTGGCCCTCAAGGAGACACTCATTAGGCCCATTCAGAAAAAAAACCCAATGTGGCGGCAGACCAAATTGATAACTATAGGCCTTTTGGCAATATTTCTTATATGAGCAAGGTCCTGGAGAGGGTGGTGGCAGATCAGCTTCAGGGTCTTCTGGATGACACAAACACTGTCGATCCTTTTCAGTTGGGCTTCAGGCCACGCCATAGTACAGAAACGGCATTGGTCACCCAGCATGATGACCTTTTGAGGGAGTCTGACAGGAGCAAAAAGTCTCTGTTGGTCCTCCTCGATCTCTCATTAGCCTTTGATACCACCGGCCATGGTATCCTCTGGTGAGGCTCTCCAAGTTGGGGATTGGAGGCACTGCTTTGTAGGGGTTCCATTCCTTCTTGGAGGACTATCCCCAGTGAGTGTAGCTGGGTTAGATGACCTCTGCCCCTTGGTCCCTCAATTGTGGGGTGCCACAGGGATCAGTCATCTCTCCCATGCTCTTCAACATTTATATGAGGCTGTTGGGAAGGGTCATAAGGGGGTATGGATCTTCATGTCACCAATATGCAGATGACACCCAGCTCTATATCTCCTTTCCATCTTCTGCAGTGGATGCCATTCCATCCCTTGAATGCTGCTTGGCAGCCATCTCAGATTGGATGGGGGCAAATAGGCTGAGATTGAACCTGGGCAAGACAGAGATCCTGCGTGGGGCGGGCCCTGGGGTCTGTGGGTTGGGGAACTCCCTCACTTTTAGGTGTTGACTCTCTCTGTGAAGGATGGGGTCCACATTTTGGGTGTCCTGTTGAACCAGGCACTTACCATGGGAAACCCAGGTGGCATCGGTGGTCTGTTCCACTCATTATGAACTGTGGAGGATTGCCCAGCTGCAAGCCCTCCTTGACATCAGGGTGTTAATTGTGTTGGTTCATGCACTTGTAATCTTGAGAATAGACTACTGTATTGATCTCTATGTGGGGCTGCCCTTGAGGTTAATGTGGAGATTGCAGCTAGTTCAGAATGCAGCTGCCAGACTTCTAATGGAGCAAAAAAGGCATCAACATATTACCCCAGTGCTGGCAACTCTGCACTGGTTGTCAGTATTCTTCCGCATTGGCTTCAAGGTTTTGATGTTAACATACAAAGCCCTAAGTGATTTGGGACCTCAGTAGCTGACAGAGCGGTTCCTCCTAAGATCTGCCAGGATCACCCGTGCCAGCCAGGCAGGACACCTGGGAGCCCCAACCCCGAGGAGGCCCGGAAAGTTGTAACAAGGAGTAGGGCCTTCTCGGTGGTTGCTCCCCAGTTATGGAACCATCTACCCCCGAAATTCAGCTGGCACCCTCGCTTCAAATTTTTAAAAAACTATTGAAGACCTGGTTGTATAGAATGGCCTTTCCTGATTTCTCAAACATCCAATAAGACACTATTCTTTTTACTGCTTATCTTCTCTCTCCCTCACCCCCCTCCGTTTTATCAATCTCCTGCTATTTTTATCTTCATTTTATCTTAATTTTAGTTTGTTGTTATTGGTTTATGTATATTTTGTTTTATTATGCTCCTTGTATTTTGGGTTTTTTTACATGTATTCCTTTGTTAGTTTGTCATGTGATCCCATGCTGTAAACCGCCCAGAGTAGCTCTAGGGCTAGATGGGTGGTATAAAAGTCAAATAAATAAAATAAATAATAAATAAAATCATCCATCCATCCATCTATCCATCCATCCATCCATCCATCCATCCATCCATCCATCCATTTATTTATGTATCACTCCTATTAGTGCCAAAAAGCACTACTCTAGGTGTTCTTACAAATATGAAACAGAATAAATAAAACAAAGCATTAAAACAACTATAATGTCAAATCTTCATTAATCCAATGGGACTAGTCTAGTGCAAAATTAAACAGCAGGATTTTGGCCAGTATATTTTTCCACCTTCCCTTTCTTTAATGCTGGTCAGATAGTACTTCCCCCTTTTAGTCTTTCAGCATCCCTGATTTTGATCTAATTTTATCATCCACTTCTGGTGGGCATCCAGAATAGCAACTAAACTGGTTGCTAGCTCTAAATTCTTGCTGCAATTTCTCATTCATCGTAAACTGTACTAACTGCAAACCTTACATTTATACACAAGTCAGATTCATTGCAAGAAAGAGAAACCAGTCTACAGGTTTAAAAGCTTTGCATATTTATGATAAGACACTGGGGGATTAGAATAGTTTATGTGCTTAATTACTGTTATATTTTATTATCTTTCTTATGAACAATTTTTATTCTGAAGGACTGAATTAAATGACTCTTCCCCCCTCTCTATTCAGATCTTTTAACACATTCCCAGAAACAAATGTATTCACGTTGTATAATTCTGACTGCATGCTTCGTGAAGCGTTAAAAAGGCCCTTACCCACAGCATGGCTCTCTGTTTGACAATTTTGACAGTTTCATTCTGAATGTGTGCATGAGCAAACAAGAAAAACCTGCAAAGACATGAGGTGTGCTGGAGAGCATGTAATGCTTTCAAATGATTTTTTCCCCCCTGTCATCATAATCATTTTGTTCCAGTGGGTGTTCCTCTAGAGTGACATCTTTATTTGGGTGGATTCCGGGAACTAAGGAGATACTGCTCTGCCTCTCTATTCCTCCTCCCCTCTGTGCTTGTGAGACTAATAGTTTTGGACATGGTTTGTGTCCACAAAATTGTGCAACAGTTTCCTCATCTTTTACAGCAGGAATGGGCAATAAGAGGCCCTGTGTGCAGTGTCAAAGGGCAATTCTTTGGGTCACAAGATTGCCTTATAACTCCCACAGTGAATAAATACCCCTTTTGGCCAAAGAAATAACTTTGTGTGTTTACCTTAAGAGCTGGAAGAGGGTCTCTCGAGACCACTAAGCAACCTCAAAAATAAGAAACTGGAGGTGCTAATTCAATATTTCTGACCCCCCCCCCTTTTTAATGGTCATTTGCAGCTATTTTCCTACACATTGAGCACAATGATAGAGATTTGGGTAAGAAATGAGTCGTTAAAACCACTAAGACTCCTAACTTCTATGTTAGTGGAAATAAAAAGTTTAGTTTTCACATAGGTATCCACACAGATTATTCTGCCTGTTCATTCACAATAACTCTTCTAGCTAAATTTACTGGACAAGATGGAAGAAAAGCTTCAGGAATCCCACAGGATGTGGGGTTTAGTTGGATTCCTTCCTAAGAACATAAGAACATAAGAAGAGCCATGCTGGATCAGGCCAAAGGCCCATCTAGTCCAACTTCCTGTATCTCACTGTGGCCCCACCAAATGTGTCTGGGAGTGCACGAGACTAGATATCTGTCTCCTGATATCACTCCCCTGCATCTGGCCCTTGAAGTACCCTGGTTTTAAGCTGGAGATTACACATCTCCATCATGATTTTTGATGGACTTTTCCCACCTTCCTGCTCTATGGAAGAGGTTCTCATATAGTTAGACATTTACCAGGTGAGAGATGGGGTTTTTATAACATGAAATTATGATACTCTTGGTTTGTTGTTGTTGTTTGGGCATGGACATAGCTGTAACATTTATTGCATTAATATTTATTATATCTGTGTTTTTCTGAACTCCCTTATTTAAAATATTGGTTTTGTTTCTATCTACTTATAATAGACTAATTTTTAAAACATATATAATAAACATATATAAAAACATATATAATAATAACAGAATGCCTGTAGACATATAAAATCTTTCTTAGGAGGAGTGGGGCCTTGGCTTCTAATATAGGGAGGTAAATTCTTTGACTGAATGGAACCAGTGCCGTAAGGAATCGTATAAAGGAAAAGCACAGGAATATGTGACCAGTTCCAACAACAGCTGAAAGTCATGTATATTGTCTGTACATTGTTCCTAATACTGTAAACCACCTTGGGTCCTTTTCCAAGGAGAAAGGTGGGGTAAAAATAATCTAAAATAAATAAATAAAAATAAATGTGGCCCCCTATGAGGACGACAACAGCAGTGCAACCACCCCGTAGCCATTTCTTTCTCTGTTTTTTCATGTTTTGTTCCCCAATGGACCTGGGAGAATACCTGTGGGTGCCATGAAAATCTGTGTTGAAAGAACTTGGGGCACTAGATCAGGGAACAGAAATAGAGGCTCTGGAAGAGGAGAAGGATGATGTGCAGGCTGAGAAGCCTTGATAGGAAGGCAACCACTAGGGGGAAAGCTGGGGGAAGACCTATGACCAGGATATAAGAGAAGCATTGGAGACAGAAGGAGAGAAGATACTAGTAGAAGAGGAGAGAGCGGAATAGGGATTTGTTGCTAGATGTGGTAATATATGGGGTGCAAGAAGAAGCTATGGGCAGGGTCTAGAGAACCCTGACAATAGCTTCACTGTGGAGGAAGTTTTCCCCTGAGCAACTTGAACCCCAAGATTAAAATACACATATATGTAAGGAGGTCCACTGGACATGAGTTCTGATATAACTCGGGATTCCAAAGGCAAAGAATACCACTACAACCACATTATTGAGAGGAACAAAAACCGCACTCCTCTACTCAGATTGGAAGATTCAGCTACCACCTAGTTATGAGGCTCAAGGAGACAGAGGCAGCAACAGCGCTCAGAGGAACATTAAGAATGGAGAAGATGAGACTATCATCATTGCCTTTGGGGAGGGAATATAAACCCTTTTTATTATGAGCCCCATGGTGCTGCTCAACACAGAAACTCAACTAATGGGTTAAAGAATTTGAGATAATCCCTGTGACGCTAACTGTGTGGTATTCAGTGGACATGAGAGATGTGTAGGTCTCTTGAAGGTTTCTGCAAGTAGTTTGTATTTCACTATCCCAGTTATAATAAACGCTCTTGTGTTGAACTAAATTTGGTGTTATCTATGAATTTGGAGATGAAGGAAGGAGCCACCACAGACACCACTAGGGCCAATAGGGCTCAAACCCACTAAAAACATGAACAATGCACTGTGTGATAAGTTTTCAAGCACTTCATTCAATATAGGGACATTATTGTGATTTACAATTCCCTCCCTCCTATCCTCTCTCTCTGTCTCTCTCTCCCTCTCCCTCTCTCTCTCCCTCTGCCTGGTGATAGTGGTGGTGGGGAGTATAAAATGTGAAATTAGAAGGATTCAGAATGCAAAGAATATAGACAGGAACAATTATACTTGTTAATAATGACTATTCCCAAACAGCTGTTGCTCACAACATGGACTATTTGTAACAATCTGGCATAGTTAATATGACTAACACATGCTGTGTGACATTTCAGAGATCGAATGACATCAGGGGCATAACTGTTCTGAGCTGCCTGGATTGCCTCATCAGCCAGGACTAGAATAGACACTGTCAAGACACCAGACTTCATAAGTCTCCATTTTTTCCACATTCAGTGAACACAATGGCCATCAATATGGCCACCACTTCTCCATAAAGTTCTTGGATCAGGTAAATCCTTGGTTTGTCCTGGGCTCAAAGAACCAAACCTGGATGCTGAATGCTGATTTTGTCCATCTAACACTACCAGGCACCAGCACCAAGAAGTAATTAACCATAGCTCTGCAGTAGATATTAGGCATGGGTGTTTCGTTTCCAAAGTGGTCCAGTTCCAAAACAAAATGAGAAGCCCAGCTGGTGTTTGGAACTGGACTAACCCTCTGGAACAAATTCAGCCAATCCCTTACCTTGTGCTGGGCTTGCACGGGGCTAAACTCCAAAGGAGAAGAAGCCTCCAATGTCATCTCTCCTTCTCCCTGGAGCTGGCCAATCAGGAGTTATGCAGGAAAAAAGCATCATCCCACCTCCCTGACTGATTGGCCAGTGTCAAGGAGAAGAAAAGATGACATTGGAGGCTTCTTCCTCTTTGGAGTTTAGCCCCATGCAAGCCCAGCGCAAGGTAAGGGATTGGCTGAATTCATTCCAGAGGGTTGGTCTGATTCTTAACACCATCTGGGCTCCCTCATTTTGTTTCGGAACGGGACCACTTATAAAAAAAAATGCCCATATGTTACATAAAGAACAACATGATGAAGGAACTCTCAACAAGAGGAGCCTCCGAAATACATGCCAGTGGTTCCCAACCTTAAGTACTATAACCCCAGTGTTCTTGTACAGCCCCCCCCCCAAACCACAGCCAGCATGGCTAATGGTCAAGGCTTCTCGGAGAATACCTGGGCTACTCAAGGTTGGGAGCCACTGGTAAAAGTGATCATTCCACATAGCTGGCTGGAGCAATGAACACTTTATTTTTCATTCCTAATCAAGGTATTGATGTTTCAATCACATTCCTAGCAATTACTTAAAAATTCAGTGAAATTACAAATTCAGCTTGTTCAGTTTTCATATGAGCAATCTAAGTGAAAGCATGAAGGGTGGTTTGCACAGTCAATCTTTCAATCACAGAACTCTAACAGGGGAGTATTAGAGGGCCTCTGAGGTTATGTTACCAATGGATTCATTTGTGTCAAGAAGAAATTGATTAAATGTGTTATTTCGCATCCACCCAGGCACCAATGTGAAAATATATATTTGGAGGGTTTCTTCCCAATCATGTCATTATTAAAGGGCACATAAGTTGAGAGAGGCCTGGGCAGCAGGACACAAACACAACAGGCAAGCTTGATGAATCATCTTGAGCATAGGAGTGAAGAAACATCAAATACTTTCTAGCTTCTTCAAAAATCATTAATGAGATGTAATTATAAATTCATCTAATTTGATTGGATGGTGTTCCACAAAACTATTGGCAGTATTATCCAATCAAAAGTATTTTCATCAACAGGGAAATGTTACTCTGCTCATGGCCAACAGCTTTCAAGTTCCATGAACATATAATGACCCTGTGCGGTTCTCTGAGGCCCTGAGGGTTTTACCAGACGGACTGGATGACGATCCGGTCGACTCCCTGGTCCAAAGGTGGTTTGAGGAGGTGGCCGGGGCTGCCGATCGGATCGCCCCCAAGCGCCTGATCCGGTGCCGAGCCCGCTCCTCTCCTTGGTTTACTGAGGAGTTGCGGGCAATGAAGCAGGAACGGAGGAGGCTAGAGAGCAGATGGCGGAACGCTCAGACGGCTTCAAATTGGGCTGCTGTTAAGGCGCTGACCAGTCGCTATTCTCACGCAATAAGGGCAGCTAGGAGATCTTTTGCTGCCCTGAGAATTGGTGAGGCCTCGAATAGCCATGCGGAGTTGTTCCGGGTGGTTCGAGACCTCACCAATCCTGGTCCGCCTCGGCCTCCTCCTAGTGATTTCACTAGCGAGTCGTTCGCAGCCTATTTTAAAACCAAGATAGAGGCCATCCGTTCTGAGCTGGACGCCAGTTGCTCTGATCCAGTCCTCGGCATGGCTGATACTGGGCTGCCTCAGTCACCCCGGTTTGTTGAGTTTGGGTCTGTTACATCTGAGGAGGCCTCCAGGGCCCTGGGGCACTGCAGGCCTGCGGCTTCTCCGTTCGACCCTTGCCCGTCCTGGCTGATCAAGATCGCAGGGGGGAGCATGCCGAAATGGGCTTCACTGATTGCCTCAGCCTCCTTCAGGGACGGGATCTTTCCCAGTCTGCTGAAGGAGACGGTGGTGAAGCCCATTATTAAAAGACCTGGCTTGGCTGTGGACGATATGTCCAACTACCGTCCCATAGCCAATGTTCCCTTTTTGGGCAAGGTAGTCGAGCGAGTCGCCGCCCTGCGTCTCCAGTCGTTCCTGGAGGAGAACCATGTCCTGGATCCCTTCCAATCTGGGTTCAGGCCGCGTCATGGGACGGAGACAGCCCTGGTCGCTCTGCACGATGATCTGTTGAGGGGGGCCGACAGGGGTTGCTCTACCCTGCTGGTCCTCCTCGACTTGTCAGCGGCTTTTGATACCGTCGACCACGGTATCCTGCTGGGGCGGCTTTCGGAGGTGGGGATCGGGGGCTCGGCCTTTGGCTGGCTCCGCTCCTTCCTTGAGGGTCGTACCCAGCGAGTGAGCTTGGGGGGTGAGCTGTCGGCTCCCTGGACACTCTCTTGTGGGGTGCCTCAGGGGTCGTCCCTCTCCCCAATGCTCTTTAACATCTATATGAAGCCGCTGGCTGAGATCATCCGGAGTTTTGGAGTGTGCTGTCATCAGTACGCTGATGACACACAGCTCTATCTCTCCTTCACCACCTGTGCAGTGGAGGCCGTCCAGACCCTTGACCACTGCCTGGCTGCAGTTTTGGACTGGACCAGGACCCACAGACTCTGGCTCAACCCTGGAAAGACCGAGGTTATATTCTTCGGGGGCGGCCTGGATGGGTACTGTGGCCCTCTTCCCAGTCTGGACGGGTCTGCCCTCCAGCTGGCGCAAAGAGTGAGGAATCTGGGCGTCGTCCTGGATCTGGGTCTGACCCTTGATCTCCAGGTGTCAGCCGTGACCAGGTCGGCCTTTTATCATCTAAGGTTAATCGCCCAGATTCGCCCGTACCTTGACGAGAGCTCCCTGAGGACTGTGGTACAGGCATTGGTCATGTCGAGGCTGGACTATTGCAATGCTCTCTACATGGGGCTCCCCTTGAACCTTGTTCGGAGATTGCAGCGGGTCCAGAACGCGGCGGCCAGGCTGGTGGTTGGTGCGCGTCTTTTCGACCGCATCACTCCCATCCTGGTCCGCCTCCACTGGTTGCCCGTTGCCTCCCGAATAAGGTTCAAGGTGTTGGTTTTGGCTTACAAAACCCTCCATGGCTTGGCCCCTGTTTATCTGGCAGAGCGGCTTCACCGACAATCAGATCGAGCCCGACCCACCCGTTCATCTTTGGCCCTCTCGTTGCAGACGATCCCCCCGAGGGAGGCCCGCAAGACAAGTACCCGTGGGCGGGCCTTCTCGGTGGCGGTGCCACCTATGTGGAACAACTTACCCAGCGAGTTGAGGCAGGCTCCAACACTGGCGTCCTTTAGGAAAGGATTGAAGACCCTCCTTTTCAGGGATGCGTTTAATAATGACTAGAGTACCTTTTCCCCCCCCCTTTCCTCCCTCCCCCATATGCTGTAAGTTTGCCCTTGCCGCTTCTACTTTTCTTTGCCTTTTGTGCTTTTGTGTAAACCGCCCTGAGTTCCCGCTCGGGAAGTAGGAGCAGTATAAAAGTTTTAAAAATAAATAAATAAAATAAAAATTTGCCGTTAATGATATTCATTGTCATGTATGAGCACTTGGAGGAGTGCATGCACACATGCACACAGATCCCTGTGTGTTGGTGTGAAACTTCTAAGAATAAATGCTGAAAACTACAAGGCTTGAACTGTGCGTGAACTCTTGATGCACTATTTGTATTCATTTTGATTACTCTTTCTGTAGAAGAGAGAACCGCAAATGAAGGAGAGAGAAATGGTGCTTATGGTTCAAATGACTATCCTAGAGTCTGCCAAATGGATGGGTTCTGCATCCACATTACATACCTGAATGGAGTCAAGTAAAGTTTGTTTGGAAGCCTCATTGTGTGAATAATGCTTGCTACTGTAAATGTGATGTTGGGAATTTCCAGTCATGGCTCTGCCAGCTTCTGCACAGAGAAAATCCACAAAAGTAGAAAATCTCATTTAGCCTAGCTAATTGGCTATGATAATGTCCAGTTTCTGAGAGAAGAACAAGAAGGATAAGAATGGTTTTTGTTTAGTTTTCAGATTTGTAGGGAAACATCCTCTCCAAACAAATGGTGCCCTGAAACAAAAGAGGAAAATAATATCTTTTCCATAATATTTATACAAACAAAACTGCCTCCTCTACAACTGTGTATTTGCTGTTGCTAGCGTGTAATTTTCTTCTATAATCCTCCTCAGAATATTTTAACAAAGAAGATAATTTCATTAGCAACAGTGACCTGGTTTTCAGTCAGGTTTTGATTCTCTTGCCTAAGGTGATTTTGATTCACACTGTCACACAGCAGCCTGTCAAGAGATCCTTCCAAATCTCTATGAAAGAACAGAACCTCAAGGAATGTGCCACCAGTTGTGAGAAGCACCAACAACCATTATTGCTTTTTGAAAAATGTCAGTGCTCCATTACATAACTAGGCAGGGTTAACATAACTGTATAGGTCCATGGGCAGAGGGAGGTTTCCATCTGAGTAAGCAAAGGTTTTTATTATGTGTACCAAAGGTCCTATTGATGGGGAGTATTCTTCCAAATGATGAAAACACAAAAAGAGTTTTAAAAGCAAGGACAATTAATTATGGGCCCAAGATTCATTTTAACTCATTTTCCAAATAAATCCACCCTGTCTCTTTCTCTGTGTGTCTAAGATCCCTATAGAGGCTTAAATCCTGTTGATTAGTGTGTTACGTTCCAACTAGAATCACAGCATCATATGGAATTTGGTGAGTCATCTTCTCCATAGGTTCCATTTAATCAATAGGCCTACACTGGTTGTATCATCATCATCATCATCATCATCATCATCATCATCATCATCATCATCATCATCATCATCATCATCATCTGCTGGAGGGTTCAGGACACTGAACCATAGAAAACCTGTTTAGTCATCTCCTAAAGTTGTAGAAACGATCAAAGATTGAAAGTGTTTTGAAATAAGTTTTGTAATATGCAGAATATTAAAATGACATACTCAGCAAGTCCTGTAATTTCCTTTCTGTTGTTTTATGTGTTGTCACATCACCTTCCAGATATGACAGCCCAGTGAATGGGTGGTGTCCAGAATTTCCCGTCTTCAATAGCTGTGCTCGACTTTTGGAAACTCAAGGCTATGACTGCCTTTAATGAATCAATCAGTTTAGTATTTAGGCTTCCTCTTTTCCTGTTGCCTTCCCAGCATTATTGTGTTTTCCAAATAACCCCGCCTTCTCAATATAGGCTCAGAGTAGGACATCCTCAGTTTTAACATGTTTGCCTCCAGAGTCAGCACAGCCCTGATTTCCTCTAGGACTCACTTATTTGTCTTTCTAGCACTCCAGAATGTCATCCTCTACCAGCATCATATTTCAAACAACTCACTGTTTTTCCTGTCAGTGTCATTTTCTGCTACTCCTTGTGCCTACTAGCCACCTTTCAGAATTCCTCCACCCACATTCACTGGTACGGCAAGTCCTTTTCTGCTGATGTGATCATTGTCTTAAGAATGGCACATTTGGGAGCATCTTAGGCAAACATTTCAGTTTTGACTATTCCACTGGGTGATCCTGCATGGAGTCTAGACAGATGCTAGGCATTTAATTGCTCTCAGCTCCCTTGACACAATCCTTTACCACAGGGAACTGTGCTCAGCTTTGTGATATATGTAGGGGTGGTAGGCAGCCCTCCACATGTTGCTGACCTACAGCTCCCATCAGACCTATTCAGCATATGCTCTGTGTCAATAAATGCAGGGAGAGAAGGGGCAATTTGGGGAATGGACCACTTTTGTGCAATGCTTGTTTTCATGAGAAAATAGATGTGTTAGTTGTTGCAGGAAAAACAAACTGAGCATTAGGCACAGCAACAAGAAGAATGATTTGTTTTCTGTTTAAGTCATCACAAATCATTTTTAAATATTGAGTTGGGTTCCAGTATGTCTTGGAAGAATTGCATGGGAGTTTCAGGAATAGGGACTGTATAGGAACGGGGGGGGGGGGGGGTTTAACCATGTTTAAAGGTTGATTTTGAAGGGGAAACTGCTCTTGAGATCCACAGCCTGCTGCGGTTCCTGGAAAGTGCCTTCAAGGAGCTAAAATCATCGCCACATGCCTTTTTCATCCCTGATAGTCTCTGCCCGGCACTGTTGAACCTCAAACACAACTATTAACGGGGAGTTCTTAAGTGTGTGATTGGTAAAACCCTCCTTCCTGCCAAACACATTTTTAATCACTTCTCTTATAATTGGAGAGGTAAATTCTGAATAGGAGAGGTTCCTTATCCTTAAATACTCACCACACGAGTGGGAGAGCACCCCACACAGACCCTAAGGACAGAGGCATGCATCCAGACTGAAATATATTTTACTATTGAACTTAGCTCAACAAGTGAGCCACTTGTTGTTGATTGGCTATTGTTCTGTTATATGCCTTTATTTTTATTATATTTATGTTATTGCTCTTTGTTCCTTTGTTAACCACCATGAGTTGTTTTTGACAAGACGACAGTATATAAATTCTAAATAAAGTAAAATAAAGTAAGGGCCAGTTTGTGTCTGCCTTCCTGTGAACTTGTGCATGTATCGAAACAAATTATGACATTATTTCAAAGGGCCTTCATTGTAAACCATTTCTTTGCTGGAAACAATAGCTCTAAGTCACAAACCTGCAACCCTTATCTCCTCTCCTTTTCTGGAACTTTACTTTTACAGATACATTGCAATTATGGAAAGGATAATATATTCATTTGTAACTGACTGTATCTGACACTATTTGATGCTTCAGTGGGGTTTTTTAAAAATTCCTGTTACTTCAGATTACTTCAGAAAATACCCCATTCACTTTGTACAAGGTCCACATTTCTTTGAGGTGACTCATCTCCATTCCGCCTTTGGGCTCTAATATACTTTTTTTTTTAGAATGAACAGCACATCCTTAGAACTTGTCCTAGGAGAGATTACTTAAATCTAAGAAATGAAGATGCTGAGGCGAAAGCTGAAAACCATGAAAATGAGGTAGGGAGAAGTTTTCTTGTGCTAGTTCAGAGCCTTTATTAATTCTGAACCTTTACTGTCCCAACCATTTTGGTAAATGCTAAGGACCTATTTAACTATGTTATAATGAACATTAATTAAGAACACATTTTAAGCTGTCAATTTGCAAACTATGTAAATACCAGTTTTATGGTAAAAAATACAACAGAAAATCCCTCTGACTAACAGGAGGAGCGAAGAAGGCCCTACCTTGTCATTTTTAAAATTCCTCCACTTAGTAAGTTACTGCCAGAGCTGTGTGATGTCCACTACATGGATCAATAAGGAAAGAAACCTAGGAAGAATCATGGCAGCTTTTCAATATATTCTTGAGAAGCCCTGCTGAAGTCTTCATTTCTGTCATAACTGCTGATAGAAGAGTCATGTGCAGAGCATGTGCTCAACAGCTTTCTATCACTATTGTTCCTCAGTAGACATGGGCACGACCAGAAAAAAATGCCGTTTCGAGTTTTCGTTTGTCGGAACGGGTCTGTTTCGGGTTGTTTCCATTTGTTGTGAAATTTTTCAAAAATTTGTCGTTTTGTCGTTTCGGTTGTCGTTTGTTGTTTCCACCGTGATTTAGCGCGATTTGATTACCCAGAGCATAGGGGCGTCCCGCAATCAGGGCCGGCGCTAGGTGTTTTTGCGCCCTAGGCGGTGGGTGAGGCGCGGGGGCGGGGGGCCATGGGCGGGCAGTGACAGCGGCAGGGGGGAGGCACGGGCAGGTGAGCGGGCAGCGACAGCGACGGGGGGGCATGGGTGGACAGTGACAGCGGCAGGGGGAGGCACGGGTGGGTGAGTGGGTGGGCAAGTGGGCGGGCGGCGGCGCGGGCGGGTGGGCGAGTGGGCAGTTAGGATATCACTTAGGATAGAGGTTCTGTTCTTGGCTTGCACCCCAAATGTGTGTGTGTGCAAGCAAATTGAAGATGGGAAAATAGAAAATAAATGGTAGTATATAATATATTTTTAAAATAAATCCACACCTCCCACTCCCAGTCAAACCTCCCCCTTTATCCAATATCAGAAAAAAATCCTCACAAACTGCCAGAGAAGAAATAAAGAATAAACTGCTATTCCCTTCAGCAGACAAAGCTGCAGGGAATCAAAGAAATTATTTTCTAAATTCAATTCCCTCCCTGCCTGCCTAACTTAAATCCTAAAGCCTCCAGCCTCTCTCCTCAATCTCGATCGGATCACACCAGCACCAGCAGGCAGCCCTCCTCCCTCAACCACATCCATACACCCGACTGCATTTCTGGAACGTGCCTCGGCTTTTTATGCCCTCCGAGACATCCAGAAGTGTCAGTCAAAAACCTGGCGATGCCATTGGTGGAATGGTTCAAAAAATTGCACAGTCCCAGCCCATGCCCAGCCCAAATGGGCAGGTCTAAAAAAATAATAAAATAAAATAAAACCAATACGACATTTTATTGCTATAAAAAAACCCACTGCTGCTACTATTAAAATTCAGGCATTTAAAATAAATAAATTTCACATGTTTCGCTGGTGATTTGGTGTGTTTTTGACCACGATTTCAAAAGAAAAATTGCGGTCGCCATTATGGATTCCCCCCCCCACCGCATGGCATGGCGAGACGATGAGGATGCCCCCCCAGCCTGGTGCAAGCAGCCCAGGACAGGAGAAGAGGGAGGGAAAGGCTGGGGACCCCCCAGAAACCACCCCTCTGGTAGGTGGCAAAGCCTCAGGCAGGCAGATTTTCGCCTGCTATTTTGGCTGGGAGTCGGGTTTTTTTTTTTTAAAAAAAACTTTTAAAAACTTTTTCTGTGCTTTGCATTGCGCGATCGCCGCGATGCCACAAACGAAAACGAAAAACCCAACCAAATTTTTCTTTTTTTGGTTCAAGTTCGAGTTCTGACGGCTTAATTATTGTTACCGTTTCCGTTACATAACGGAAACGAAAAATGGAAACGAAAATGAAAATTTCACCGAGTTGTGCCCATGCCTATTCCTCAGTGAAGATTTTGTTTTGCTCTGGGCTTCTGTGGAGCATACCTAAAATTGCTGCTGGGTAAAATGAAGGGTGCTGCCCTTTCATCATGATTTACATATTAGAGGAAAGCAGGAGACATGATGATACAAGTCCTCTTCTGGCATTCTTTCACCAATCCATTGTCCCTAAAGGCTTGCCAAATTGCTTCATGCAAAATGCTTTTCATTTTTTTTGCTCATTTTCACATAAATAATATTTATTATGTAATACTTGTGGAAGGTAAATCTCACAGATTTTCACTTGAGAGAGAACAGAAAAAAATCCAAATCTTACAGAAGACCTCACAGGAAGTTTTGGAAATGCCAAACCTGTTTTTCCCTAGAACAAATGACAAACTACACAGTTTGGTTAGAGTTCCTATGTAGAATGGCATATTTCCTGTAGTGGATTCACTGGGAGGGCATCAAGGCATACAGGATTTGGCAGTTTTATGTGTGAAAAAAGAGGTGACAATCAGAAAAAAAAGTGAGACAAGCCTGATTTTTACAGGAAGCCAAAAATATGGTTGATGAAGGAGGAAGTACTTGCAAGGAATCTTATTATGATGGAACTCAGAGCCTGTCTAATTTCACATACACACACAGAGAGAGAGAGAATCCACCACAATATGCAGTGTTCTCCGGAACTTGATTCATGGCAACTGGTTTTCTTTTCTTGTGAGATACAAGTAGCTTCGTCAGTCTGAGGAAAGTTGGTACTTCCAATTTATAGTTAACCTAGTTTTCACATTCATGAGGTGGACAGTGGCTTGATTAGGTTTGTAAGATTACAACAGTCTGGGATGTGTGAAAGTCTCACCTATGCAAGCCTTTCAAGTACCAATTAAGTATGTTGTTAGTCATGGCCTTCCTGGTGGAGGTGTGAAATGTTTGTGATTTGTCTCGGAAATGACGAAAGGGCAATATGATAAGTGGCAGACAGATTGCACCTGTCATCCACCTCTGTTGAGAGGGATTTTCTGTACACACATGGATGGCTTTCCCTGACCACACTCTCAAACCACCTATCTTCTCCGTCTAATATGTGTGCATCTTTGTCTTTGAATGAGTGCCATTTGTCCTACAAATAAAGGTACATCACTGATTCTGGTCCTGAGCTCTTCGCTGCATTGGGCCACATACACTATATTGCTCCTCCTGTGTTTTGTTGTTGAGTCTTTTTCATGAATGAGTCTCTGGCTCTGCCTTATTGTGTTTCTGGGTTTGAAGTAAATGAGTACCTGGTGTTTTCCAAAAATCCTTTTAAGCTTTTCAGACACTCTAGCCATGTAAAGAATGACCAGGTTCTTCTGTTGGCTCTGGGTCTGTCACCCACAAACAATTCTGGATTGCAATGGGTAAAGCTTTTCCAGACTTCAAGGCAGATTGACAGACAGGCTGACACCGGGTTCCTTCAAGAATTTATTGCAAATAATTGAATCAATGCATTGAGGTGCCTCTCTGAGGAGAGAAGGACACCTTCTAAGGCAAAACAGAACACCTTTATACTTTGTCAGACACGTAAAGACACGTAAGGTTTCCTTAAGAAACAACAGTTACTTCATTTGTTACACAAGTTACATATTCCCTAATATTAAGCCTGCTGTAGGGCTGGTGATTTCCAGTTTAGAAAAAGCAGAAGAGACTGTCTATGTGAAACTCATTCTTGTCTAAGTCTTAAGAAAGAACAACAGAGAAACAGTGAGTTTCCAATATAGTGAGTCTGTGAGAAAACAGGTTACCTAACAGCTGAGTCTGTTTGTGGTCAGCTAGGGGAAGTAATTACTTAAAGAGATCTTTGTAATTTACGAGAAAGGCTCTCTTGACACACATCCTCCCAGCACAGAGACACGTCTTAAAAAGCCTTAATAAGATAATATGTGATATAATGAATTATAAATTTCTTTATTGCCACTGTTACAAGTCTCAGGCTGATCCATTGTTCTTCTGGGTCTGGACACTGCCTTGTTGAAGGCCCTCTTTGGATATCCACAGACCTTAAGTGCTGACTTCAGGTGCCTGTCTTCCTTCTTCTTGGCTTCTGTGGAGGTGTTAATGCTCTCCTTTCTGTGTTTCATGGTAGGGATGGGCACAAAACAAAAGAATTGCATTTTGTTTCATTCTGTTTTGTTCCCCTCCTGCATTTCCTTTTGTTG